>CM055905.1:43055459-43085459 GCA_029582155.1 Panopea generosa
TCATCCTTGATAACATATTTGACACACCTTCTATTGAACTGTTTGCTAAACTGGATTGGAATACTTTCCATGAACGGATACAATTTCAAAAAGTAGTTCTTATGTATTAAACGTTTCATAACCTTGAAAAACCGTCGTATCTAAGTAATATATTTATTAATACTAATTTTCATTCAAGAATTTTAACATCCTCGTCTAACCTAGATGTATATACTCCAGGACCAAATCATGAGTGATTTAAAAGACCTCCTATATATTCGAAATGCCAATTCAGTGAATCATTTCGAAACTTTGTATTTACGATGGGTTTAAAGCATAAGCTCCAGGACCATGGCTCATAACAATACGTTCATAACTTACTATAATATATCACTGTTCCTACTAAACGCATTGTCAAAAATATACATTTATCAGGGCCTTATGGAAGATTGACGTTGTGTAAATGAACTATCTCGTTAAATAAAGCCTTTACTATTTTATTATTATTATTATTATTATTATTATTATTATTATTATTATTATATTATTATTATTATAATATTATCATTATCATTATCATTAATGTTGTTGTTCCCTCATGTGTTTAAAATAAAATTAATGAACTTGTTATAGTTAGGTGTAATTCATTTATCAATTTTCGATATACATGGACAATTATAGAGCTCTTCAAAATTGGAGGTTGAGAACGGTAGTCTAAGAGAAAGTTAATTTCAAGTCGGATACCAGAAGACGAAAAACGAATATCGAACTTACGTCAGTCTGTGTTGAACTGTGTGATGGGTATCGTTTTACAATGTTCGATATATATTTACTCAACAAATTTCGCCATTAGTGGTCATACCACATACGTAACTAGGGAATGTAAGCATTTATATTCCACAGGAAATATACAAGTATTAGACCTGACAACTAACAACATACGTGCCTTGGGAAAACCTACATCTGGCAACAATAACAGCAAAATGCCTTGTAAAAATCTAAATCTGACAATATAAAAAACATATGGGTTGAGAAATCACCTACATCTGAGGACAAAAACAACAAATGCTTATGAAAAACCTACATCTGACGACAAAAACAACAAATGCTTAGGAAAAAACGACAAAAACAACAAATGCTTAGGAAAAACCTACATCTGACGACAAAAACAACAAAAGTCTTCGAAAAAAACCTACATCTGACGACAAAAACAACAAATGTCTTGTTAAAACCTACATCTGACGACAAAAACAACAAAAGTCTTGGAAAAACCCTACATCTGGCAACAAGAAAACAATTGCCTAAGAAAACCCTACGACTGAATTATTTAATTATTACCCCACAAACGTGAAAGAATCACTTGGGGATGTTAGAAAATAACTTTTTCCATCGAACGATAAACACTTTGAAACTCGAAATTTAAATATGTATCTATGTTGTGACCTCTATAAATAGCTCAAGATGGCCGACGTGAATCTGTAGATTTCAACCGAGGGTATCCGACCGCAAAAACATTAAGAAATGGATGTTTTTCTCTATTGTCATTTCTGTTTATTAAGTTCGATAAATTGACCGGATGTACCACCGAGCCTGTTAAAGGCCACAAAACATCTTACAATTCATTCTTAACTACAGAAAATTGATCGCCAAATGTCCAGATTAATTCCATAAAAGAGAAACGTTTATTGAGAGTGGATGAGAGACGCATTGCGTTTTCTTCCCATCAAAACGACACATAAATCATAAAATATTCATGACAATGTTCCAATCTAAAAAAATGTGTCATCATACGATGATAAACGTTAATTTAAACTGGCAAACACGGCCGATACGCATCTAGTAATACCGGCGCCGAGCCTCAGCGGAATTCTCCAAATAGTAACAAATGTCCATTTAATGTTTTTTGCCCACAACCCATCTTTTTTTATTTATCTCCGGATCAGAATGCACACTGTAACGTCCTGATAACAACGGCAAAGAATTGTCCCCGTTATGTTATGGACGCTTTTCAATGAAGCGACGCAAGTCTGTCGAACAGAATTATTAAAGACGTTGTGTTTTGTTTTGTTTTGTTTTGTTTTATTGTTGGCAAAGCTATGAAAGATTTGAGAAATTAAGCAAAACCTGCATTGTTCGTGGAATTACTCAATTTTCTGTTAAACAATTTACAGTGATGTGCCGCCAAGGGAATCTTCAAAATTTATGACAGAGGTCGGTGATTTTACAGTTTGCTATTCGATGAAACATTATTTGATTAAATATAAAAGTGCTTCCGTGGGGTAGTCGCATAATAGGCAGTGATGAACAATCCTTGTTCCTTCTTATTTATAAATGCATTTTCCTTACTTTAATGCTCATTTTGTGATAAGAATGACATTATTAATGTATTTGGAACATCATGACAGCATGTTCATGTTTGAATTGTGAATTTAAAAAAATAAATGATGCTTGGTAATTGGAGATGAATACATGTTTGGTGTAGTCTACTGTCACTTTGCCAATAACTGTACGTACACACTGAACAGAAACGAAATAAATTGGATTAAACAAAATTAAACATGACCACAACTTTTCTTAATGATATTTTGGTACTACAGATGCCAACAAACAACACAATGTAAGATGTCCTTCTGTAATGTTGGTCTTTCTATGAATGGCAAGCCTTTAAAATGTTTCATTCATTATAGAAATAAGAAGAAATACCTAAATAGCGGGTTTGTATCCTCAATGAAACTTTGTTTAATTATAAAAAATATATTAAAACAGTTCTATCTGACAATATGATCACTTTGAATCATATAAATTGTTAAAAAAAACAGAAAAAAAACAGACTCTGTTTTAGTTAGTCTGTTCGTGGGAATCGTCTGTTAGCTCTCGGATGGCATAAAAATGACACTTAATATTCAATCAATCAATCAATCAATCAATCAATCATGTTCGTGGGAGGCTTAAGATAGAAAGCGCATCTAACGCCCTAAGCGCTTTTAAATACAAATTATATAATTTTCCATGATTTCGATTCCAAAAAAAAATTCAGAAATAATAACAGCACTGAGTAAGGGGCAACTTAATTAAATTTTATTTATTTATTTTCGTGTCTTTGTTCGTGTGTTTTTAGAAGCACGCAACGTCTAATTGATTAATCAAATATACAAATATCTAGATTAAAATCTTTTAAAAAAAAGGCTTGAGGGAAGCTACACATGTTATGGAAAAGAATCACAGACATTGCGTAAATAAATAAATAAATAAATATCCCGCTTTGATGAAGCCTCATAGTGATTTACTCATTGTTTCAACTAAATTATATATTTACATATTTTGTGTTTCACAAGCGTTTCTTCAAAATAGAAAAAGGGAAATAACTATACAAAATACACGTCATCTTGATTTATCTACCTTCGTTTTCGGGAGGTTGCAGGTTCGATCCCTGATCGGGTCAAAATAAAGACTTAATATCTGGCACTTGCCTTTCAAAATTAAGAGGAGTGTTTGAAATTTGAACATTTTTTCAGAAGTGCTGACCAGCTTAGATGATATTGGATGCCGTGTGATGAAAATATTACAATTTGAAAGTGTGAAGTGATACACTATAACAAATACACCCGATCCCATCAAAAAGAGAAGGGAAAAAAACAGATTTATCGAAACAAGACACTGAAACAGTTGTAAATCATTTCAGAGATGTAGTATTCAAAGGACACATCCGTGATAACAGCACAAACATTATATACAAAAGTAATAAGCAGGATGCATACATGTAGGAGAAGAGACAACAGATGTCACCACGTTTGAAAGGTCAGTAACAAAGCCACCACTGCGGAACTTCAACCTGGTTTATAAGTGTTCCAACCTTGCTCTTCCCCATCGGCACATCGTAAAACGAGATGCAAGTAAATATAGTAAATTCAAATAACCCTAGTCCGACTATTCTCCCTCAAATGTGACAGCACGGACACGTGTATAGTGCGGACACGTCTATAGAGCGGACACTGCATAGTATAAGAACACAAAATAACCTGCTTCACGATTATCTCCCTTGACCTATATTTTCCTCGCGTTTTTTTCTTGATAAACACAAACTAAATTAGTGTTCATCTTGTCATAGGTCGGTCACCGACAATGGCGTCATTTTACGCGTAAATATGCAATCGCTATATACGGCTTCCTCTTAATGATATGTAAATGAAGCATTTAAGCCTATAATTTAGTTATGCCTTTTTTGTCACGTGGAGTCTGTTGTGACGTCTTGAACCGCCTGTCAGCTTTCGCTGCATGATTACTTCTATTAAATCTAAATAAAATAATGTTAAACTTAACAGAAAGCCGAAATAGATTATTTAACAAAATAATTACATACAAAAATTGAAATTTGGTCTCACACTTTTAAAGTATTTTTCCCAAGTAGGTCTATATACCGCCAATGAAAACGCAACGAATATCATGTCTGTAGCTATGTTTATGTAGCTATTTAGTCTGTAGATCGAATCCTAGCTCTCCCGATTGCGTCCGTTAACTAGCAATTGTTACGAGCACGCTGACTGGTCAGTTGCTTTATGGAACGTTTGAATGACGTCATAGTTTAGTAAGCGTTAAATTGCTATGAATTGTGGGACAGACATAGAATTCCCCGCTTTTTCTATTTGGGGTTAACAGACCGGATCCTGGAGATATCAGGTTCTGGGGTAGACTAATAGCTATTGAAAGCTTACCAAAACTGTGACGTCATTCAGATTATCCCTGAAGCAACTGACCAATCAACGTTCTTAAATATCAATGCTGTGTAACGGACCCATTTGGAGAGCTGAGTCCGCTCTGCAGAATGAACACTAAATTATAAACGAAAGTCAAGAATAGGAATCCATTCTTTAGTTTAAATGATAGTGTATTCACAATAAACATGGCACGTGTGCATTCAGTATACATACTAAGTTACTCTTCTTAATTAATTGTTATTCGCTTTTCGTCTTTCGTTATTCAAGTAATGTAACTCGTCAATATTTAAGGTAGGCAAGGTTATGGCGAAATTTGGTTCCAAGTTGAATAACGAAAAACGAATCACGAACAGCCTGCCCTTTTCTTCGCAAATATTGTTTTTCTTTCTTTTTCATTTTTATTTCGTAGGTCGTATGTTCGAGTCCCGCTCACTTCAAAAACTTTATGTGAGCAAGTATGTCAGTTACCACTCAAAGAAACAACAATAAAAAACCGGAAAAATTGATACCTTTAAAGCACAGTGGCATAAACTTCTGAATATTTAAATTAGTACAACATATAAAGTGATAACTTTATCCTGGTAATGAAAATAAGTAACACAATCTTTAATAATAATGTTAGAACACTCGCAGAACATGACACTTTTCAATTATATTAGTGAATTACTACCACAATAACAGTGTGTAATATATTTTACCTAGTCAACTTATATCAAATTTACCATTTATTTCCCGCTAGAAAAACAATGATATCTAGAAAATTGTAACAAAATAAAGAAAATAAATAAAAAAATAATCTACCCCGTTTTAAAACTGGAGAAAGACTGAGAGAAAGAGAGATGTTTTATAGAGAGAAAGATAATGATAATTTGTTATTTGATTAGAATTTTGCTATACAATGTATTTATAATGTAAATGAAAAGTGGAATAAATGTAAAAAAAAAAAAAAAAAAAAAATTAATTTTCCAGCAATATGACTAGATATGCAATATATAACTTGACATGTATTGAAAATGGCGTTTAACCACCGCATTATTTATAAAAACCCATCTTATACTACCGTTCACCCTTTACCGACAGCCTCACAATACCGTTTTATATGTAATCTCACGAAATAGTCTAATTCTTACCATCAACCAAATTCCCCTTGATGTAATCTTGCGAGGTGCTAACTCGGCTGAACGACTTATCCTCCCGGCTCTGCAGGCTGGATATTAAATTAGTTGTCGCGGATCAATACGGTCGTGGTAATCTGTACCCAGCAGAGAGGAAGACATCCAAATTGCCATCCTGCTCTTGAGCGACATTATAATTTTGCTGAGTAGGAACTTTATTTATTCCTTACATGTCTGTTCAAGCAATTTGAGACGCGAAGTGCGGAATGGATCTCGTAGATGGCTGACAAATACTCGTTACATTTTTGTCTCGCAGATGTTCCAAAATCACAAAGATTTGTTTTATTTGTAATCGTTGATTAATTGATTGAATATTTAGCGTCATTTTTATGCCATCGAAGGCTAATAGACGATCAGTTAACCTAACCAAGGTTTCCTGGGATTAAGCAGTAGTCGAGTACACCCCATCTCCGCAAGAACCTGATAACTTTCCCACTTGAATCAGTGGTGGGAGACGAATGATAAGTAGACACAATGTCGTATATCAATCATCGCGAAGACTGTTGCCTGGCGGGGGATTCGAACTCATGACCCCTGGATTGATAGTCAGACGCGTAACCGACTGAGCTAATCGGGCCCGGCTTATTTGTAATGGAGGTAGCGCCATTTTTACGAGACAACGCATTGCAAGCTATATACGACTCAAAATTAATCTGATAAGAACCGATGTCCTTCCACAGGTAACTGTCTCACATAATTTTTGCATAGAGCATGGCTCGAACCCACGACTTTAACGTGGAAAAGGCGCGCCTAAAACCATTAGATCATGGAGAGCCTATATTATTAAAAAGGAAAACTGGGTATTACTATTGTTCCTACCTTAATAAACAACACTCAGAGAGATAGTTTATAATGCGTTGTTGACATAATATTTTATGAAGCCAAGATTCCGATATTTACCAAAGTCTGTGGTCAATAATTAAGTTATAATATGTTAGGAATACCCGGTTATAATGGTACGTCCTTGTTGGTCAATTTCTGTCTGCGAGTTTTCCAGATAGAATAATTGGTAATCCGCACGGTCACGTTATTCTCACACCTCATCCAGATACATCCTAGAACATTCCTAGTATTACAATTTGATCACAATGAAACACTACGTGAAAAGAAAGAGAGAGATGAAGAGAGAGAGAGAGAGAGAGAGAGAGAGAGAGAGAGAGAGAGAGAGAGAGAGAGAGAGATAACGATATCTCAACATCGATGAAACTGTTGCAATTGATTTACAGCTGAGGGAGGGAGAGAGAGAAAAGTAAAATTGAGAGAGAAGGATATGTATATAGGGAGAGAGAGAGATATTTAAAAGACGACGAGCCTGTTGCAATTGCTTAACAACTGAGGGAGGGAGAGAGATAGCGAGAGAGAGAGAGAGAGAGAAAGAGAGAGAGATCAATATCTCAACATCGATGAGACTGTTGCAATTGATTTTCAGCTGAGGGAAGGAGAGAGAGAAAAGTAAAATAGACAGATGGAGAGAGAGAGAGAGAGAGAGAGAGGGAGGGAGGGAGGGAGGGAGGGAGGGAGAAAGAGAGAGAGAGAGAGAGAGAGAGAGAGAGAGAGAGAGAGAGTGAGAGAGAGAGAGAGAGAGGGGGTGGAGATATATAGGTAGATGGTCATTATTCCTCCAGTCAAAACAATGAGGCGTTTTCTTTTTTATCAAAAATGCACAGTATGTTTATCATTTCAAATCCAGTTTACACAGTGCAGCAAACCGAACATTAATAAACGATAGTTGTAAATTCTGCTGTGCTGTAGATAGACAAAGTTTGCACCCATACTTCATATATCTTCAAGCGCTGCATGTGCTAGCTTGCACCCATACATCATATATCTTCCAGCGCTGCATGTGCTGTTAACATAAATTCACTTTTTGTATTAATACATATATTTATACTGTCGACAACGTTATTTAAAATGCGATTTACCTTTAGATTTATTATAATAAATCCATTGATTTCCTTTAGGCGTATAAATTAATCACAGACACAGTGCTGGGGCCACCAATAAAAGAGAAAAAAAATCTTTCTAGACGAATGTCAAAAGTCAGAAGTAAAAGAAAAAACGATTGCTTAATTGAATAAAAAAATGTTTAATAAAAAAAAATGTCTTCCAGAAATCGCCAAATGTGGATATATTTGCGTTTTTTTTATAAGAACTTAGATTAGAAAGATAAATAATTATATAAAAAAAAACATTATTCGTCTAGACTAGACTTTTCCTTGATACGCATTGTCTACTCGTATTTTGTGTATTATCTGTTCTTCTTGTCAATATAAAGAATGCTTTGTTTGCCTTCTGTAAAATGTTACAAAGTGGCTACCATAACTGATGTAATAGTTTCTATTTAACAGATACGTATATAAGGTTTATTGAATGGTTCTCTTTGATAGCCAAAATAAAATGACGTTTACATAACAAAACATTCAATAATGGACATAAATATGATTTTTCGAATTAAATAAAGTAGAGTTTCAATAACGTCAGCTCCATTAACAATATTAACACCACAAATATACTAATATTATTTGTTATTTAATATTTATAAAAGTGTCAATTTATATATTCTCATATTGTGCCTACCTAATTAACAGTGCTATATCAAATATGCGTATGGACAATAATTCAAGTTTGAACTAGCGATACAAAAGGACCACCCTGGTGTACTCTCATAATACAGAAAATTATTTCTTTTAAAAGTTAAATTCCTTCGTTAGTGTTGTTCATCTTTAACGAAAACGAAAAATAAACTTATTAACTTATGACCCCCCCCCCCCCCCCCCCCCCCACCACCACCCCACACACACACACACACAATCCCTCTACCACAAACACACCACATCCTCTGTTCCTGAAACCTCTGTACTTTTGTTGTGTGTTTTAGGATTGTCAGAATTTAAAATATTTATCAATCATTTTATCAACACAATTATTAGATTTTAATCTCCAAATACCTGACATGTTCTAACCGGTCATTCACCGTTCTAAGTTTAGCATTGCCGGAACTGATATAATCGGAATACTTCTGACATAGTAAGAAATTTTAACATAGACTTTAGTGTCTGATAAAACGAGATGGCAGTCTGGCTCTCTGCCACTGCCTGAATGCTGGCTGTAGTATTGCGGTACGCGTTATACTGGAGCCGTGGTTGACACTGGCATGCAGCATTAAGTCACACCCAAACATCTCTTACAAATATCATTGTTTGGCTCATTTGCACTTGGTCTTAAAGGTGCCACGCAGTAATATTGGTGAAATACTACTTCATTATTTTGATATTATTATTTTGCTCATCTGTTACTTAAAGACACACTCGGCAATATTAGTAGATTTTCACTTAATTATTTTTAGCATAATGTTTTGTTTCATCTGTACCTGGTCATTGGTGGATTTTCATTTAATCATTTTCGCTCACCTTTAGTTTCTTTATTTTAATACCATTATTTGACTTATCTGTACTTTGTCTTAAAGCAACACTCGGCATAATTTGAATGTTTTTAATTAATGATTGTTAATACTGTTATTTTGCTCATCTGTGCTTTGTCTTAAAGAGACACTCAATATTAGTTATGGATGTTCACCTAATTATTTCTAATACATATTTTCATGTGGCGATACCTTCATACAGGAGGTGTAATAATGGCCGCTACGTTGTGCGAACACACTTAAAACCTAAGTTAGATTTGCGAGGTCTCCGTTTATTTCATGTAACATTTCAACCTAAGAATCAGATAAAATGTTGTTGTTATATTGTTCAATAAGAATATCCAGATAATTTTATGTTAATCATTTAAACTCGATTGCAAACACACCTTAACCCTTTACTTCATAAAGACACATTTGAACACCTCTAATATTGAAATCATTAATTCATCACATATCAGCAATGGGTGAATCATGTTTATATTAACTGACAGAGTGGAAAACAGTGCACTGTTTTCAAAGGCCTTCTGTGATTAGTGCGAGAAAACGCGTATCTATGGAGTAAAGGGTTAAACCTTACACGAACCACTCTCGAGTCCGCTTACTGGAAACAACCAGTACTGAGTGTTGTCTTTTGTGTTCAACATCGGGTCGAGCTGGGGATCTAACCAGCAACTTCTCGGGTGTGAGCGACCAACACTCGGTCCACTGCGGCACTACCTCCTTGCTTGAAAATACAGTCTGACTGTTTTTATAAGTGCCTTTGGGTAACAAATGTTAATTAGAATATAAAAGAGCAAGTAATATTGAAACAAGCCTGAAAGAAAAAAAAACTATATGTTATAAATGTGCATGAGGAATACTACTTGTTCCTACAAGAGTTCAATTATTTTACGGTGGTCAGCACACTCAGTTGCCGTTTTTGGAATCATTAACGATTAAACGATTAACTAGCAAAAAACACGCATTGCCTCTGTAAATATATCATTGACTACTTCCCCACATATTCCGGGATCGGGATTCATGGTGATCTCCAGAAAAAAGTGCATAGCCAATCGTCATAGAGATTGTGGCCGGTTGGGGTTTCGAACACACGATCCCTGGATTGAACAGTGTTATACTAATAATATTTCAAACGGTAACTTTAAAAGAAAAAAATGTCATTTCCGAAGTTTAAATAAACGATAGACAGACATTAGTTATTAAACAAATTAAATTATTATTAAAAATAACATAAACTTGACCCTGACGCTCTCATCCTCCAAAATTGAAGAGTTGCAAATTATCTATAAAAAACAACAAAATACTTTAAGCTAACCCCAAGCTGCTACAATAAACCTATTTACAAATAATTTTAAGCCACATGCAGCTAAACTACACGAATTACGACGCTCCATGTGAGAGATTTTCAAACGTTGCAATTATCAGCCTACAAACTATTTTGACCGAATGCAACATCCACAAAGGCGTTGTTCTGTTTTGACAGCAGCTTTTACCCGTACGTGTTCTCGTCGATTTGTGTGCAGACGTCAAAACCCTGCATTTCTCACGTGCTAATTGTGTCCAGACTGCAACTCTGTAATCCACTGCAAACGAGCCATGTGCGTGATTAGACAAATAAATTATTCCAAATATAAGGCTGTTTTTGCACTACGATGTTGGTGCGATACCATTTTCACATCATTTACAGAAGCGCATGGTGTTATATGTTTACAAAATTGCGTTCCCTGGCTCGTTGCAGTTCTTTGAGCTCCTGCTCTGCATTTGGTGAAATCTTGAGCACTCGTTGTATTGTCTGCTTCAATGCGTGACTGCATCGTGTAGGTTTTGCACATGCTGTCTTTTGTCGTGTAGTTATGAATATGCTGCCTTTAGTCGTGTAGGTTATGCATATGAAGCCTTTTTTCGTGTAGGTTATACATATGCTGCCTTTCGTCGTGTAGTTTTTGCATATGCTGCCTTTCGTCGTGTAGTTTATGCATATGATGCCTTTCGTCGTGTAGGTTATACATATGCTGCCTTTCGTTGTGTAGTTTTTGCATATGCTGCCTTTCGTCGTGTCGTGTCGTTTATGCATATGATGACTTTTGTCGTGTAGGTTATACATATACTGCCTTTAGTCGTGTACTTTTTGCATATGCTGCCTTTCGTCGTGAAGTTTATGCATATGATGCCTTTCGTCGTGTAGTTTTTGCATATGCTGCCTTTCGTCGTGGAGTTTATGCATATGATGCCTTTCGTCGTGTAGGTTATGCATATGCTGCCTTTCGTCGTGGAGTTTATGCATATGATGCGTTTTGTCGTGTAGTTTTTGCATATGCTGCCTTTCGTCGTGAAGTTTATGCATATGATGCCTTTCGTCGTGTAGTTTTTGCATATGCTGCCTTTCGTCGTGAAGTTTATGCATATGATGCCTTTCGTCGTGTAGTTTTTGCATATGCTGCCTTTCGTCGTGGAGTTTATGCATATGATGCCTTTTGTCGTGTAGGTTATGCATATGTTGCGTTCCGCGTGTAGGTTATACATATGCTGCGTTTTGTCGTGTAGGTTATGCATATGCCGCATTTTGTCGTGTAGGTTATGCATATGCTGCGTATCGCGTCTAGGTTATACATATGCTGCCTTTCGTCGTACAGTTTATGGATATGCTGCCTTTTATCGTGTAGGTTATGCATATGATGCCTTTTGTCGTGTAGGTTATATAATATGCTACCTTTCGTCGTGTAGATTATACATATGTCGCCTTTCGTCGTGTAGGTTATGCATATGATGCCTTTTGTCGTGTAGATTGTGCATAAATTATGCTGTCATTCGTCGTGCAGTTTATGCATATGATGTCTTTTATCGTGTAGTTTATGCATATGATGCCTTTTGTCGTGTAGGTTATGCATATGTTGCCTTTCGTCGTGTAGGTTATGCATATGATGCCTTTTGTCGTGTAGATTGTGCATATGCTGCCTTTCGTCGTGTAGGTTATACATATGATGCATTTCGTCGTGTAGGTTATACATATGCTGCCTTTCGTCGTGTAGGTTATGCATATGCTGCCGTCCATCGTGTAGTTTATGCATATTATTCCTTTTGTCGTGTACGGGTTATGCATATGCTGCCTTTCGTCGTGTAGGTTATACATATGCTGCCTTTTGTCGTGTAGGTTATGCATATGATGCCTTTTGTCGTGTAGGTTATACGTATGCTGCCTTTCGTCGTGTAGTTTATGCATATGATGCCTTTTGTGTTGTACGTTATGCATGTTGCCGTTTGTCGTGTAGGTTATGCATATGCTGCGTTTTGTCGTGTAGGATACGCATATGCTGCGTTTTGTCGTGTAGGTTATGCATATGTTGCGTTCACATAAACACTAAATAAACAAGGAGTGCGTATTGTCGCTGGTAGGCGCTATCATCTTTGTCTGTATACTTAAACACCAAATAAACAAGGAGTGCGTACTGTCGCTGGTAGGTGCTATCATCTTTGTCTGTATACTTAAACACCAAATAAACAAGGAGTGCGTACTGTCGCTGGTAAGCGCTATCATCTTTGTCTGTATACTTAAACACTTAATAAACAAGGAGCGCGTACTGTCGCTGGTAGGTGCTATCATCTTTGTTTGTATACTTAAACACCAAATAAACAAGGAGTGCGTACTGTCGCTGGTAGGTGCTATCATCTTTGTCTGTATACGTAAACACCAAATGAACAAGGAGTGCGTACTGTCGCTGGTAAGCGCTATCATCTTTGTCTGTATACTTAAACACTAAATAAACAAGGAGCGCATACTGTCGCTGGTAGGTGCTATCATCTTTGTTTGTATACGTAAACACCAAATAAACAAGGAGTGCGTACTGTCGCTGGTAGGTGCTATCATCTTTGTCTGTATACGTAAACACCAAATGAACAAGGAGTGCGTACTGTCGCTGGTTAGTGCTATCATCTTTGTCTGTATACTTAAACACCAAATAAACAAGGAGTGCGTACTGTCGCTGGTAAGTGCTATCATGTTTGTATGTATACTTAAACACCAAATAAACAAGGAGTGCGTACTGTCGCTGGTAAGTGCTATCATCTTTGTCTGTATACTTAAACACCAAATAAACAAGGAGTGCGTACTGTCGCTGGTAAGTGCTATCATCTTTGTCTGTATACTTAAACACCAAATAAACAAGGAGTGCGTACTGTCGCTGGTAGGTGCTATCATCTTTGTCTGTATACTTAAACACCAAATAAACAAGGAGTGCGTACTGTCGCTGGTAAGCGCTAACATCTTTGTCTGTATACTTGAACACTAAATAAATAAGGAGTGCTTACTGTCGCTGGTAGGTGCTATCATCTTTGTCTGTATACTTAAACACCAAATAAACAAGGAGTGCGTACTGTCGCTGGTAGGTGCTATCATCTTTGTCTGCATACGTAAACACCAAATAAACAAGGAGTGCGTACTGTCGCTGGTAGGTGCTATCATGTTTGTATGTATACTTAAACACCAAATAAACAAGGAGTGCGTACTGTCGCTGGTAGGTGCTATCATGTTTGTATGTATACTTAAACACCAAATAAACAAGGAGTGCGTACTGTCGCTGGTAAGTGCTATCATCTTTGTCTGTATACTTAAACACCAAATAAACAAGGAGTGTGTACTGTCGCTGGTAGGTGCTATCATCTTTGTCTGTATACTTAAACAACAAATAAACAAGGAGTGCGTACTGTCGCTGGTAGGTGCTATCATCTATGTCTGTATACGTAAACACCAAATAAACAAGGAGTGCATACTGTCGTTGGTAGGTGCAATCATCTTTGTCTGCATACGTAAACACCAAATAAACAAGGAGTGCGTACTGTCGCTGGTAGGTGCTATCATCTTCGTCTGTATACTTAAACAACAAATAAACAAGGAGTGCGTACTGTCGCTGGTAAATGATATCATCTTTGTCTTTATACTTAAACAACAAATAAACAAGGAGTGCGTACTGTCGCTGGTAAGTGCTATCATCTTTGTCTGTATACTTAAACACCAAATAAACAAGGAGTGCGTACTGTCGCTGGTAAGTGCTATCATGTTTGTATGTATACTTAAACACCAAATAAACAAGGAGTGCGTACTGTCGCTGGTAAGTGCTATCATCTTTGTCTGTATACTTAAACACCAAATAAACAAGGAGTGCGTACTGTCGCTGGTAAGTGATATCATCTTTGTCTGTATACTTAAACACCAAATAAACAAGGAGTGCGTACTGTCGCTGGTAAGTGCTATCATCTTTGTCTGTATACTTAAACACCAAATAAACAAGGAGTGCGTACTGTCGCTGGTAAGCGCTAACATCTTTGTCTGTATACTTAAACACCAAATAAATAAGGAGCGCTTACTGTCGCTGGTAAGTGCTATCATCTTTGTCTGTATACTTAAACACCAAATAAACAAGGAGTGCGTACTGTCGCTGGTAGGTGCTATCATCTTTGTCTGTATACTTAAACACCAAATAAACAAGGAGTGCGTACTGTCGCTGGTAAGTGCTATCATCTTTGTCTGTATACTTAAACACCAAATAAACAAGGAGTGCGTACTGTCGCTGGTAGGTGCTATCATGTTTGTATGTATACTTAAACACCAAATAAACAAGGAGTGCGTACTGTCGCTGGTAGGTGCTATCATGTTTGTATGTATACTTAAACACCAAATAAACAAGGAGTGCGTACTGTCGCTGGTAAGTGCTATCATCTTTGTCTGTATACTTAAACACCAAATAAACAAGGAGTGCGTACTGTCGCTGGTAGGTGCTATCATCTTTGTCTGTATACTTAAACAACAAATAAACAAGGAGTGCGTACTGTCGCTGGTAGGTGCTATCATCTATGTCTGTATACGTAAACAACAAATAAACAAGAAGTGCATACTGTCGTTGGTAGGTGCAATCATCTTTGTCTGCATACGTAAACACCAAATAAACAAGGAGTGCGTACTGTCGCTGGTAGGTGCTATCATCTTCGTCTGTATACTTAAACAACAAATAAACAAGGAGTGCGTACTGTCGCTGGTAAATGCTATCATCTTTGTCTTTATACTTAAACAACAAATAAACAAGGAGTGCGTACTGTCGCTGGTAGGTGCTATCATCTTTGTCTGTATACTTAAACACCAAATAAACAAGGAGTGTGTACTGTCGCTGGTAAGTGCTATCATGTTTGTATGTATACTTAAACACCAAATAAACAAGGAGTGCGTACTGTCGCTGGTAAGTGCTATCATCTTTGTCTGTATACTTAAACACCAAATAAACAAGGAGTGCGTACTGTCGCTGGTAAGTGATATCATCTTTGTCTGTATACTTAAACACCAAATAAACAAGGAGTGCGTACTGTCGCAGGTAAGTGCTATCATCTTTGTCTGTATACTTAAACACCAAATAAACAAGGAGTGCGTACTGTCGCTGGTAAGCGCTAACATCTTTGTCTGTATACTTAAACACTAAATAAATAAGGAGCGCTTACTGTCGCTGGTAGGTGCTATCATCTTTGTTTGTATACTTAAACACCAAATAAACAAGGAGTGCGTACTGTCGCTGGTAGGTGCTATCATCTTTGTCTGTATACTTAAACACCAAATAAACAAGGAGTGCGTACTGTCGTTGGTAGGTGCTATCATGTTTGTATGTATACTTAAACGCCAAATAAACAAGGAGTGCGTACTGTCGCTGGTAAGTGCTATCATCTTTGTCTGTATACTTAAACACCAAATAAACAAGGAGTGCGTACTGTCGCTGGTAAGTGCTAACATCTTTGTCTGTATACTTAAACAACAAATAAACAAGGAGTGCGTACTGTCGCTGGTAGGTGCTATCATATTTGTCTATATACTTAAACACCAAATAAACAAGGAGTGCGTACTGTCGCTGGTAAGTGCTAACATCTTTGTCTGTATACGTAAACACCAAATAAACAAGGAGTGCGTACTGTCGCTGGTAGGTGCTATCATCTTTGTCTGTATACTTAAACAACAAATAAACAAAGAGTGCGTACTGTCGCTGGTAGGTGCTATCATCTTTGTCTGTATACGTTAACACCAAATAAACAAGGAGTGCGTACTGTCGCTGGTAAGTGTTATCATCTTTGTCTGTATACTTAAACACCAAATAAACAAGGAGTGCGTACTGTCGCTGGTAAGTGCTATCATGTTTGTATGTATACTTAAACACCAAATAAACAAAGAGTGCGTACTGTCGCTGGTAGGTGCTATCATCTTTGTCTGTATACTTAAACACCAAATAAACAAGGAGTGCGTACTGTCGCTGGTAAGTGCTATCATCTTTGTCTGTATACTTAAACAACAAATAAACAAGGAGTGCGTACTGTCGCTGGTAAGTGCTATCATCTTTGTCTGTATACTTAAACACCAAATAAACAAGGAGTGCGTACTGTCGCTGGTAGTTGCTATTTTTTTGTCTGTATACGTAAACCCCAAATAAACAAGGAGTGCGTACTGTCGCTGGTAGGTGCTATCATCTTTGTCTGTATACGTAAACACCAAATAAACAAGGAGTGCGTACTGTCGCTGGTAGGTGCTATCATCTTTGTCTGTATACGTAAACACCAAATAAACAAGGAGTGCGTACTGTCGCTGGTAAGTGCTAACATCTTTGTCTGTATACATAAACACCAAATAAACAAGGAGTGCGTACTGTCGCTGGTAGGTGCTATCATCTTCGTCTGTATACTTAAACAACAAATAAACAAGGAGTGCGTACTGTCGCTGGTAGGTGCTATCATCTTTGTCTGTATACGTAAACACCAAATAAACAAGGAGTGCGTACTGTCGCTGGTAGGTGATATCATATTTGTCTGTATACGTAAACACCAAATAAACAAGGAGTGCGTACTGTCGCTGGTAAGTGCTAACATCTTTGTCTGTATACGTAAACACCAAATAAACAAGGAGTGCGTACTGTCGCTGGTAAGTGCTATCATCTTTGTCTGTATTCTTAAACACCAAATAAACAAGGAGTGCGTACTGTCGCTGGTAGGTGCTATCATCTTTGTCTGTATGCTTAAACACCAAATAAACAAGGAGTGCGTACTGTCGCTGGTAAGTGCTATCATCTTTGTCTGTATACTTAAACACCAAATAAACAAGGAGTGCGTACTGTCGCTGGTAAGTGCTATCATCTTTGTCTGTATACTTAAACAACAAATAAACAAGGAGTGCGTACTGTCGCTGGTAAGTGCTATCATCTTTGTCTGTATACGTAAACAACAAATAAACAAGGAGTGCGTACTGTCGCTGGTAGGTGCTATCATCTTTGTCTGTATACTTAAACACCAAATAAACAAGGAGTGCGTACTGTCGCTGGTAGGTGCTATCATCTTTGTCTGTATACTTAAACACCAAATAAACAAGGAGTGCGTACTGTCGCTGGTAGGTGCTATCATCTTTGTCTGTATACGTAAACACTAAATAAACAAGGAGTGCGTACTGTCGCTGGTAGGTGCTATCATCTTTGTCTGTATACGTAAACACCAAATAAACAAGGAGTGCGTACTGTCGCTGGTAAGTGTTATCATCTTTGTCTATATACTTAAACACCAAATAAACAAGGAGTGCGTACTGTCGCTGGTAGGTGCTATCATCTTTGTTTGTATACTTAAACACCAAATAAACAAGGAGTGCGTACTGTCGCTGGTAGGTGCTAACATCTTTGTCTGTATACGTAAACACCAAATAAACAAAGAGTGCGTACTGTCGCTGGTAAGTGCTATCATCTTCGTCTGTATACTTAAACAACAAATAAACAAGGAGTGCGTACTGTCGCTGGTAGGTGCTATCATCTTTGTCTGTATACTTAAACAACAAATAAACAAGGAGTGCGTACTGTCGCTGGTAAGTGCTATCATCTTTGTCTGTATACTTAAACACCAAATAAACTAAGGAGTGCGTACTGTCGCTGGTAAGTACTGTCATCTTTGTCTGTATACTTAAATACCAGATAAACAAGGAGTGCGTACTGTCGCTGGTAAGTGCTATCATCTTTGTCTGTATACGTAAACACCAAATAAACAAAGGAGTGAGTACTGTCGCTGGTAAGTGCTATCATCTTTGTCTGTATACTTAAACACCAAATAAACAAGGAGTGCGTACTGTCGCTGGTAGGTGCTATCATCTTCGTCTGTATACTTAAACAACAAATAAACAAGGAGTGCGTACTGTCGCTGGTAAGTGCTATCATCTTTGTCTTTATACTTAAACAACAAATAAACAAGGAGTGCGTACTGTCGCTGGTAAGTGCTAGCATCTTTGTCTGTTATACGGTAAACACCAAATAAACAAGGAGTGCGTACTGTCGCTGGTAAGTGCTAACATCTTTGTCTGTATACTTAAACAACAAATAAACAAGGAGTGCGTACTGTCGCTGGTAGGTGCTATCATCTTTGTCTGTATACTTAAACACCAAATAAACAAGGAGTGCGTACTGTCGCTGGTAAGTGCTAACATCTTTGTCTGTATACGTAAACACCAAATAAACAAGGAGTGCGTACTGTCGCTGGTAGGTGCTATCATCTTTGTCTGTATACTTTAAACAACAAATAAACAAAGAGTGCGTACTGTCGCTGGTAGGTGCTATCATGTTTGTCTGTATACGTTAACACCAAATAAACAAGGAGTGCGTACTGTCGCTGGTAAGTGTTATCATCTTTGTCTGTATACTTAAACACCAAATAAACAAGGAGTGCGTACTGTCGCTGGTAAGTGCTATCATGTTTGTATGTATACTTAAACACCAAATAAACAAAGAGTGCGTACTGTCGCTGGTAGGTGCTATCATCTTTGTCTGTATACTTAAACACCAAATAAACAAGGAGTGCATACTGTCGCTGGTAAGTGCTATCATCTTTGTCTGTATACTTAAACAACAAATAAACAAGGAGTGCGTACTGTCGCTGGTAAGTGCTATCATCTTTGTCTGTATACTTAAACACCAAATAAACAAGGAGTGCGTACTGTCGCTGGTAGTTGCTATCATCTTTGTCTGTATACGTAAACCCCAAATAAACAAGGAGTGCGTACTGTCGCTGGTAGGTGCTATCATGTTTGTCTGTATACGTAAACACCAAATAAACAAGGAGTGCGTACTGTCGCTGGTAAGTGCTATCATCTTTGTCTGTATACGTAAACACCAAATAAACAAGGAGTGCGTACTGTCGCTGGTAAGTGCTAACATCTTTGTCTGTATACATAAACACCAAATAAACAAGGAGTGCGTACTGTCGCTGGTAGGTGCTATCATCTTCGTCTGTATACTTAAACAACAAATAAACAAGGAGTGCGTACTGTCGCTGGTAGGTGCTATCCTCTTTGTCTGTATACGTAAACACCAAATAAACAAGGAGTGCGTACTGTCGCTGGTAGGTGATATCATATTTGTCTGTATACGTAAACACCAAATAAACAAGGAGTGCGTACTGTCGCTGGTATGTGCTAACATCTTTGTCTGTATACGTAAACACCAAATAAACAAGGAGTGCGTACTGTCGCTGGTAAGTGCTATCATCTTTGTCTGTATACTTAAACACCAAATAAACAAGGAGTGCGTACTGTCGCTGGTAAGTACTGTCATCTTTGTCTGTATACTTAAACACCAGATAAACAAGGAGTGCGTACTGTCGCTGGTAAGTGCTATCATCTTTGTCTGTATACGTAAACACCAAATAAACAAAGAGTGCGTACTGTCGCTGGTAAGTGCTATCATCTTTGTCTGTATACTTAAACACCAAATAAACAAGGAGTGCGTACTGTCGCTGGTAAGTGCTATCATCTTTGTCTGTATACTTAAACACCAAATAAACAAGGAGTGCGTACTGTCGCTGGTAAGTACTGTCATCTTGCGTATGCGTAATTTTTCAAATATTACAAAACAGTCGCGCTGATCTAACCAATGAAATCAAGCGTGAACACCATTTACAGAAGGCAGTTAATCCGATATAGAACGCTGATATTAATGTCATTTCTCTAAAACTGCAGTCCCCGTTCGTGCAGTTGTAATCCATGTGGAATCCAAATTTAAGAAAGTGACAGGTTTAAACAACATGCCTTAATCATTCAGTGACAGAAAAGGGGACCTCTAACCCATGTCCCGTTTCTATAGCAACGCGGTGCGAGAAGGTGTCACTTTGTTAAATTTTAATTTCCCATCGAATTCTTCGACAGATGGCGCTTCGACGATAGAATACATCCATTACATGTTTTTATTTGCTCCCAGGATTGTTTCATTAGTGAGTGACAAGTTTTTACGCAATAATTAAAAATCTAATTGACCCACGTTTGTTTGGTCTCACCGCTAAGAACTATTACGAAAATGTCTCGATTCGATGATTAGGGTGGTTTAAGACAATCAAGAATAAAAAAAAAAGGAAATGACATAATGAATGTAAATCTTAGGCTCACCGTCCAGATGGTGTGTTAAGGAATGTGCGTCACAGGAACATTTGTTGCAGACAACTTTAACAACTTTATTTCAGAGAACCTACCATGACCAGTTTTTACTAGAATCTGTTTGACAGCCCGTAAACCATGTTGCAGATAACTTAAACAACTTTATTTCAGAAAACCTACCGTGACCAGTTTTTACTAGAATCTGTTTGACAGCTCGTAAACCATAACATGAATTAATAAAGAAATTGTGACACTTGAACTGACGAGAGAACGCATATCGTAGTGTTTACTTTGACACCGTTTGTTTGTCTAAGGAAAATGCCGTAGTAGCAACCAATATTAACCGCTGGTTGGATTATCGACATGTTTGATTGACAGCCCGTGACAGGCCAACTGAAATTGAATACAGCTGTGTACACTTTGATGATAAGTGCTTTCAATTATATGGGTCAATTGTGATGCATGAAATATGCATGTTGTCTATACCACAATATAAACTGGTTGGTTCTTCTGTTCAAATATTGAAATGTACACACTTTCAATCGCAGAAGTTCATTGCTTGCTCGGCGACAATTTCACATTATTTTGTAGGGTTGCATGTTAGAGTTAAAAAATAAAAGCCAATGCGTAGAAACCACAATGGCTAAGCAAAAATCATAAATTATCAGTAACAATTACAACTGCAATCACAACTACAATTACATCCAACAACAATTATAATAATAGCAAGAAAATGCAATCGTCATGATGTTTTGTGTTCAAACTTAGCAAAATGGCGCTACTAGACCATTAGGTTTCGGAGATGTGCTCCGGAAAGGGAAAATTGCCTAATTTTGGCTGATTGTTTCCAAGGTTATAGAATAAATAATGGAAATGAAAGTTCCCTTGCAGAAAGGTCACTACTAGACCACTATGTTAACATATGTACAAAGTTTGGTTTTCTCGAACGGGATTTTGTAGTTATGGTTCGGAAGAGGGGTGGGGATGGGTGTGTGTGTGTGGGGGGGGGGGGGGGGGGGGTAATTTTGGCTATTTGTTTCCAAGATAACAGAAAAAATATATTGAAAATGAAAACTCTCTCATAGCAAATTACACTGCTCGACCAAGCTCCGGGACCGCTTTTAATAAAATTTCGACAAGATATAATAAAGTTTCGACACAATGTAATAAAGTTTCTACATAATATATTCAAGTTTCTACACAATGTAATAAAGTATTTACATAATGTAATGAAGTATCTACAGAATATAATAAAGTGTCTACATAATGTAATAAAGTATTTACATAATGTAATGAAGTATCTACAGAATATAATAAAGTGCCTACATAATGTAATGAAAAATCTACAGAATATAATAAAGTATCCACATACTGTAATAAACAGTCTACATAATGTAAAAACGTATCTACACAATATAATGACGTATCTACATAATGTAATGAAGAATCTACAGAATATAATAAAGTATCCACATAATGTAATAATGTAGCTACATAATGTAATAAAGTATCTACAGAATATATAATAAAGTATCCACATAATGTAATAATGTATCTACATAATGAAATGAAGTATCTACACAATATAATGACGTATTTACATAATGTAATGAAGTATCTACAGAATATATAATAAAGTATACACATAATTGTAATAAAGTATCGACATAATGTAATAACGTATCTACATAATATAATGATGAATGCACATGATATAATAAATAATGCACATAATACGTAATTTGAGTGTTAACGATCTCTTTTTCTTTGCTTACTGTCTCTTCGCTTACTGTCTCTTCGCTTACTGTCTCTTCGCTTACTGTCTCTCTGTCTCTTCGCTTACTGTCTCTTCGCTTACTGTCTCTTCGCTTACTGTCTCTTCGCTTACTGTCTCTTCGCTTACTGTCGTTTCTGTCTAACGAACAGTCAAATCATAATGATTAGCAGTATTCAATGAGTTATTTCCTTGAAATTACATAAAAAAATCACTAAATTTTTAAGAAATATGTTTTGAATGCTTGGAAATTGCAAATCTCAGCATTTACACAATACATGTATAAAATAATGTATTTTGGTAAAATAATGTCTTCGATGTATAATGGTACTGTTTTAAATTGAAGTTTTGGTTGCATATAAAATAGGCCATTATACATGTAAAATTTAAGGGTTCCTTATAGGCATTACACACCCATTGGACAGAGAAAGTGCTTTTTTTGGGATAATGGCATAATGGCGCTTACAAATAATTGTTCTTCCTTCTTATTAAAAAAATGCATTTTCCTTATTCTAATGTTTATTTTGTGATTTGAATGACAATATTTGTGTATTTTAAAACATTTTGAAAATCACGTTTGAAATTGTAAATTTAGAGAAAAAAACCCTGATTTTTTGGCACTCAGTCTAATGTCAATAAACAATAAAAAGTAAGTTTTTCTTCGCTGAAATGGTTCTCTCTATGAATGAAAAGTCTTTATAAATGTTTCATTGAAAATAATAAAAAAAATAGGAAGGGCTTAACAATATGTATTATTACTTTTGCAGGTGCACGTGGAGTAACTGTCTACCCGTGATTCATTATCCAATCATTCCGTCATTCAATAAGTGCCACCGCTTCATACCATAATCTTTTCAACTCAGCAAAGTACACCGTTTCACTTTCCGCAAAAATGCTACTTTTGCATGGCCACTTGATAGCAGCGATGGCTCATCCTTATACAGAGACGGCGTTCGTCTTTTATGTATTTTTTTTCCATAAAATATTCAGAAAGTTATGTGCAAAAATAACACACGAAGCGGGCACTTTTCCTCTGATTTTTACACCGCATCGTAACATAAGGTCACGTGGTTTCGCCACCGTGAAAATCTATAAACCTCTGTCAATTTTGCGGTAGAAAACAAGGATAAGAATTACGTAACATGTGCATATAATATTTTATTAACATTTTTGTAAAATTCATTGCCTTTCAGTAACACGAGTAACGACTGTTTAATAAAACACATGCACTTGTACTTTTATTAGTACTAGCATTACAAAAACATAGTTCGGTTTTAAAACAGCACTTGAGTACAACGCCTTATGAAAAGCATCTGTTAAGGATATGCTTTTATTAACAGTTACCATTCGGCTATCCGCACGATACGTGTTATTGTTTTTTGTTATTTTGCTACAAAGTTATAGATGTTTAGTAATCCGATTATTATCCAACGGAGATAAATCACAGAAAACTGTTTTGTTTGTGTTTTCTGTTTTTCCTTTTACTACATATCATTCATTCAAAGCCGACCCATTAAATTTGATTTCTAAGAATAAAATGCCGTTATAAACAAGACAATAAAACTGTAGGGTGAATTTTTGATATAAGGACGTTTAATTGTTTACATACACGATGCTGTGTATTTGAGCTTTATCTGTGTTTTAGGCGTGTTTTATTACACTGCTCCGGAATGTAGAATTTATTCAGGTGATATAGCATAAACAATTCCGTCCGTTTATCCGAAATAAAGCAACTATCCGATGTCTAATAATGTTGTATTTACGGTTCAAGGGTATATCATAACGTGTATTTGTGTTTGAGCCTGATCGGTGATTAAACGATGTTTAATTCTGCATCAATAACTTTGTGCACGTAACCTGGCTGGCTGGCTGGCTGGCTGGCTGGCTGGCTGACTTGCTCGCCGAATCATCACCAACATAATATAGCCAATATATTTAACAACATAATAATATGTGGGCATATCTTACCGCATCGTTATCGATATATTTGACATATATTACCGCACCATTACCAACATAATTGTTAGCATATCTTACCGCACCATGGCCGATATATTTTACATATATAATCGAGCTGTTACCAACATAATATTTGACATATCTTACCGCACCATGATCGATATATTTTACATATATAATCGAGCTGTTACCAACATAATATTTGACATATCTTACCGCACCATGGCCGATATATTTTACATATATAATCGAGCTGTTACCAACATAATATTTGACATATCTTACCGCACCATGATCGATATCTTTTATATATATTACCGCACTATAACCAACATAGTATTGGGCTTATCTTACCGTACCATGACCGATATATTTGACATAAATTACCGCACCATTACCAACATAATATTTGACATATCTTACCGCACCATGATCAATATTTTTTTATTTATGCACCATTACCAACATAGTATTGGGCTTATCTGACCGTACCATGACCGATACATTTGACATAACTTACCGTACCATGACCGAATATTTGACATGTATTACCGCACCATGGCCAACATAATATTTGACATATCTTACCGCACCATGACCGAATATTTGACATGTATTACCGCACCATGGCCAATATATTTAACATGCACTACCGCACCATGGCCAATATATTTGACATGTATTGACGCACCATGACCGATATATTTGACATGTATTACCGCACCATGGCCAATATAATAGTTGGCATGTCTTACCGCACCATGACCGATATATTTGACATATATTAACGCACCATTACCAGCATAATATTTGACATATCTTACCGCACCATGATCGATATATTTTATGTATATTACCGCACCATTACCAACATAGTATTGGGCTTATCTGACCGTACCATGACCGATATATTTGACATGTATTACCGCACCATGGCCAACATAATAGTTGGCATATCTTACCGCACCATGACCGATATATTTGACATATATTACCGCACCATTACCAACACAATTTTGACATATCTTACCGCACAATGATCGATATCTTTTATGTATATAACCGCACCATTACCAACATAGTATTGGGCTTATCTGACCGCACCATAGCCGATATATTTGACATATCTTACCGCACCATGACCGAATATTTGACATGTATTGACGCACCATGACCAATATATTTAACATGTATTACCGCACCATGGCATATATATTCAACATGTATTACCGCACAATGACCGATAAATTTGACATGTATTACCGCACCATGGCCAACACAATAGTTGGCATGTCTTACCGAACCATGACCGATATATTTGACATGTGTTGACGCAACATGGCCAATATATTTATTAGTATTGGGCTTATTTGACCGCACCATAGCCGATATATTTGACATATCTTACCGCACCATGACCGAATATTTGACATGTACTACCGCACCATGGCCAATATATTTCATATGTATTACCGCACCATGGCCAATATATTTGACATGTATTGACGCATCATGGCCAATATATTTAACGTGTATTATCGCACCACGGCCAATATATTTAACATGCATTATCACATCATGGCAAATATATTTGACATGTATTACCGCACCATGGCTAATATATTTGATATGCATAACCGCAACATGACCGATATATTTGACATGCATAACTGCAACATGGCCAATATATTTGTCATGTATTACCGCACCATGGCCAATATATTCAACATGTAGTACCGCACCATGACCGATATATTTAACATGTATTACCGCACCATGGCCATTATATTTAACATTTATTACCGCACCATGGCCAATATATTTCACCATGGCCAATATATTTAACATGTATTACCACACCATGGCCAATATATATGACATGCATTACCGCAACAAGGCGAATATATTTTACATGTATTACCGCAACAAGGCCAATATATTTGACATGTATTACCGCACCATACCAGATATATTTGACATGTATTACCACAACAAGGCGAATATATTTGACATGTATTACCGCAACAAGACGAATATATTTGACATGTATTACTGCAAGATGGCCAATATATTTGACATGTATTACGGCAACAAGGCCAATATATTTGACATATATTACGGCAACAAGGCCAATATATTTGACATGTATTACCGCAACAAGGCCAATATATTTGACATGTATTACCGCAACATGGCCAATATATTTGACATGTATTACCGCAACAAGGCCAATATATTTGACATGTATTACCGCAACATGGCCAATATATTTGACATGTATGACCGCAACAAGGCAATATATTTGACATGTATTACCGCACCATGGCCAATTTATTTGACATGTATTACCATAACATGCCCAATGTATTTGACATATCATACCGCACCACGGCCAATATATTCAACATGTATTACCGCAACATGGCAAATATATTTGACATGTATTACCGCAACACAGCCAATGTATTTGCCACGTATTACCGCAACATTACCAATATAATATTTGGTATATCTTACCGCACCATGGCCGGTATATTTGACATATATTACCACACTCTCTATACTTTCGTTTTAATTTTATATTCTAGACTAAGAGCGCAGATTGAATATATACAACATTTTTTGTACTGGTGTTAATTTTCTATAAACATATCGTAGAAAATGGTCTCTAACATGTTTGCATGTTGAAGAGTTGGATGTGTGCCTTTAACGGTCAAAAGCCACACCTTACTAAAAGTGTTTACCGTCTACTGAGGAACTGCTTTCTTAAAACAATACATTACATATTTAAAACCAGTATCTTGCCTGAATTTGTCATATAGCACGTTACTTAACCAGTGTCTTTTCATCTTATATGTAGCATAGTTCGTGAAATACTAATTTCCATTTCTTCTAGCTCACACAGTAAGTTTATGACAATTATTAAGTATTACACAAGCTACCATTTTAGTAGGTTTTATTACAAGTTCGAAATAACGGAAATTTGTCGTCTGCTTTGATTCGTATATTATAGTTCTGTAATATAAAACCAAGCCTTTTTCCACTCCTTTCTTTGTATGTGAACTATTTTTGTTGTGTATGAAAAGCTATTTTTTGCTCGGTCTACTTTGACATTATCAAACAGTGAGTGTCCATAAGAAAAAAAATAACGGTATTAGAAGACGGTTAGTCCACACACCTGTTATTTTGATTGTCCACGCTTGACACGTGCATTTTGAGAAGAAAATAGGAATCTCCCGTCTGTATTTGGGAACTTTATTTTTATATAGGTGTCTGAAATTGAGCAATATATTGTAAGTCAGTGGTGATCTACTTTCTGAAGTGAACAGCCTTGCTGAAAAAGTTGAGTATTGTGTTGGTAACCAAGGTTACATTAATGACGGATTCCTGCTTTTGATTTATTATTTTTAATTTGAAAGTTTTCACCGCAAATGCATTATGTACTACACATGTACATGCTGGTCCATGATAACAATGCGGTGGTGGTGATAATGGTGGTGATAATGATGATGATGATGATGATGATGATGATGATGATGATGATGATGATGATGATGATGATGATGATGATGATGATGATGATGATGATGATGATGATGATGATATGATGATGATGATGATGATGATGATGATGATGATGATGATGATGATGATGATGATGATGATGATGATGATGATGATGGTGAGTATGGACTCACAACACTAGTATCTCCCTTGAGTAGATGAAGGAGGTAGAAATAAAACTTTAGTTCTGTTTTTCTTCTTTTTTTCAGGGCTTTGTACTGCAATGTTTTGTTTTTTACTGGCATGAGTTAAATGGTCAGTATTTTAGAAATCACCACTGAAAATTTGATGCTGATACCAGCTTTCTGGACAATTCTGTGTCATTTCAGAATTGTTGGTTCGAACCGCATCTAGGGCGAATAGTTGACATATAATTACTCTGGAAATTGATAGGTCTCACAAAAGCATTGAATTTAAAAAAAAAAACCTGGTCAAAGTATTTTGTTTTCTTTATAATTGCATATCTTGAACCAGTGAAGAATTTGAGCCCAGACACATGCTGCAGAATTTAATTTTTCACTCTGTTTTGGACATAAATGTTACAATGGAGCCCTATGGGAAATGTAATGGTGGTGTGAGACGTTATGGAGATGATGGTGGTGACGATGATGACAATGTTGATGATGGTGACGATAACGATGACGATGACGACCACGATGATGATGATGATGTAACGACGACGACGACGACGACGATGATGATGATGATGATGATGATGATGATGATGATGGTGGTGGTGGTGGTGATGATGATGATGATGATGATGATGATGATGATGATGATTGCGATTCTTGAACCAGTGAACAATTTGAGCTCAGAGTGAGACCCATGCTGCAGAGCCCTATGTGAAATGTAATAGTGGTGCGAGTCGAGTAACCATCTAGTTTTGGTCATCTTAGACGCTTTCTTTTCTACATGACAGACCTCTTGGCAATTTGTTTTTGAAAACAAAAAATTGTAAAGGGGTTCTAATATAAAGTTTCTGGCATATTGATTCAAACAATACCTCGGCTATTGCCATGGTTATTACAACAGGCTATCGTTTAGATGTCTATTTCTGTATATTATATTCTGCATGTTAAACAAATATCTATGTCAAGATTATCGACAATGATTTTCTTCGAAATGAATTTAGTTATTTTTAAATGTGTGTCGTTGTGGAGGTGTATTTGTCTCAACCAATCAAATCTTACTTCCTCCTTGATTTCACATTTGTCTTTTTACTACGTGTCTCCACGAATAGCAAACGTCGGCTATGACAAAGACTGGCAACCAGTGAGGTCAATATTTAATAAACGCATGGTAAGAATTAAAGTATTCAAACTTGTGTTTACATAAATGCACGTGGGTCCTTCGCGGTCAAGTGGTCCAAGGCAATGTCATGTAACGTCCACTTACCTCTCATCACAGGTTCTAACCTCGCTCTGCGCGCACAAAATGACCTATTTATGTGTCGACGTGCCGTAAAACACCATTCATTCATTCATCCTAACCTCGCTCGTCCCAGAATGTTTGCCAGTTACTGGCGGAAGGACGGTTATTCTAGATTAACTCGGTCTTCATCCACCAGTGAAACTGAACGTCTCACTACACAGTTACGCCCCTTTTTTCCCACGGTAGCAAGATTCTTACTCTTAAAAAATAGGCCTATGTACTTTGGTTATGAAATATTTTCAAAATGGTTCATAGTGGCTGTAATTTCTTGCTGCAGATGAGTAAAGCCAAAGTTGGCATAGCATATACTGCAATAAGACATCACTGGTGTTAAAAATGTGACTTTTATAGGATTTCAACATATGCATGTATTTATGAGCATTTGAGGACTTCTTTTTTCAAAAAAGCTCAGGGTGTCACTGCACCCTCTTTTAAAAAAAACAACGTGGACAACTTACCAGTTATTGTGAATTTTTATGTGTGTATACATTCCTGCTTTGAAAAAAAAATACTTTAAAAAAAATTCTATGTGGAATTCTTTTTTTTACCAGTGAAATCCTAAA
>CM055905.1:43090459-43095459 GCA_029582155.1 Panopea generosa
TGTTGTTTTAAGATAATGCTTTTGGCCACTGTATCAAAATAATTAAGGGATTTTTGTCCACATTTTCGTGTACGTTTTTTACCAAGCGACTTTCTGTTCTATATTAATTTTCTTATATGTAAGACTATAGTAACATATCGGAGTTGAATGAACATTGAAGTCTAACAAGACATACAAATTTGAAGATATTGAGTGCAATTACTTTAACATGGCAACGGGTGATTAACGCCGGACATCAGCGTGTATACATAAAGTTCACCTTTTCATTGTCTGTAGTGGAAAACAAGATTATAAAATATGAATAACTAGGAATTCTGCTCGTAAACCAGCGATTCATGCCTAGCGAGAACGTGTTATATTGCCGAATAAAACGGATATAAAACGGCACCATGCGTGGCAATAGACGATTTTATAAGTTAATATAAAATATAAACTGAGTAGGTTAAAATAAAGAAATGAATGAAGCTTTGATCTTGCCGCAGATATCATTGTGTAGAAGGGGAGATGTGTCGATCTGATTGGATGAACTCCTTTTTATGTAATGTACTTCATAAAATAGATACGCCATACATCAACAGGGATTGTTGTGTCTGAGCTCGATATTGATAAGTACGTTAAATTATTTGTCTTGTTTTTTTATTTTGCAGCACATCAAACGTTCAGAGATTAGTTGCTATGGGAAATAGATATATTTTATAACGGGTTGTATTTTCATATTTTATTATTGTCATTTTTTTAATTTTGTACTGAAACAAAAGATAATGAACAAAAATATGTTTTGTTCTGGAATCGCAGTGGTTGTTCTAATGTGCGTTGAAATGTTTATACATTTTGTTCTGCACACATTAAACGCATTAAGATTATTTGCTATAATTTGCAGAGGTGGTCAAGTGTTAGAGCGTCTTGAACGGATATGGCGATTAGTTCTAGCCAGGAAGACTTCAAGAGTGAGTGAGTTGTTTCACAATCGATGTATAAATGGAAAAAATAGAACAAGAGTAAGAACGAACTAACTATTGTGTACGGTGTATCGGACAAAAGCCCCTTGTACAAAAGCCCTTGATAAAAAATGGACTAAAGCCCCTTGGACAGATTTTAGAAGGTGGACAAAAGCTTTTTTGGTAGATTTTAGGTCGTATTTAGATGTTGGACAAAAGCCCCTTTGTCGATTTTAGAAGATTGACAAAAGCCCTTGGTAGATTTGAAAAGGTGGACAAAGTCCCTTGATTCTTTCGAAACAATTGATAAAAGCATAAATTGAATGTTGTTGGAAGGGGCTTTTGTCCTACTTTCATTTTGTTCAATGGTTGTGTCACAATATTCTGTACTAATATAAACTTTATTTTGTCGTAGAATCGTTTTTCTAATCGTCACTTTGGATATTGGAGATAATAGATTCGACCATGAATTATACTCACTTGGGATTTAATGAATGAACATTTAGTATTTTTGTGGAGCGCGTGGTCCAGTGGTAGAGCACCGAACCCGTGATCGGAGGGTCGTGGGTTCGATTCCTTCGCCACGGCTATGTGTGGTGTCCTTGACACTTTTCCGCATATGCTTAGTACTGGTTCTAACCAGGAAGACTTCGAGCGTGATTTGCCTAAGTTGTAAACATTTGTTTCGCAATCGAAGTAAAATAAATAAGTTTAAACCAGTATTTTTGAAATGAACGTGTAACAGTAAAAGGCAATATTATTATGGAAAGTCTATCACCTTTAAAATGCAGTTAGATTTATACAGTAATGTTGATTCGGGGCACGGAAATTCTAGCCGCACAAGCTTTATCCGTCGATCAGAGGCGCGTGCAGTTCCATTACTTTCCTTATTCAGTTACGTAACGTAACCCATTAGATGGTGATTAGTACATTAGTAGAATAATTTATGGCCACATTTACAATTATGTGATGGGAATTGATCCCTACTTATAACTGACATAGTAGAAATGACTCTAGGGGAACATTAACCGCACGGACAAAACACCGGAGGTGTGACACCTAGATATTGCAGCGCTAACTGACACCTGTCATAACAAGTAAACAGTTTCAATACACACTGCAATAAACATGCTGTCCGCCAGGTGTGATTCTGTGTATTCGAATGATTTAATAACCTGGATACCGTCAGACTGTATTAATTAATGAAATGATTAATGAGATAAAAACGAGCACTTGTTGATTAAAATGTGGTTATAGGACGATCTTAATACCACGTATATTGTATTCGTCTTATACTTATTTATGTTATCTCGATTGCGAAATATTCAAACCAATTTGTTTGAATAGTTGTCTCATTTTATGCCGTCGAGGGCTAACATTCAAGGGACCCTATACGGATGGGGATTCGAACTCACGACCCTTGGATTGATTGCCAGAGGCGCTACCCACTGATCTAACTGGGCCCGGCTAAAACAGTATTAGTTATTGTAAGAGAAACTATCGAATTGAACTTGGGATCGAACCCGAGACCTCTGGCCTGAGTGGCCAACACTATCGTATTGTATTTGAGGAAAGTAAAAAAAAAAAAGGATCTCTTATCCATCTTTTTTTCTTTCAATTTATTGCATTAAGTGGAAGTAACTATACAACTGAAAAATAAATTTAAACAGCAGTGTATTTATATATTAACATACACAAGTATAATCTGGAAAGGGTCCAGAAAACCGCGTATACAATGTATACATTATCTAAACTGTTCCCTGTTTCACTGAACATCTCAACTTAAGATTTCCCTCAACTTAAAGTTTTGAAATGCTATAATGTTCATTTAGATTAAATATATTTCGCATGTTACCCCTCTTACTACTATGTAAAGATTACCTTTAATTCAAGCATGTGTGGTCATTTAATGTGGAATGGGTTCAAGAAAATCAGTTGGAGACATTTATATTTTCTAGTGAAGGGAAATTTCAGCTTGGTAGGTTTAATGAGACAGTAAAACCAGGGCAGATTGAAGAAAGCTCGGTATTTGCGTTTCGTCGATTTTTCAACTTGAAACTAAATCTAAGTCTAATATTATTTGACTCAGTCTAGTATTGAAGAGCTACACATTTTTAAAGAGGAAAATCGAGTAAGCTAATTAACTTCTATAACTGCTCATAGACGCCAGATATAATGTTGTGTGATATGAATACATCTCCTTCTTGAAATTGTATAGAAAAGCATGCAAGTGAGAAATTAAAAACAAATGTTCACTACTAAAACTCTCCTCTCCTGTGTTTCTTTCAAAAATTCTAAAACAAATACAAACATTTGTCACTCAACTCCGAAAGCACCCATCAAGTCAATTTATTTATGCATTTTGTAATTGAAACTCATCTAAGTGTCAGTCGCATAATGACGGATTTAAACAATCCATGTTGTTTACTTTTTAAAAAAAAAAATGCGTTGCTAAGACATTTTTGTAAATTTTGCATTTGTCGAAGACATTGTCAAGTTTGAATTGCGAAATTAGAAAAAAAAGACATGGGCATCGTCGGATCACTCTAGGAGTCAACTTTCAATTTGTCCGAAACCATTACTTTGGCTGAAACATGGATCCTATTTTTATTATAATATTTTGACACTCAAGATTGAAACAAACAACATAATATAAGTTTACCTTCTTTAATTTGAGTTATTTTATGAACAACAACCTTGTAGAAATGTTTCATTCACTACAGAAATAAGATGGAAAATCATTGGAGGTTTTACCTTTTATATCTAAATCTGTACAAATATATATATATAGTCGCTAATTTCGGATGTTTACTATGGATGGATGGCCAGAACTATACGAGAGGTCGTCACGTGGTTTGTATATATCCGGTGTACTTTATTCCTGGCTATTCCTTGTAATTGGAATCGAAGACAAATAAATAATGAATGTCATACTACCGGCTTGTATATTCCATTACGTATGTATTTATACACAAAGTGGCATCTCAAATAGCTGGCATTTATTTGTGTTTTCCTCACAACTTTTATACAATCCCCAGGGGTTCTTAATATCTCTTGACATTTCAACCAGGGGAATACCGGGGGTCCGGACCTTTGATAATACCAAGTGGTCTACTGTGAAGTAAAACTAACAACATGGGGAATTAATTTTCACCGTTTATGTGGTCCAACAGGGTGAGATGTTATCATCCAATTCTTTCTGTATAGTTTACGTGCCAAACATACTTATTGCCGCTATCGTTCGTGATCATACAACGGCAGCTTGGTTGATACGTGCTCCATGATCTGTCATGTGTAACTGGTCATATTTGCTAGCTAGGTTTTAGATTTGCATCTTTCGGTTATTTCTCTTTTCAATTATATATTTGTTTCATTTAACCGTATGTTAATAACGGAGTGCCAACCTGCTACTATCTAATCTTTTCATCTGACATGATACCTTTAACACTAAGCTAGATTGATGTACATTTATATATGGCCATATTCAGATTCAAATAGAGTGTTGTTGTTGAACGTTAAAGGAATCAACTAATTTGCACGTTGAATAAGACAGGCTGACGTTAGTTTGATATTCGTGTTTCGATATTCAACATGACACTTCTCGGCCTTCAAGGTAAAGAGTTAGCAGTTAAATATAGAAATACGAACAACTTACTTTAAAACTAACTTCCTACTGCTATTAAATACTGACCGTATATCTCTACTACTACTACTACTACTACTACTACTACTACTACTACTACTACTACTACTGCTGCTGCTGCTGCTGCTGCTGCTGCTGCTGCTGCTGCTGCTGCTGCTGCTGCTGCTGCTCTGCTACAACTACTACTACTGCACCTGCTGCTGCTGCTGCTACTACTACTACTACTACTACTACTACTACTACTACTACTACTACTGCTGCTGCTGCTGCTGCTGCTGCTGCTACTACTACTACTTCTACTACTGCTACTTCTACTATTAATAATAATGATGATAATATCACGACAGTGATAATATTATAAACGGTCAACAAATGTATAACACTGAACTGCACCATTTCATCAGTAAATACATTTCTCC
>CM055905.1:43100459-43484456 GCA_029582155.1 Panopea generosa
TTTTAAATTGCCTTTAATAGTTGGTATAACGGGAGATTTTCTGCCTCTATTTCAGAGTATGTGTGTGCATATATTGTAAAATAACTTCAAGTATAAGAATGAAATATGAGTTCACGACGATTGTTCTCTCTGTTTTGTAAGGTGACTGAACCTGTCTGGCTGATATTACATGGCTTTATTAATCTACTTTATATATAATATGATATGTAGATGATATATATAATTCATTATTAGTATAGTTTATGTGGAAAAATTCTCTCAGAATATAAATTAAAGAAAATACTCAGACAAGATAAAACTTTTTATTACTAGACCAAGAATTTAATCAAATTATAAAAGGGATTTTCCATGGCCGAAAAGTCTAAGGTTCTGTCATCTAATGGTCATCTCACGCTCAACAGCTGAGGTCGTGGGTTCGGGCCAAGCTCGGTACAAAGATTTATCCAAATATGAAAATTGCAAGTTACTGACGGAAGGACGGTAGTTCTTTTCAGATTCATTCTCTCACCACTGATTCAAGTGGGAAAGTTATCGTTTACTTGCAGAGACGGGGTGTGCTCGAGTACTGGTTAATCCCAGGAAACACTGGTTAGGTTAACTGATCGTCTGTTAGCCCTCGATGGCATAAAAATGACGCTAAATATTCAATCAATCAATCAATCATTCTGAGGTCTTAAATAACCTGTCATGTGTTGAAAATGGCGTTAAACCCTATTCAGAGATCAGTTTCATTAAAGACGACGCATGTTGTTTTTTTATTGAACACGCTTTTTATGAGAAGTGTACACGTAGCAAATAGAAAAAAAAACATCAATCATATCTGTGTGTACACAGACACTTAAATTTGTTTCGGTTTCTGGGAAGGAATATAACTCTGGCTGTCTGATTGGACGGGGAAATAAACTTTTGACGTCATCAACAACGAAAAGTAGTTTAATTATGTCAGTTTCTACAGGATCATTCAACGTGTAACTTGAAAATTAAATAAATGCTAAACCTAAGCTCTGTATATCAATCTATTCACGTTTTTATACATGCCTGGGTGCCACGTTTGATTTGATATTTGAACATGAGTATAATATATTTTAAGAGTGCCGTGCGTCTCTTTTAACCTCCAACTTAAAACTTGGGTAGTAAATATCTGTAAGAGGAGACGCTACACTATGTAACGTGCTGGTGATGAATAAACACAGATCCATGTGTAGAGAGTGCATCTCCCTCGTATTTCAAATTTGGCAGTTCAAACTACATATAACAAACATTTTTTGGAAATTATTTTTTTGCCAATTAAATGTATTAACTATAATCTATTTAATAAAGTTCTCTGATTTCAATAATTTACTAAATTATTTAAAATCTGCACCCACCCCCACCCCCACTCCCCCGAGCCATCTTGTGGCATTTATATTGCAGCTGGGGCTTTAAGCTCGAAGGAGAAACTGTAAGTAAGTACACGGACACGTGGTGATAGCACGGACACTTGGTGATAACACGGATACTTGGTGATAACACGGACACTTGCTGGTAACCAACCTACGGCTCTGTTGAGCTAAAAAAAACAATGACAGATCTGTTTACACACATGACGATAGCAAATGCAATATGGCTGATAATTCATTATAAGAAATATCTTTTTGGGTGCAGATGGTCATTCGGATGATCTCGGACACCATCTCACAGACGACCCGGGGTGAAAGGACTGGTCAATCAAGATAACCAGAAACAAAGACGGCCACACTGACCACTTGGCGACGTTCCACCGTAAGGACCAATCTCATTTTCTTAATTCATATCTCGCCACCACGTCGGTTTAAGTAAGTGAAGTCCACATCGACCTAATGAAGATGGTATTGATACGGTCAGATGTTATGTATATCAACCGCATATCAAACGGTCATCTCAAAAGCCAATTAACTACACCGACGTTTTTGTATGCTAATTGGTCGATATCGCGAATCTGTTACTGTATGATAATGGCGTATTAACGGTTAACCGCAATACTATTGAAATGTACACTGTTTTGATGGTGTGTTTTTTCTCTTTGTATAGGGAGTTATATGCAGAAAATTTAATGTAACTTCTAACCGGTTTAAATGTTGATATATTTTCTCATTCCTTGAGCGATTTCATTAACTGAGTAAGTTGGTCAATATCTACTGACGGTCATAACGGTCTGTTAATCTAGATCCTATGCGACGCTTGCTTTTCTAAAAGACAAACGTCTTGACAATTCTACCAAGAATAAAAAATCAATTTTATATTTAGCGAAAATCGAATAGCGGTTTTGATTGGTTGATTCAAACAATCGGACTACCTCGGATATTTCCATAGTATTTCAAAATAATTCAACTAGAAATGCCCGGTGAAACATATAGTTTTAAACTAATCCCATACGTCATATGCTGTTATAAAAGACAAACGTCTTGTCAATTTCTTCTTTGTATGAAGTTGTAACAAGTTTCTGATAAAGTTTTGATTGGTTGATTTAAACAATCAGACGGCCTTGGTGATTTCCATAGAACCAGGCCACCATTTAGATGTTAATTTTATTGCTAATTTGAAGTGTTTTTATTTGTCAGATAGCTTTTTTATCTTAACTCTTTTCGTTAGAGCAAAATATCTAGACATAACCTTTATGGCGGTGTGTTTGTATCAGCCAATCAAATCTTACTTCCTGATTAAAAATAAATCTGCACAAAGTTGCAAGACGTTTGTTTTTAAGAAAAACCTGAGTCGAAGCATATCAAGACTTACTTTAAACTATATTTCCAGATACGAGTGCAGATCATACTATTGATAGATACTGAACAGCAAACCCGGGAGTCGTGGGTGGAGTAGTGTAGCCCCGGTATGTACTCAGTTAGACCACCCTCGGAGATATCGAGGAAGGTAATAAGTTAGGTTAAAACAAGCACACTTCAATTCTACAATACATCTGTCTGTATCGTATAGTATTGTACCGGGCCAAGCGTCACTTTTAATAAAATAGCACAGTCGGAATTGACCGAGAAATATTTAGTAAAAACATATTGATAATTGCTTGAAAGTATTATAAGCGGATAAAAGCCGTAAACACGTCATGATACATACCCACCCCATAATCAAATTGAACTGGCACCATGGAAACCGCTCCCTATCGCTTCAAGGGTCCAAACGAGGAAACCGTCGGTGCCGATTTTGAAAAAATTGTCCATGACCTGGTCTCAACACGACGAAATGTCAAACACACTTTCATATTCATAGAATGACCTAGATATTTCGCTGAACCAAAACAACTCCCCTTCCCCCTTTGTGACGTAATATGATTATTCCGCACAAAATTGAAAAGCACGGAGCTTCGAAATGTCGACTATGCCGTGTATCTCTTAATTATGCAGACGCATGCGCATTTTTTATTGTTTTCAAACGAAACGTTGCCGGTGTTAAATCAGCGTGCGAATTCCAATAACATTTGCATATCAACGGCATTAAAGTTTGTAATGTAATTCAGTAAATTGTTCATCTTGATACTTTGTGATTCGAGTAGAATGAATAATGCACTAGGAATTCATTTATTGTGTTTTCTGCTTCGTTCAAGTCTGCAAGACCAGACATAAGGTGTTTTTTTTAACATGTCGAACAGTTGTACCAAAATGGTTCTATAAGCCAGATCCTGCATTATTGAATTAATTTGAAAGTATTAATGGATTAAAATACTAATTTTGGCGAGTTTTTTTTCTGTATTAAAATTGAAGTTTCTCTGTCCGCTGATGAGCAAAACTAATGTTCAGAGAATTGGGCATGGAATCACAAACACCAGAAATGTTAATTGGGCCATTGGAATGTTTCTGACTGACACATAAGTCAATATGAAACTATAACTCTAACATAGGCGCTTAAAACTGTCACTAACATACTGAGTTTGTTAAAAAAAAAAACTGCCTTAAATATACACGTGCTTCTAGTATTTCCAGTGTAACACCAACGTTACGTTTAGCTATGTTGTCATCAGGTATGTACATTTAATCGTACATACATGCATGCTATATTACAATAATAGTTTCAATTTTAATTATAAAAAGCTAATGTTCTGAACTGTATTGGACATTTTGTCTGTGTAAAATTGCAGTGTTTGGAGCAGTAGACAGCGATTGTGTTAACTAAATGAAACACGAGGTTAATGGCGAATATTCATTCGGAAAACTTATTTGCCAAATGTAGCCTGAGCCGTTCACTACTCGTATAGTGTGTGAGTAACTTCACTCACCCACTCCTCCACCGTTTTTTATTCGTATACTATAGTGGGAGAACAACTAAATCAGAGAGCACACTACTCGTATAGCATACTGGGAGAGTGACTCCATTAGAGCACCGACCCCTACTACCCCACAGTTCTATATTCGTATACTATAGTGGGAGAACAACTAAATCAGAGAGCTCACTACTCGTATAGCATACTGGGAGAGTGACTTCATTAGAACCCCCACCCCTACTACCCCACAGTTCTCTATTCGTATAATATAGTAGGAGATCAACTGAATCAGAGAGCTCACTACTCGTATAGCATACTGGGAGAGTGACTTCATTAGAGCACCGACCTCTACTACCCCACAGTTCTCTATTCGTATACTATAGTGGGAGAACAACTAAATCAGAGAGCTCACTACTCGTATAGCATACTGGGAGAGTGACTTCATTAGAGCACCGACCCCTACTACCCCACAGTTCTCTATTCGTATAATAAAGTGGGAGAAAAACTGAATCAGCACTGTCTACTCGTATAGCATACTGGGAGAGTGACTTCATTGAAGCACCCACCCCTTCTACCCACAGTACTCTATTCGTATACTATAGTGGGAGAACAACTGAATCAGCACTGTCTACTCGTATAGCATACTTAGAGAGTGACTTCACTAGAGCCCCCACACCGTTCTTTATTCGTAAAATAAAGTGGGAGAACAACTAAATTAGAGTTCACTACTCGTATAGCATACTGGAATAGTCACTTCATTAGAGCCCCCATCCCCTACTCTTCCACCGTTCTCTATTCGTATAATATAGTGGGAGAACAACTAAATCAGCACTGTCTAATCGTAAAGCATACAGGGTGAGTAACTTCATTAGAGCCCTACCCACTCCCACATCGTTCTTATTCGTAAAATAAAGTGGGAGAACAACTAAATCAGCACTGTCTACTCGTATAGCATACTGGGAGAGTGACTTCAATAGAGCCCCCACCCCTCCTCCACCGTTCTCTATTCGTATAATATAGTGAGAGAACAACTAAATCAGCACTGTCTACTCGTATAGCATACTGGGAGAGTAACTTCGTTAGAGCCCCCACCCCATTATCCACCGTTCTCTATTCGTATAATATAGTGGGAGAACAACTAAATCAGCACTGTCTACTCGTATAGCATACTGAGAGAGTGACTTCATTAGAGCACCACCCACTCCCACATCGTTCTTTATTCCGTATAATATAGTGGGAGAACAACTAAATCAGAGCTGGCTACTCGTATAGCATACTGGGAGAGTGACTTCAATAGAGCCCCCACCCCCTCCTCCACCGTTCTCTATTCCTATAATATAGTGGGAGAACACCTAAATCAGAGAGCTCACTACTCGTATAGCATACTGAGAGAGTGACTTCATTAGAGCCCCCACCCACTCCCCCACCGTTCTCTATTCGTATAATATAGTGGGAGAACAACAAAATCAGAGTTCACTACTTGTATAGCATACTGAGATAGTCACTTCAATAGAGCCCCCACCCACTCCCCCAACGTTCTCTATTCGTATAATATAGTGGGAGAACAACAAAATCAGAGTTCACTACTCGTATAGCATACAGAGATAGTCACTTCAATAGAGCCACCACCCACTCCCCCACCGTTCTCTATTCGTATAATATAGTGGGAGAACAACTAAATCAGAGCTGGCTACTCGTATAGCATACTGGGATAGTCACTTCAATAGAGCCCCCACCCACTCCCCCACCGTTCTCTATTCGTATAATATAGTGGGAGAACAACAAAATTAGAGTTCACTACTCGTATAGCAAACTGAGATAGTCACTTCAATAGAGCCCCCACCCACTCCCCCACCGTTTTCTATTCGTATAATAAAGTGGGAGAACAACTAAATCAGAGAGCTCACTACTCGTATAGCATACTGAGATAGTCACTTCAATAGAGCACCCACCCACTCCCCCACCGTTCTCTATTTGTATAATATAGTGGGAGAACAACAAAATCAGAGTTCACTACTCGTGTAGCATACTGAGATAGTCACTTCAATAGAGCCCCCACCCACTCCCCCACCGTTTTCTATTCGTATAATATAGTGGGAGAACAACAAAATCAGAGTTCACTACTCGTATAGCAAACTGAGATAGTCACTTCAATAGAGCCCCCACCCACTCCCCCACCGTTTTCTATTCGTATAATTAGTGGGAGAACAACTAAATCAGAGAGCTCACTACTCGTATAGCATACTGAGATAGTCACTTCAATAGAGCCCCCACCCACTCCCCCACCGTTCTCTATTTGTATAATATAGTGGGAGAACAACAAATCAGAGTTCACTACTCGTGTAGCATACTGAGATAGTCACTTCAATAGAGCCCCCACCCACTCCCCCACCGTTTTCTATTCGTATAATATAGTGGGAGAACAACAAAATCAGAGTTCACTACTCGTATAGCAAACTGAGATAGTCACTTCAATAGAGCCCCCACCCACTCCCCCACCGTTTTCTATTCGTATAATATAGTGGGAGAACAACAAAATCAGAGTTCACTACTCGTATAGCATACTGAGATAATCACTTCAATAGAGCCCCCACCCCCTCCTCCACCGTTCTCTATTCCTATAATATAGTGGGAGAACAACAAAATCAGCACTGTCTACTCGTATAGCATACTGAGAGAGTGACTTCATTAGAGCCCCCACCCAATCCCCCACCGTTCTCTATTCGTATAATATTGTGGGAGAACAACAAAATCAGAGTTCACTACTCGTATAGCATAATGGGATAGTCACTTCAATAGAGCCCCCACCCACTCCCCCACCGTTCTCTATTCGTATAATATAGTGGGAGAACAACAAAATCAGAGTTCACTACTCGTATAGCATAATGGGATAGTCACTTCAATAGAGCCCCCACCCACTCCCCCACCGTTCTCTATTCGTATAATATAGTGGGAGAACAACAAAATCAGAGTTCACTACTCGCATAGCATAATGGGATAGTCACTTCAATAGAGCCCCCACCCACTCCCCCACCGTTCTCTATTCGTATAATAAAGTGGGAGAACAACAAAATCAGAGTTCACTACTCGTATAGCATACAGAGATAGTCACTTCAATAGAGCCCTCACCCACTCCCCCACCGTTCTCTATTCGTATAATATAGTGGGAGAACAACAAAATCAGAGTTCACTACTCGCATAGCATAATGGGATAGTCACTTCAATAGAGTCCCCACCCACTCCCCCACCGTTCTCTATTCGTATAATATAGTGGGAGAACAACAAAATCAGAGTTCACTACTCGTATAGCATAATGGGATAGTCACTTCAATAGAGCCCTCACCCACTCCCCCACCGTTGTCTATTCTTATAATATAGTGGGAGAACAACAAAATCAGAGTTCACTACTCGCATAGCATAATGGGATAGTCACTTCAATAGAGCCCCCACCCACTCCCCCACCGTTCTCTATTCGTATAATATAGTGGGAGAACAACAAAATCAGAGTTCACTACTCGTATAGCATAATGGGATAGTCACTTCAATAGAGCCCTCACCCACTCCCCCACCGTTCTCTATTCTTATAATATAGTGGGAGAACAACAAAATCAGAGTTCACTACTCGTATAGCATACTGGGATAGTCACTTCAATAGAGCCCCCACCCACTCCCCCACCGTTCTGTCTCCGTATAATATAGTGGGAGAACAACTAAATCAGAGCTGGCTACTCGTATAACATAATGGGATAGTCACTTCAATAGAGCCCCCACCCACTCCCCCACCGTTCTCTATTCATATAATATAGTTGGAGAACAACTAAATCAGAGCTGGCTACTCGTATAGCATACTGGGATAGTCACTTCAATAGAGCCCCCACCCACTCCCCCACCGTTCTCTATTCCTATAATATAGTGGGAGAACAACAAAATCAGTGTTCACTACTCGTATAGCATACTGGGATAGTCACTTCAATAGAGCCCCCACCCACTCCCCCACCGTTCTCTATTCGTATAATATAGTGGGAGAACATCAAAATCAGAGCTGGCTACTCGTATAGCATACTGGGAGAGTGACTTCAATAGAACCCCAATCCCCTCCTCCACCGTTCTCTATTCCTATAATATAGTGGGAGAACAACTAAATCAGCACTGTCTGCTCGTATAGCATACTGAGAGAGTGATTTCATTAGAGCCCCCACCCACTCCCCCACCGTTCTCTATTCGTATAATAAAGTGGGAGAACAACTAAATCAGCACTGTCTACTCGTATAGCATACTGGGAGAGTGACTTCATTAGAGCCCATCCATGTCCCCACCGTTCTCTATTCGTATAATATAGTGGGAGAACAACTAAATCAGCACTGTCTATTCGTATAGCATACCGGGAGAGTGACTTCATTAGAGCCCATCCATGCCCCCACCGTTCTCTATTCGTATAATATAGTGGGAGAACAACTAAATCAGCACTGTTTACTCGTATAGCATACCGGGAGAGTGACTTCATTAGAGCCCATCCATGTCCCCACCGTTCTCTATTCGTATAATATAGTGGGAGAACAACTAAATCAGCACTGTCTATTCGTATAGCATACCGGGAGAGTGACTTCATTAGAGCCCATCCATGCCCCCACCGTTCTCTATTCGTATAATATTGTGGGAGAACAACTATACCAGAGCTCGCTACACATAATTATAGCATACTGTGAGAGTCACTGCATTTGAGCCCCTTCCCCCTTCTCTCACACCTTTCTCTATTCGTATAATATAGTGGGAGAACAACAAAATCAGAGTTCACTACTCGTATAGCATACTGGAAGAGTGACTTCATTAGAGCCCCCACCCACTCCCCCACCGTTCTCTATTCGTATAATATAGTGGGAGAACAACAAAATCAGAGTTCACTACTAGTATAGCATACTAAGATTGTCACCCCCCCCCCCCCCCCCCCCACACACACACACACCGTTCTATATTCGTATAATATAGTGGGAGAACAACTAAATCAGTACTGTCTACTTTTATAGCATACTGGGAAAGTAACTTCATTAAAGCCCCCACCCCTACTACCCCACCGTTCTCTTTTCGTATACTATAGCGGGAGCGGAACAACTAAATCAGAGAGCTCACTACTCGTATAGCATACTGGGAGAGTAACTTCAGAAGAGTCCGCCCACTCCCCCACCGTTCTATATTCGTATAATATAGTGGGAGAATAACTTCATTATAGCTCCCACCCCCTACTCCAACAACGTTCTCTATTCGTATACTATAGTTGGAGAACAACTAAATGAGAGCCCAACGTGATAGTTAAAAACTATACTATATGTGACAGGCGACTATTATATGCTAGTATAGCTATACTATATGTGATACGTGACTACTTTATATAGCTATACTTTATGTGATAGGCGACTTCTTTATATGATAATATACAGCTATACTTTATGTGAACGGTGACTACTTGATATGATTGTACATAGCTATACTTTATGTGATAGGCGACTACTTTTTATGATAGTACATAGCTATACTTTATGTGATAGGCAACTTCTTTATATAATAATATATAGCTATACTTTATGTGAACGGCGTCTTCTTTATATGATAATATACAGCTATACTTTATGTGAACGGTGACTACTTGATATGATTGTACATAGCTATACTTTATGTGATAGGCGACTACATTTTATGATAGTACATAGCTATACTTTATGTGATAGGCGACTTCTTTATATGATAATATACAGCTATACTTTATGTGAACGGCGACTTCTTTATATGATAATATATAGCTATACTTTATGTGAACGGCGACTTCTTTATATGATAATATATAGCTATACTTATATGTGATACGGCGACTGCTTTATATGATAATATATAGCTATACTTTATGTGATAGGCGACTTCTTTATATGATAATATATAGCTATACTTTATGTGAACGGTGACTACTTGATATGATAATATATAGCTATACTTTATGTGATAGGCGACTTCTTTATATGATAATATATAGCTATACTTTATGTGAACGGCGACATACTTTATATGATAATATATAGCTATACTTTATGTGATAGGCGACTTCTTTATATGATAATATATAGCTATACTTTATGTGAACAGTGACTACTTGATATGATAATATATAGCTATACTTTATGTGAACGGTGACTACTTGATATGATAGTATATAGCTATACTTTATGTGAACGGTGACTACTTGAAATGATAGTACATAGCTATACTTTATGTGATAGGCAACTTCTTTATATTATAATATATAGCTATACTTTATGTGAACGGTGACTACTTGATATGATGATATATAGCTATACTTTATGTGAACGGTGACTACTTGATATGATAGTATATAGCTATACTTTATGTGAACGGTGACTACTTGATATGATAGTACATAGCTATACTTTATGTGAACGGTGACTACATGATATGATAGTACATAGCTATATTTTATGTGAACGGTGACTACTTGATATGATAGTACATAGCTATACTTTATGTGAACGATGACTACTTGATATGATAGTACATAGCTATACTTTATGTGAACGGTGAATACTTGATATGATAGTACATAGCTATACTTTATGTGATAGGTGATTACTTGATATGATTGTATATAGCTATACTTTATGTGATAGGCGACTACTTGATATGATAGTACATAGCTATTCTTTATGTGGTACGGTGACTACTTGATATGATAGTACATAGCTATACTTTATGTGAACGGTGACTACTTGATATGATAGTATATAACTATACTTTATGTGATAGGCGACTACTTGATATGATAGTATATAACTATACTTTATGTGAACGGTGATTACTTGATATGATAGTACATAGCTATATTTTATGTGATAGGCGACTACTTGATATGATAGTACATAGCTATACTTTATGTGGTAGATGACTAGTTGATCTGTTAGTATATATTACTAAAGTATAGAATCAATCGCTTTTTAAGTATTTTAAGTATTCTTTATCTTATACGGCTACTTCATATAATTTGTGACTATTTATATGATATATGAATTCTTATTTATGCTATGTGGCTACATTATATACTATGTGGCTTATTTATATATTATGTGGCTAATTCGTATACTTTGAGTCTTCTTTATATGCTATGATGCTACCCTCAGATATGATAGTTTAATCATGGTCAACATAGACCCATGTCGTATGCCCGTATACACCCATCAACAGAATGCCGATGTCACTCGCTTAACCGCAAACTTAATGCGTGCTCTGTTCACCTGTTTTATCTTTTATGCATCTTCAAGTTTCTTTCAGATTGTATTAAAACATAAAATTGTCGTCTGCTCGTAAAATGAAATGGTGATTCAGAACTGCGGCAGCAGATAACATGCTTTCTACAATAATTAAGTACTTCACCGAGATTGATAAATAGTTCATTTTCTCCGAGATTTGACAAAATAAATATTTCTTTAGGTTAAAAACATCTTCATCATCATTATCGACACTTCAGGTCGATTACGACATAATCTTTATCCAGGCGATACAACGGTTAACGTAAACCGTCTTGAATTCCTACACAGTATTGCACTGTACAACTCAATCGATGGCGAGATCGGAAGATAAATTGTTTTTTATCTTTTTATGACGCTGTTCAAATCTCGTAATATATAATCACGAAAAAATCATCGAATAGTAACACCTCGCATTGCGTGCAAATGCTTCTGCCGTGATCCTATAGCCGAAAATTCACCACTATCTGCTGCGCTAGCGAATATTGTATTATTATTATTATACCACGGCAGAAGACAGCGTACAACGCGACACCCCTAAATGGAAAGTGGGCTGATCCAACTCGCATAATGACAGGAAAGAAGTAAAGAAGCTACTATTATTCGAAAGGTGATGAAAGGGATAGGATGCGCGTTATTGATTGGGGTAAAGTTTGATACGGGTAAATGCACTATTTCTTCCCAAATGACCAATTGATGGTTTTGTTATTAATTAGTGAATAGTTGGTTTTATATTGAGTTTGAAAGAAATGAAAATGGTGGTTAATTCAGTGTAAATACATTACTATACGGACTTTTTTTCACAGTGAATATAAACTAGCATCAAATGGATTAATATATATTTTTTTAATATACGGTGCTTTTGGATTAAAAAATAATTCACCGTGACGATGATTGGACTATGGATGGATATTAAACAAGCATAAAATGTGGAAATGAACGGAAAATGTATATAAAACTGAAAACCAGTAATTGAAATAAAAAGTTGTACTCAATCGAATATTTATAGCACAGGCAATAAATTTCATAGATAGAAAAAGAGGCAACAATGCTCATAAATAATTTATTTATTAGATATTAGTTGATTAAATCCAAGCTTTTTAATACCCCATAGAGGATTTGCGGGGGGGAAAGAAAACGTGCATGTGGGTTGGAAACGACATTTCAGCATGTAGAATAGTATTGTAAATTTTCATTGTCCGGGGTAATTGTATTTATATTTATAAGCGGTGCTGTTTAAAAAAGAAAAAAGAAACATAGTATTTGAATATGTAAGAATTTGTAAAAAAATGGATATACTAAAATAAATGACATGCTATCCAACTGTGAAAGGAGAAAAACACGAAAAATATGTTAAAGCATAACTGTTATTCGGACGTTACAACAACGAAACAGTAAAATGTGGGTATCGTTGAAAGAAGAAATGTTATTTCTGTTATTGTGCCTCTTGGATATTAAAGTTGGAGTGCTGTCATTAAATCTGAGTAAGTTGTTATTTAGTGTACATAGATGTCGTTGTCAACTGTTAAGTTTACCAACATTTCTTGTGTATGTATCTATAAATATCGTCAGTGTTTGTAATTGATGAAACACATAGAGTAGACTAAAACTGAGACAGTGTTTAATTTATACTTAAATATAACCAGTTCTTATACCTTTATTTTTTGTAATTAAAATGTTAACCGAAAGTAAAACATGTTTTTATATGAGTGACTATCGTTTGTAGTCTTTTGTAATTCTATGTAGAATGCTATGGTAATGCGTTACTTGTATATTGATTCAACTGTGTATATAATATTTTTACAACTATGAGGCGCTTTTTGCGAATAAAAATATAAATTATTTAATTAAATGAGAACACAATACATGTGTTATTTAACATGTGTCAAATTGATTTAAGAAAATATTTTTAAACGATATATTACTACAAGATAAATTATTAAAAATATTTAGATAAGTACAAAATTATTTTTGATATATTTCTACAAGATATATGATTAAAAATATTCTGATAAATACAAAATTATTTTTGATATATTTCTACAAGATATATGATTAAAAATATTCTGATAAATACAGAATAATTTTTGTTATATTACTACAAGATATATGATTGAAAATATTTAGATAAATACAAAATTATTTTTGATATATTACTACAAGTTATATGATTAAAAATATTCAGATAAATACACAACATTACATTAACTTAAAATTACACCATGCAAACATGCACACGGTAAACAGCGGTATTTAGAACAAGCAATGTGATTTTAAAAAAAAATTGTTATGCTTTAATTTTCTCATTATAAGACTTCAGAAAAGTGCTGACGTCTTATATACGTGTCCTTAAATTCATTCTTTTCTGTGTCAAACCCATTTCAATAACGCGCAGCATCCGTCTGCCAATGTCTCCTCGGTCATTTATTTCATTCCGTCTTTCCTTTCCTTTTTCTTATAAAACCATATAGTGACTGCTGTGTCAATCGTTACATTTGATATTTTATAATGAAAAATCAAATAATTTACTGTGATGTATTATTGTCAATTCAAAAGAAACAATCTAATATAATAAGTCCCATGCAAACATATATTAGATTTATAACAAGTCATTTTAAAACAATTTTGCTTGCAAAGTAAATAAATACACATTTTTTATTTGCCCAATTAAGTCGTAAATAACAACCGCTTCCCTATCAGAGTTTCTAAGTCACGTTCTGCTAATCAACCTTTCGCGAGATATTTACTGACCACTAAATTACTGCTCCCTGATTTATCTACGAGAAAACTCGGTACAAAGGACAATGATATTTAAGGTACAGTATTTTGTTTGGATTTTACTGAATGACTCGAATATCGCACCTCGTTTCATGAATGATTTGTTTGGTTTGTAAAAAAATATTTTCCAGGAGTTTTTTTTATTGAGTGCGAAGTCCTGATCGGTTAAAATAATCAAACAAGGCCGGGGCGGTAGTTAAGTGGCCGCTCACGCCAAATGTTGCGGGTTCAATCCGACACTAGACCGAAAACAACACTCAGTATTTGTTCTATCGAGGAAGTGAACTCGAAAGCGGTTAATATAAGGTCTGAGCTTTCTTCGCAATCGAGCTAAAATGAATTAGTATAATGCAATATAAGTAAATAAAACACCCCATTGCCACATACTAGTAATATCGAATCCCCTTTTTAGGGACTTTTCTTTAATATACGTTTTCCGATATTGTTACTGCGTTTCTGTTCTGGCAGAAACTCAATGCAATTTGTAATAAACCGAATTTCTCTGAAATTTTAATTTTATTACATTTAAAATATTTCAGACGTGACTGGCGATGTTTTATATATAAATTATTTATTGTGTCTACAATGCTTAAAGTAATATAGTGTTCGTCACTTATGAACACACCAGAACGAAATTCTGTGAAAATGTATCCGAAGAGGACAAGCTGCTTTTATTTCACTACAATAAACCACAAGTCAATTCCTTGTGGGCATGTGTATACGAGTACGCGCGCAAATAGACCGAAAACAAATACATTGTTAATATTAAAGCCATAAAATATGGAAAATGGATTTGAACTAACTAACTGAGCAATAAATATACAATTAATTAAATAATTAATTATTTTGTATTTATTTATTTTAGCTCCATTGCGACATAAACGCAGATCATTTCTAAATCTCCCGGTTCCGTTTCACGGGTAGACCAGCTGAGTACCAGATGTTGTTAATGAGAAGCCATGAGGTCCAAACTAGGATCGAACCCGACACCTTTGGCAAAAATAATTTCATTTGATAAACGGTTGGATACTTAGTTATCTTCCATATATAAACTATACACACAAAACAAAGAGTGATTTTATCATGAAATGTTATTTACAACATATAGTATTCACTTTACCCACTATATATATGTTTATTAATCAACATTTTAAGCGATATTATCAGCCGTATATTTATTTAAGGTGTTATTGACCTCAACCTTTCTGGCGGAATAATGAACGCCCTCAAGTGTGCTTGTGTACAGTTTACTTTGTCTACAGTTTAAAGTGTGTGTGTGTTTTAAAATACTAGCGGTATGAAAAGGAGATGAAGTGATTAAAGTTTGGCTGAAAAAAGGGAATTTTAAGTTTTAACTCTCTCTCTCTCTCTCTCTCTCTCTCTCTCTCTCTCTCTCTCTAGTTTTTCATTCCAGAACTGATGTAATTAAATACATTTGAACCAATTAAAATGCCGAAAATTAGGTTTGCATCGTTACAAACTTTACACTTTATCTATTTTTATTGCGGTTTTACCTTTTTCCAGATGATAGACTGAAGTAAATTATGAATAGGTGGTTGTAAAATCTGCACTAGACATACACAAAAAGTAAATTGTTGAATAAAAAAATATTATACATCTTACAAATAATGCAACCGACATGCATGTAGAAATTGTTTAATACAATACAATCATCTCTTAAATAATGAAATCGACATGTCACAATTATCTAAGCAAAGGAATTAACACAACACGAGTAAAATACCCACATCTCCTAAATAATGAAATCGACATGCACAGTAAGTGTGTAATACAACACCGTCATCTCTTAAATAATAAAGTCGACATGTCACAATTTCTGAGCAAAGGAATAAGCACAACAAGACTATAATACCCGCATCTCCTAAATAATGAAATCAACATGCATGTAGTAATTGTTTAACACATCTCTTGAATAAAGAAATCGACATTTCACAGGATGTAAACTGTTCAAAAATACACACACACACACGTCAATAATGAAATCGTCCTAATGGTATGCACAGGCGTGTTTTAATAAAATAAGAACATTTATACAATTCGACATACACAGAGATTAAAGCGTTGGATGAAATGATAAATATATAAATAACGAATTGTTAACCCTAACCAGATTTTTAAAGCAGATGTTGATTTTTGTAGGTCATTTAAAACAAAACTCTTGAGAGAAAAAATACACACTTTGAAAGGCAATAATAAAGGAAAGCTGCAATTTTAAGTGAGTAGGTAGGAGCATGGCAAACATTTTTTAAGAACGGCATAGCGAACTCAAATGTTCAGTTCCAATAACATTTATTTGTCTTGTTTTTTCAACGTAAAATGATATTTTGTATTGGTATACGTTATACGTTCACAAGTGACATTTTATTTTTCTTTCCCATATATATATTTATAACTTTATACGTCTTAAGCAGACATGCACGTGTAGCTGAAATAAAAAGTATGACACTCCTACACAGAATTTACTCTCATTATATAAATACAAGACGTAGACCACGAAATGTCACTTTGAATAAGATTATCGGTAAAACAAAAACAAAATTACGTTAAAACTACACTAGCATGGAATCAAAGCAATTCGCTTGTACTCGGCTTATGTTCAGATGAGATAAAGCACGGAACCAGATTCGTGCATATCCCCCATTACCATTTGCAGACCGATATCCTAATTTTTATGGACAAACAATGAAATAATGTCATCCCTGCTGTATCGGACAACGTGTTAATATGCACATTGCTATCTATATCGCTAATAAAATCCACAATTCACTATTTCCTGCCGCCATTGTAGCACGGTAGATCGGAGTAAATCAAATTATCGCCAGCCATTGGACCGATTCTCAAGTGTAAAGGACATATCTGCCATTTCATAAAAATGAAAATTGACTATTTTCTCTTGGTAGAGATTTGCAGTTTTGTACTCCCATTTGGCATCTGAGGTTTCTCATAGAAAATTTCCATCGCTTTTGTCTTTTGATACGCCTTGTTATTTACGTATTTATTTGTACAGCGGCGAGTAGTGTTTTGTTTTCATTGATTTTTGAATTGCTTTGATGTGTTGCCAAATTTGTGTTGTTCTTTTATATTATTTTATTTTAGTTCAATTGCGTTGAGAAAATTCTTGGCTTATATAAATTGTTTTCGAGTCATCTCCTGGGTAGAACCAGTACAATTTTTTTTCGAGATGTTATCAGGCCGATCTGACAAGCGAACCGTCGATCTCTCAGTGACTTAAGTGTCAATCACTCTAACCACTGCACCATCATTCCGCTTTCAGTTATTGTTGAAAGACTGGTATCTAACTGGATAAAACTGTCGTAAAAAAGTTTTTTTTAATTAAAAGGAGGTCTTTGATCATTTGTTCAGCTCTGCCCTAATATGATAAAAACACGTAATTCGGTGTTACATAACACGGACGGAGTATCTAAATTGCATCAAGGCTGACAGATGATGCGTTTATTTATGAATAACGAAATGGGAACTGTTATGGAAAAAAATAATTAAAAAGATTAATGAAAACAAAAATGATTAATGAAAACATGGGTGTTCTAATGGATGGATGGATGGATGGATGGATGGATTGGATGGATGGGATGGATGGATGAATGGATGGATGGATGGATGGATGGATGGATGGATGGATGGATGGATGGATGGATGGATGGATGGATGGATGGACGGGAGGGAGGGAGGGAGGGAGGGAAGGAGGGGGGAGGAGGGGTTGCGGTTGAATGGGCTTTCGGAAGGGAGGATTTAAGGGTCGAGGGTGGATGGACTTTCGGACGGACAGAAAGACGAACAAAATTAATGCTCGTCCATTTATTTATTAAATTCATTCACATCAAGCTCTCATTCACCTGAGTAGTACGCAGTGTTTGTGGATCAGCGGTATATACTAGACAGATATAGGAATAGAAATGAAGCATTTTAATTTCCCCATAGTGTCAGCAAAACAACTACTTTCCCAGCAACGATATAAACTCTCGGATAAAATCAATAAAAAAAGTTGTCGCCCGTTCAGGATATACTGTTGATATTCGGATAGGAACTATTGTAGACCGGACATAAAAGTTAACATTTACCGTTCTGTAAAAGACATATTTGTTGTGTGAGTAAACATATCGGTGAGAGCGTTCACAGCATGCCAAGATATATTTTGAAGAGACAGATAAAATAACAAATGCCGAAGTGTTTTAACACAAACCCTCTTTAATAATCCAATTTGCAGATATATAATTTTGTGAAATATAAATTTTTTTATTTTATCCGAGAATGACTGTTTTATCTTAACCATTAACTAAAATAGATTGGAGCATGTGGTCTAGTGATCGAGCGTCGGTCCCTTGATTGGGGAGACGCAGGTTCGATGTTCTACCTGAAGTGTGTTGTGTCCTTCAGGCATCTACATCCATTTTTTTGCTAAGTACTCGTTCTGTGTTTTGAAACTTGACTGTCAATTGTGATAATTATAAGTTTCTTTATTGATCTGGAATAACTAAGATTGATAAACTATAACGTTTGTTCAGCAATGCCAAAAACGCCATAACACCGCGAAAAAAAACGTTGACAAAACAAATGTGGGGGGGGGGGGGGGGGGGGGGGGGGGGGGGGAGGGGGGGGGGGGTAATATATATAATTACTATCATGGGTTATTTATGGAATTTTTTATGTTTACATGTATTTTAAAGTAAATTGTTTACGAAATCGATTTATAAAAATATAATCCAACTTCTTTTATAAATATAAACTACTGATATGCAGATGCTACTTTATGTGTTAAAATATTTAAAACAATATTTACGAGGTGTTTCACCTGTCACGTGATAAATAAATATATTGGATGTTATGTTATAATATATGCATGTAATGAGAAACATTATATGTTTAACTCTTTATTCCATAGATAAGCGTTTTCCCGCACCAATCACAGAAGGACTTTGAAAACAGTGAAGGAAAAGTTCAGATTGCTCGTTACGAGCAATCTGAACACTTCCTGCACTGTTTTCCACTCTGTCAGTTAATATAAACATAATTCACCTACTAATTCAAAAGCCTTCTATATTAGGTGTCCAAAGGCGTCTATATTAGAGGTGTCCAAATGCGTCTATATGAAGTAAAGGGTTAATTAAGCAAGGACTGATATAGATCTATCTTTGAGTTCTTGATCTAAGTCACAAATAAAGAAGAAAAAAAGTAACAGCGGACTCAAGTACGGTTTACATACATGTACTTCACAATCGAGCTGAAATGAATTAGTTAAAACTAAACAAAGATTTGCTTTGATAGCAATAGTAAATTTAAATTATCGTTCATAAACTAATATAGTTGATGACTCTTAGACCTGCAGTTTGTCTAACCTTTCGTCTTTGATATATTGTGCAAAGCAAGTATATTAATTAAGCTGAGTACGTTTTTCCGGCTCTCTCGCGCGCCAGCATGTGTTCCGTCTATTCTGAATCAATATTGAGAGTTAATCGGATTAGTCAGTGTATATTATAACCGTGGACGTCTTTGTGTTCAACTGTCAGGCCGTCATTGACAATTTCAGTTTAACTTTTAACCTGTGTTTACTGTTGTGTTTTTTATCTGTGTAAACCTTCGAGCTGCCGGCTTCATTGACAGTCACTCGGAAGGGTATATCAATACGAGAATGACAGGTGCTTTATTTATAAATCAATGCAGAAATCGATGAGAATATAGATGCGGTACATTCACTCGCTCGGATGCAAGAGCGGTTTTACACGGGCATGTGCCGGTATCGTATTATCTATAGTATAATAATATACATATATACATAACGTGCTTACGGGTTGGATGGACAAAAACGCTCGTATCTGTACAGTTTTCTTCCAATGGTTTAACGTAATTTCGTAAGGTTATTTATGAGTATAACATTCAGTTTCAATGATGTGTTTTTTTTTCTGCAAGTCACTACGCTAAAAAAACGACTTGGCACAGAGACAGCGATTTTGAAGATCATCTGAGACCCTATCCCACTTATGATAAACTTTTGGTTCTTGGATTTCAAGGAGGCCCTAGTTTAATCCCCCGCCAAATGTTCCCTTGCATAAAGCCTTTATTGCCTGTACGTTTAGTACTGGATCTACCTCGGAAGACATTAACATTGATAAAAAGATTGTCATAAGAACATGTGTCAATTCGATTCGCATAAATTTAGTTAAAATTAATAGCGGCTTGGGGGTGTGAATAAACAACTTGAAGTAGATGGCTTTAAAAAAACGCTCAATTGAAGAAGAAGAAAAAAAACACACACACTCTCGTAAATATAGCAGAAGATTGCAATATGTCTCACTTTGTTAACGATTTATTTCTCCACTTTGTCAATGGGGCATAAAGACAAGAGATCGCATAAAACAAAGGAATATACTTAATTAAGGCTAATGAACATCCTAAGTGGCCTTATTATCACCTACTTCCCCTCTTCTCGTCGCTAATTAATTTTCCTTTGTATATAAATTAAAAACAACGCTATGTCATCGAAATCTTACGCAAAATCTCTAAATATCTTCAAATTCTCACAGGTTTCGACTATTTCGCTACATTCCACAGGTCATTAATAAAGCGGCTTGTATGCGCAGCAATATCGAATTAATTATATTCAATCGGGTTCCTAACAAGATCTAAACTGATGTTATCAGCACCGACAAGGCTATCAGATAGGGCAGCGTTAATAATAACGAGCTTGTCGAATAAAGAATACCTGAGTCAAAATAACGAACTGCCATTACAAGCCGGGGCAAATTGACAGATAAACAAAACGGGCGCCCCAGACAGAATATGCATAATATTATATTAGATATTATGCCTTATCTGAAAGTATCTGCTATTTTTTCTGGCCCGAAGCGAAAAGAAAAAAAATAACGTGTTTTCATTTTTCTTTTTCTTTGATCTTTGTGTTTACTGTTTTTTCTAGCAAAGTCAATATTGCAGAGAAAATTGGACCTTTATTACGTCTTGTTTTTTATTTAATCAAATGAAATTTATCTTATGCTGGTTTTCTGTTTGTATAGAGAATCGAACGGGACCTCGGTGGGCGAGTTATTTAAGGCGCTATCGTATTATGACCACTTACCTCTCGCCGCTGAGATCATGGGTTGGAGCCCAGCTCTCGCCGCTGAGATCATTGGTTGGAGCCCAGCTCTCGCAGCTGAGATCATGGGTTGGGGCCCAGCTCTCGCCGCTGAGATCAAGGGTTGGAGCCCAGCTCTCGCCGCTGAGATCATGGGTTGGAGACCAGCTCTCGCCGCTGAGATCATTGGTTGGAGCCCAGCTCACGCCGCTGAGATAATGGATTCGAGCCCAGCTCGGTTCAAACATTTTACGTGAGAACGTTTGACAGTCAATTGGACGGTGGGTCTACTCGGATTCATTCTGAGAACTGTTTTTTTCACAGCAGATGACCATGCACATATTTTTCCAAACGATATTGTTAACAAACTTGTCATAGTACACATATTTTCACTGTCTGAGCCCGAAGTAGATGTCATCCGGGCATATTCTGTTGTCTTCACTGTATACTATGTTTATTAATTTTGTTGATGTGCTTTTATTTTCAATCTGTGTGTATGTGGACAGTGTACCTGTACTATAGCCTCTGTGTGTTGATACGCCGTATAACAGTCGTTCATTGTGTACAATTTATATCGTTTTATAGAAAGTTTCTGTTTCCATGCTATTGTTGGTATCATCTATAATTACGGTATTACTCTCCTGTATGTATCCACTGAGGAATAGAATAATCAATCAATCAATCAATTGTTTTCAATGTATTAAACAATCTTGAGGTTTTGGCATGTCTTTAACCTTGTCGAGTACAGGGCGTCTTAAGTACGTGAAGCTATTTTGACTGTCTCTCGTCACCAGATTGTCAAACATAGAGTGACAGTGTTAGTAAATATTGTAATAACGAGGTGTGATCCACACGGGTGGAAGTCATAACTCTATCACCACCGTAATCTCGTATAATCTCGCGTTATCTCACCCAGAGTACAAGGTTGAACGTCGTTAAGTATGTACGACCACTTGACGATAGTGTAGATACTTTTGCAGGGGTTTGTTCACACACTCCCGCAGATAACGCCATGTTGCAAGTATTTGGAGTTTGTATTTGATTCCTAACAAGAAGCTGTTTAATAAACAAATAAAACTCGATGGAATGTCATTGAAATATACAAAGAGTATTTAGAATAAAACTAAAGTAACTTTATACGAGATTTATTGAATAAACAAAGACAGAAGAAACGTCAATAAAAAAGAAACTAGTGCTGCATGCTCGTCAGATCTTGATTTTATTGAATTTATATGAAACTGAAAATTGCAGGCATTATTTAGCACGTGTGTTTTAATGTACCAACTTGTCTTTAATTTGAAATGTGGTATAAGCCTAGCCTTGAACGATGGAATTCGTTGCTCGACCCCAAGACTAGGAAAAAAAACGAAGAATGCTGATCTCCACGTGCATGTCCTGTCATACTTGTACCATGTATTTAGAAGAAAGAGGGTCGCTAGTGTGTTGTATAAAGTGTTGTCCGCTCGCCCCAAAGATCGCAAGTTCGATACCCGGCTCGACCCGAAGACATCTTAAAAACACACACACACACACATAGAGTACTGGTTCTTCCCACGAAATAAGCTTCGAAAGCAATTAAAAAAACTCTAGTTTCTTCGCAATTGAGTTACAACACATTAGTTTAATAAGTATAACCTAAATCAGTTAGAATACAAGCTATAGGACGTAATGATTGTTTTCTGTAACGTATAAACACACCCTCTTCGTTAGCATTAATTATACTTATGATAATTAACATGCATTTTAATAAGTTGTTTGTACGCAGCAGGCTGTTAACTTATGAAGGATTCATAAACACGTCTTTGATTTATTAATTCATTTTCTAAGCTCACACAAATCATCAGATTAACATGCATGTTATAAACCGTATATCTCAAACATCGGATAGGATTGAAACTTCATGAATAATATCAATCACTCTCATTGGAACGGATGGTAGTGTTAAATTGGACCAGTTTCTTGTTGACAGCGAATGGGAAATGTCTCTTTGTCGGAGTAAAATGCAAACAAACGGCTCGATTTTTAAATACAAACAAGTGCGTGGTCCAGTGCTAGAGCACCGAACCCATGATCGGAGAGTCGTGGGTTCGATCCTCCACCACGACCACGTGTGGTGTCCTTGACTGAGCAACACACCTTTCCGCATATGCTTAGTACTGGTTCTTACCAGGAATACTTCAACCGTGATTTGCCTAAGTTGTAAGAATTTGTTTCACAATCGATGTAAAATAAATAAGTTTAAACTAACTAAACTAAAAGAAAAAGCAAAGTTTTCATATCTACGTTGCTTCCTGTTGAAATATGTTTTTATCTTTTGTAAAGACAGAAATTGTATACGCATTTTCATTGTAGGCTATTCTTACTACAAACCGCAATATCCTGCTTTTATGTATAAAAATGCAAAGTCACGCACAAAATTTTAGTAATTGTCAATACTGATATAAGATATAAAAAAATCACCTCCCTGGTATTTCGTAACTGGCCCGAAATCCCCATTAAGACAAATCACCAGCCAGATTTATAAACTTCTATAAATTCGGTAATAAAGATATAATTCTCGCATACCGGATAAGGAGATAGTTGTCATTTTACCACACTGTCCCTCTCATATTGTCGATATAAATTTCATTTGCTCAAAAAAAGTGCACCTACTTGTATCGCATTGTGTTTTTCTAAGAAGATAAAACAACGTGCATGTGTATGTGTTTTCTCCTAAACATCAGCGGTATGCAATTTCAAGACTCAGTGATGGGTTTATTAAGATAATGATAGGTCAACCTCGGCACTTCGGCACCTCACTGCCTCAGCACAGAGCCTCGGTTCATAATTGTTTTGATACGTACCTCAGCACAGAGCCTTGGTTCATAATTGTTTTGATACGTACCTCAGCACAGAGCCTTGGTTCATAATTGTTTTGATACGTACCTCAGCACCGAGCCTCGGTACATACTTGTTTTGATACGTACCTCAGCACAGAGTCTCGGTACCTCGCTGTTTTGATACGTACCACACCACAGAGCCTTGGTTCATAATTGTTTTGATACGTACCTCAGCACAGAGTCTCGGTACCTCGTTGTTTTGATACGTACCTCAGCACAGAGCCTTGGTTCATAATTGTTTTGAAACGTACCTCAGCACAGAGCCTTGGTTCATAATTGTTTTGATACGTACCTCAGCACCGAGCCTCGGTACATACTTGTTTTGATACATACCTCAGCACAGAGTCTCGGTACCTCGCTGTTTTGATACGTACCTCAGCACAGAACCTCGGTACCTAACTGTTTTGATATGTACGTCAGCACAGAGCCCCAGTACCTAACCGTTGATACGTACCTCAGTACAGAGCCTCGATTCCAATAAAAAGAAGAAAAACACACAAAAAAACAACAACAATAACTCGGGTTGTAAGAATAAAATTATATGAAGCCAGTACCCATGATAATAATTATTTATTTATTACCCCCAATATGTACCCGCACTCCACATTATCAAGTGGGCCTCAGCTACTTATTGGGTGAGCTATTTCCACTCCAGTCTGTCAATGATTCGACCAACTGAAAGTGAAGTAATTTTACTTATCAAGACTTTTATTGTTAAGCAAGCATGCTTTATCAGGGTTTGTGTTGAGCTTGACACATTCATATTCTGTTCATGAACTCTACTGTGATAATACAGTTGCCATTAACCCAAATGTGGGTAAACTGCGATTAAAAAAGCCTCCACATGCCACGGACGAAATTACAGTATATGTGCCGAAATAGGAACTTGTTTGAATAGATGGAGTGGCAATATAGAACATACCAGTATTTATAGTAGTCCCGGGCGGGGGAATATTAAATAAATGAACGCGGCACAGCAACTGCAAACATTGGCACCAATTTAGATATCGAAATTTGTAATAACACCAAGAAATTGAAAATGCAATGTAATATGAAATACATATAATGTTTTTTTTTAATTTGTTAATTGAAAAAATATTCACATTTGATATATTATCAGTATTCGATAACATTAAAAACACTACGAATGGCAGAATACGTGCTTTTTTTAATTGTAAAATGTCCCCGCGCACGCTTGGTGTTGATTTTAGTATATAAGGGCATATTTGAAAACATGGCTTTTCATTTTAAAAAAACATTTCAGCAATTTATATTTAAAATAGGTCTGTGGTATGGAATTGGAAGTCTGATTGTATAGCCCTCTTTTATGTCTTTTCTATTTTGTTTTTCATACACTGACTTTCGAAGTTGCATTATTGTTCTATAGATATAATATATTAATTTCTATAATTTGACATTCCAAACACCATCCTACTTTTATGTTTAGTTAATTCTTTTACGTAAGCTATACTGCGTTTTTACTCGTGCACGTGTAATAGCTGATTTACAAAATGACAAAAGCATTCCCAATACGACCATTGTCTGTGCTTGTTGCCATGGTTACATCAACATTCCTTATATATCTCAAAACTAATATACCTTTCTTCCTGCCTTCTGATTGAAACAGGAGACAAATAAAATTGTCTACTGTTGGTCTGCGCGTCCGTCATGTCAGGCTTTATTTTTGCTAATAGAAGTGGCAAAGGTTTCGGGGCAATTACATTTTACGATACCATAAAAAGCAACCCACAGTTTCCTTTTTGGTAATAGGCTGGAAACTTTACCGAGACAACCACGCGATTGTTCGGAGAATTTAATTGAATTAATAAAGACGATTCTGTTTTTGTTCTATGCAAAATAATGTACGCTTTCTTTTGCATAAATGGCTAGTGTAACAGAAGCTAAATGGGGTTTATTTTTATCAGCAATTATCGCGACACGAATGGCTCTATGTTCTATGTTAGTTCACTTTACTGTTATACTGTATATATACTGTATATATTATACACACGAGTATATGAATGTATATATGCATTGTCCAGGCCGGCATTGTACACTGTATTTTTGTAAGAACGTTTCCGGAGAAAACTAAAATGGAGGACGAAAATGTGTAACCATGTAATAATTCTTATTATATTTTTATGAATGATATTTAGTTAAGAGTATTTACACTGAAAACAAGTATTTAACCATAATGTGTCCGAGGAACACCATATCCCGGATGGCGTCCTGAGGAACACCAAATCCCGGATGGTGCCATTTGTATTTCCATAATAATACGGGTAAGTTATACTTTAAACTGCATAAATAATCACTCAATTAATCAATCAGTTAATCACTCAATTAATCAACCAATCAACGTTGGCGATAACCCGTAATTGTTACATCTTAGATTTGAACGGCAGAACGGATTTTCAATTTAAGCATTTAAATTAGACAATACCACGTGATATTCCAATAGACCGATAGAGAGAAAGTTCCGTGGATGTTTGATTAAAGCCACTTACACCTGCAGTATCCTTTTAAAGCTTAACAGATAAGAATTTCCGAACTCGGTCGCAGCTAAAGTAAAACGGAAACGAGCTAAGCTATTCAGGGAAAATGTGCATTATTGCTCGCTGTGATGTTGACGCAAATACTGGCCTGACATGCGAAATAGATGGAAGTATACTTGTAAGCGGATCTCATTTATTGTCTAGTTGATAGTTATCTTACACATTCGAACTTTTTCCCCCAGTTCGATGAACTTTTTACCAATATTTCTCAGCATTTTAACATTATCAGCATTCCAATGGACAGTGTCTCCGGCATTCTTCTACGTCAAGACCACAGTCGCGTATCTCATCTGCGCCATTGAGAGTCAGAGATATTGGTAGTGAAAGAGTTTTGTAGTTTGCGCAATGAAGCTTTGTTTATGTAAGATAAATACGGGTTTTATATAATACAGTTTCTCTTTGTACCAGTCACAATAATACTGTCATCATTTTCAAGCAGTTGGGTATTTCTTATAGTTGGGTATTTCTTACAATTGGGTATTTCTGACAGTTGGGTATTTCTGACAGTTGAGTATTTCTGACACGGAGAAATATACACAACATTCCGCGTATCACGCTCTAACATAACGCGCTGCTGTGTTCACTTTGACTTTTGCTGTTGCGTTTGACAAGGGGTAGCGCTCTTACAGATTTTTCACAGTTTGTTATTTAAAAAAAGATCCACTATTGATAAACACTGACTTATAAAATCATCTTTGAGTGATAATTTGATATTTTGGGAGTGTTAGAGTGACAGAGACGGAATTATTGGCTTATCGTGTAATCTCGTGTTCTCTCGTATGACACGAAAATTGATGAAGAACAGTTTAGATATACTGATAGTTAATATGCAACAATGAATAACAAAAAGAGAACACTTCTTTACATAATTTTTAAAAAAAAAAGTGAAATTTGACATTCATCCTTTGGTTAAATGTCACTTGCATTCAAAAATGTCCGGACTTTCCCGTAAAGTGGATACTCTGTGAATCGTTTCGTCGGATAGCATGGCTGAATGACACAAGTCTATGCTGTTACGTTTTGCTTCGAGAATAATGTAAATCGATACATGCAAACGGCTATACTACGATATTTTCTCTTACAAATGGTATATATTATCAAATTTCATTTTTTTTTTCAGTCATCAAAAGGATATTGGAATTATTTATAGTGAGTGCGTGAGAATGAAAACACCCACTTTACACCTGGGTCGCAACTATAACACTGATATAAATGAGATAAAATATCTATGCATATTGAGAAACATTTAAATTTCGCACTTTTAATTTTGGAGCTTGTGGTTGTAGTAATAGTGTTGCTATTTTAAAGAAAAAATAGTTCGTTAAAAACACATTTTCAGCTTCACAGAGATCGGCCAAATCAAACATCGATCTACGATTTAGCGAGATAGGGAAGATGCTATAACTAAACAATAAAAACAGACAGTAAACAATACAACAGACTGGTACATCACAACCAGAAGTGAGAGTGGAGATATTGTAGAAAATCCAAAATTAGACAATGAAGGATATCAAATTCATTAACATTCAATCTAAACGCCTCGTTTTTCACAGGTCTACAAAAGTTCCTGCTCGAAAACCAAACATTGTAAAAAAAAAAAAAATACACCAAAATGTTACTTTCCTTCTTGACGATGTATGTATGTACGCGTAAATACGTTAAATGTATAGATAAACACACTTTAGGTAAATGAAAACAACCCCAGCATGTTATCTTCTTCTGTTACCTTCAGATGGAATGTTTAAGTATTATTTACACTTGCTAGTGGAAAAGCCTCCATTGAATTGTTTAGGCATAGTTTTTGTTTGAAATATGACGGGAGCGAGTGATAGCCATTCTTAAAGTGGTTTGGTTTTGTTTTGTTTGGCTACTTAGCGTCATTTTTATTCCATCGAGGGCTAACATACGATCAGTTAACCTAACCTCCCTTTTTTGGGATTGCGGAAGCTGAACCGGTACTCGAGCACACATATCTCTGCAAGTACATGTCACGTTTAACACTTGAATCAGCGGTGAGATACGAATGACAGTGAGACGCAATGTCGTGTCACGGACACTGTGGCCTGGCGAAGGTTCGAACCCATTATCCCTGGATTGATTAGTCAGACGCGCAACGGACTGAGATGATATGACGAAATGATGTATCCCTCCCTATTTCTTTGGTTTTAAAGGGACACATGGAATAATACGAAATAGAATGCATTTCATTAATTTATCAGAGATATTTATTCCCCTTTTCAAACTATAAAAGAAGCTCAATGTAACATGAGTATCTGTAACAAAACGTGCAATATGTCCAAAAGCACCCATTTTCGTCTATTTATAGAATACCAGTTAATCCGTTTTACCAATAAAGCCAGTTGTGTGTCTGACCAACAAGCGACCAATTGCTGATATCGATAAAAGTTATTTATAGATTATCTGTTTGTCAATAGCTTCTCTTACTTTCATCTATTTATAGAATATCGGTATACTTGTCCGACCACTAGCTGTATTCAATATAAGCTATTTGTAGATTATTTGTAACTTGTTTGCCAATAGCTTCTCTTGATTTCATCTATTTATAGAATATCGGTAATCTTGTCTGACCACTAGCTGTATTCGATATAAGCTTTTTATGGACTATATGTAACTTGTTTGTCAATAACTTCTCTTGATTTCATCTATTTATAGAATAGCATCAGCTCTTATAATTTTACCAGCTGTTGTATTTGAGGAGTTTTTGCTGAAATGTGTTTTTATTAACTAAAATAGCGGAAATGAACACGTTTATGAAAACACACAATATATTGATGAATGGTATATAATTTTTTTTTATTTCCTTTATCATATTTCTATATAACTGCCATCGCTTATCCGTGACGTTTTAACAATGTAACAGACACGAGGGGTAGTTAACGTTTCAATTTTGATGTGTCTCAGATATGGGAGATGGGAATTCGTAATAATTCCAGAGAAGTGTTTATCTCGCTATTTAATAATGTGTTATTGTATCAGATAATGTTGCTAAAACAAGATTCATAAAATAAATGGTTGGAAACACATGTTACCAAGCCAGAAATGATTAATAAAAGCTTTTATATGTTATGTTTTATCTTTTTTTTTTCGATGTCTAAGCTGAGGTACGCTTCTATTTGATTTTATTTATGTTTTCAAACACTTATCATGAAACAATAAGTATTCCACAAGTTGTCATATTTTGCATCAGCATAATATTTTATTACGTTTGCATCGATTGTGAAGCAGTTCTTTTATCGAAATTAAACACACCGGTGACTTCCGGTATAAAAACCAGACATGTGAATGTGGACAAAGTCTCTTTGCTCAGGTCATAACATATTTAGTTTTTGCGGGGTGGGGTTTCCAAACAATCATTCACCGAGCCTGGATGTGGTGCTCTCTATCACTAGCTAGATAGCACCTCCGCCATTTGGGAAAAATATATGACATATATATTTCATATTTTCTATATTGTTTAGCAAAGTATTTATATATAAAGCAAGGGCCCTCCGTAGCCGAGTGGTCTAAGGCGCCGTCTCAATATCACTTACCTCTCACCTCTAAAGTCGTAGGTTCGAGTCCCGCTCGCTCCAAAAACTTTATGTCAGAAAGTTTCCAGTAACTTGCGGAAGGACGGTGGTTCTACTCAGTCTGAGGTCTTTCTCCACCAGTGGAAACTGGATATACCATATATATTCACAACAACGGAATTTACGATTTTTGGGATCTTTTCAGATGCTCATTCACAATGCATGATATATATATGGAGATAAGTATTTGTGAATAACTATGGAACTACATGCAACACATCTGGATAGGGTGGACAAATTTACATACATGAAGTGATAGCTTTATATATGAGTATGTAATTCCATAGTATATAAGTCATGGTCAACACCAAATGTATCGGTTTGGCAGAGGCCTTGATATTGTATAAAGCACCTATATGAAATACAGCATTGTAATTAATTTACATTGCTAATCTAATCAAGGACTTAAATAGAGAAGGGATGCGAAACTTGCAGCTCCTGGCTAAATGTTGATTATTATTAGTAATTGGTAAATCAGTTATTCAAAGTTTTCTAGTGCATAACAAGTAAGTTGTATTTAACCGTAATGTTTTATGATGTTTTGGTTATGCAACGAGTGTGTCTTGAATTATAACTATTGCAGTTTGAACTACATTTTAAAGACTTATGTTGTTTTTAGTAGCAGTGTATGAATTTTGTGATAAAAAGTACTTTTATTGTAAATAGTATCGTTTTGTTGAGAATTATATTCTATAAATTAGTATTAACAAATTAGTATTAATAATTTGTATTCGACGAATAAATATGAGTTCAGTAAAATGAACACGAGATTTCAGCGAGATTTTATGTGAATACGCGAACTTTCATGGATCTTAATCATTTTTTTTAAATCTCCATATCATTCCTTTATACTATACTAAACAAATGTTTCAGTGTCATTTTTTACCTTAAATATTTCTGCTTATAGTTACGTGACCTCTTCTTTTGAATATACTTACGTGACCTCTTCTTTTGAATATACCTACGTGACCTATATTTCTGCCTATTTACGGTTGTTTTATTATATTGAATATACCCGGGCCAAGGAAAATCCTTCAGTATTTGCATACCGTTTTATGTTCTGTTTCCATTACTGATATAAATACCCGATAAACTATATATAAATTTGTACAGATCGACGATTTGGTCCGATATTATAACAAGTAGATGTAATTATCACATATATATCACTGCTAACTCGTTCCTAAATAAAGCGCAAACGTTTACTTATAAAACGTGACTCCCTTGAATTTCAGATATCAGATAAATTATTAAAACTGTAAAGTACAGATCAAATGAAATTATTTATTATTCAATGAAACGGCGTAGATCGGTATCGACCCCTTACACGTCATTATAACCCTGCTTAATTTGCCCAATGATTGACAGCCGCCTAACTCTAGCATCTGCGGTTCACGGGGGCATGAAACTAACAGATTTAAAGCCATGATTAAAAAAAATAAACATTTCTTTTAATAGTTATACAGATTTCACCATGATAACTTGTAAACTGGTTAACAAAGATGAACGAGTGTCAGGGGACGTCGCTCATAACTAGTAAAACTGTTTTGTAGCGATTGAAATTTCAATATGTGTAGCAAAATAAAAAAAAATGTAAACTATTAAATGTCATAAAATGAATCAGGTCAACGATGGTGTTTTTTTTTAATTAACTGTAAAAAAAAACACTAAGTACATTTGTATAAATTATGCATACAATAAGAAGCGTATCAAATTTCTAACCCGTCATCTGGTTGCCGGCTACATGAACGAGTAGCTTACAACCTGTTAAACGGAAACCAGAATTAAGTAAACAATAATGAAATAAAAATACTACGAATTTACACTCAGTATATTAAATAATCTACTTAATGAAAACACACAGGGGAAGATTGATATTCGATATCCGACATGAAACTGGCCCTAAGCGTGGATTATAACATTTGCTATTTCAAAAACAAAAACATACATGCATACGCGTCTGAGAACGCGTTAAAACGCGGTTAAAGGGATGCTTAATGAAGCGGTGTTATTTGAATTCTGTAGGTTTCATGAATAATTAACGCAAATGTCTTCCATTGCACGGTGTTTTATTTATAAGGTTCCATAGATGCATATGTACATGCAATGCGCTTTATAAAATATTCATACAGATGTTTCCTTTTGGACTGGAACGAGCGTTTGTATCTGCTTCAAGGTTCAATTATAATCTTGTGCCACCGTGTTTTACAATATTTTCATTAAAGTCATTTCTTGATTAGTTTAAAAGTATAATAATAGACTGGTTGTATGTTTATTTTGTATATTGAAAATACATACAGCCTCATGCATATGCAATTGTTCCGAAAACAGTCTTAATTACGTCATGATCATATTGACGCTTTACAGGTTTAAGTTGTAAACAACGATGTGGTTTCGTGTAATTTATACACGTGTAGGTCTCCTGCAAGATAAAGATCAAATTAAGAATTAGAGAAACTTCTCAGCGTAGCGATGAATATAATTATGATCTGTGCATATTTGTTTGCGTTTGTTTTTTTCTGAAATGTTATCTGTTAACTTCCTGTTTGCTGAACCTCGTTTGTCAACAAACCTGTATACCTGTCAGGCATCAGTCAAGTGCATGTTTTCGTTTTAACAGTCAAGAAGCTAATAATGTTCGCGTTTGGAGTATTTTGCACATTAACCCTTTACTCCATAGATACGCGTTTTCCCGCACCAATCACAGAAGGCCTTTGAAAGCAGTGCAGGAAGAGTTCAGATTGCTCGTAACGATTGCTTTTCCACTCTGTCAGATAATATAAACATAATTCACCCATTGCTGATATGTGATGAATTAATGCTTTCAATATTAGAGGTGTCCAAGTGCGTATATATGAAGTAAATGATTAAGAGAACCTTGCAAACGGATTCAAACTGTGTGTTCCAAAAGTATTATTCAAATAGAATTTTGGTTAAACTGATTCCCTGTTGGTGTGTCTGTGAACAACATGAACATGGATTGGAGACCAGTACGACAGGACACTCGGCATATCGGATAAGCGGCCACCTTTGCTGCTACATCGCATGCACTGACTGGGTAGTCTTGCTCCGCATGTCTGGGATTTGTCAGAGTTTTGTCTATACTGTGGCCTATCATGCCATCTATAAAACAGTAACCATACAGCGGTGTAACGACAATCGATCTGAACACACACAGGCACGATCGGTTGATTACAATCCAAGCAATGTTACTAAACTTGATTAGTATACATGGAAATATGCTTAACGTAAATTGTTCTCTCCAAATTGAAGTCGTAAATATTGCATTTTGCTCGCGTTAAAAAATGAAAAAAAGGTACTCTGTACCAGATTCATTGCCAGGACACACATGCGCAGACTTTCCGTAATTATCGTCTTGAATAAGGCGGAATAGCAGTCCGACAATATATTTTCTAAAAATAGAATTATCAGATCGGACTACGCTACTGTTGTTTTTTTTTGCTAACACTGTGAAATAAAAGCATGTTCAATTCCCATGATACCCAACGCTCGTTAATATCAGATTTTCTGGTCAGTGCCTCCTCACATACTTGGTTTCATCTAATTGCTGTTTACTTAAACTCAACTATACATTAATATTATGTATAACTTTACCTAAAGAAAATATGATAAATATTAATGAGGACTGGTTTTAATAATTCCCCCCCCAAAAACAACATTACATTAATGTGGAGAGCTATATTTAAAAAAAACACACACAACAATGGGTCGGTGCAATTATCAACTTAATTAGTTATTCATGAAACTTGTGTTGCGAGAAATGACATGTTTTTAGCGATGTTTAAATACGCATGGTGCCTATTGCGTTATTTCCGCATACTAAAATTGAGAAGTCAGGTATTTCACAGGGACAAGTTCAATTCCTTTATTTGCATAGTTGTATAGAATAGAATAGAACAGAACAGAACTGAAAGAGAATAAATCTTTATTCACACTTCAAATTGAGGTTCTGATTTATAAATAAAGATATACAGAAGTTATAAATCATGTCAATAGTATTATTATATATACATGTATACCCAAAAGGCTTACTTGTACATATAACTTTGGTTTTCTAAAAATGTCTGTAAAAAGAAACGTTTTTGCCACTCGCCCAGTTATAGCTATTATTCAAGATTTATTAATCTCTCACTCAAATAAAAACAAAATTTCATAACCATTTCAGAGACCTGGATAATGTGCCTTTTGGGTATATTTTACTTTTTTACCCTTATTACTTAGTTAAATAAATAAGAGGTAAATGTACCTCTTGCCTTTAAAACAATGGGTTTAATGGATTCCAAACTTAAATTACTCTCTCATCAAAAAGTATCAAGTGCTCTGATTTACGGAGGGACGCCGAAAAATGAACATCTAGAAAAGACATACTAAAAGCTGCTAAAATGGCGGATATTTAGACACAATTACAAAGAAAGCCAGTTTTCGTGAATTTGATTTGAGTATTATACCGGTTATATTTTCTGGAAATTCGAGACGTGTAATAGGAGCGTTTTAACATAATCAATGTCTTTGCTGAAAATGTGGTTACGCAAAAAGTGAAGTTGACATATTATGGAAGAAGTGTGACTTTAATAAGATAAAAACCTGCCAACTGTGCCTGATTAAGCACAGACGACATTGCACTGCGACTGTGTGAATAATTAAACAATGAAGCAAACACGTGAATTTTGGATTCTTAAATACATTACCAGTGGCTGCAAGTTCGTCAGAGACATGTTTTTGTCTACAAATTTAATCAGCAGTAAATTACTTATTTGCAGACGAACTGCATTTAGACTAAATTTTTCTCTCCTAAAAGATAAACGCCAAAGTATATAAAACTCTAGAATGTTAAGAAGTGCGGTCACATAACAGAAAACAACGTCGTCTGTCAATATCAACTTAATCTCAAAACATTATTATTTTAAGGACTATTTTCAGTCTACGCCTGGTTCCTAATTACGTCATAAAATAATTTGAAATTTTGGACTGTACGGCTTACAACGAATGCTGATTTAAGTTATGTTTTGTAAATGAAAGTCATTGTTTTCGGTGAGTTTCTCTTTGGTTTACATCACGTCAATAGATGAAGTCGACAACTAATGTTTCGATGGCTGAAAAAGGATTACCGACACCTTCACTAAGGTTATACAGGATTTTTCTGTTACGGTAACAAACAACATGTCGTCTGCGAACTCGTCACAGCCTGTGCGGTCACCATAGATCTCTGACATACATATAAAACTGTCGAACTTGCGACACCTACGGTGAAGGGATCGCCGGAGCGCGTGCAGACCTGCCCTGCGGCCAGGTGATAAATTTGCAAGACAAGATAATTAATTAGACGTTTTATATCTTTCATATATACCTGTTCACCGCCATTGTTGCTAAATGAGCAGTGGTAGATATTAAAGGCATACATGATGAGCGACAAAAAGGTGTTCTGACTTTTGACATGCTGGATGTCGTAAGTGGGCTGTGTTGTCGTAAATAGCTGTATACGCATTATTTCTAAACATAAACAGAACAGAGGCTTTATCTGCTTCGCCGTTTCCTTTTAAATATTAACGACAAATATAGTGTCATATTTATTAAAACGTCTAGATATATTCCTGATGTGATATTAAGTTAAATCTAATGAATACCCCACCCACCGTCACAAATAGATGATTTACAACGTAAATGGTAATATCTATGGTATTAGGGTCGATTACCTTAAACTAGGAAATTCGCATTCATACTGTGAGGTTGACAGTGGCGGGGGGATATATTTCCAAATGCACTGCAAAATATAATGTATTTAAGTTGCTTACAATCGGGAAGGAGGCACACGACGTAGCAGAGAATTCTAGAAATTCTACAATCTCGTATCGGGTTCTCGAACGTTACGGACACCTGCGAGAGTTCATAAAGTCTTCTGGTGTATACGTCATCAATGCCTGAAGTCCACAACGCCAATCTGCTAATTCGCCATAACTACGCTTTTAGATTTATCATTAGTTGACGGCACCACACATTAGCTAATATAAAATCGGAATTTGCAGCGCTGTGAGCGACACATTTTGTAGAAATTTTCCTTCGGAATCAAATTATCGTCGTCATTATTAATAAAACGGAGCTAGACAGAAGGCATAAATTTTCTTGAAAGTTTTATCCCAAGTCGGAGCCAAAATCAATTTCACGGAACTTCGTCTTCAGACGTAATAGGATTAAACCGGTGGAGAAGTAATTCGGTTTAAAGGAAGCCTCCCCATCTTGTCTATAATCAATTCTAATTAAAAAGAAAGTAGTTGCCTTGGAGAAATGACGTAAAGGTCACGAAGCACTGTGAAATTAGTCAACGTAAAAAGCACGTAAATTGTATAACGTACCATAACAACTTCAATTGTCATCACATTATTTGGTCTCAGACTTTTTAATGTTGTTTAAAAATGTCTTTTTTAGCAAATAACGACAAATGAAAATAACAAAAAAAAAAAACAACAACACTAAGATAATGTGATTTTGTGATGATACTAGTAATTTTGCCCAAGTCTTACATATTCATTCAACTTTGCACTGTTCTACATATAGAAAAAATGCACTTCTGGAACATTGGACACACATTACCAATGGTTCTTAAAGTGGCATGTTTCCATAGATAGTCTTCTATTGGTCCATTTAAGCAGAAAAAATACATGGGGTTGACCAGATTGCTTTTTCACAATTTTGATGGTTTGATGGCTCCCGTTCAATTTTGACAATTCTGCCAATTTATTGCAGTGTATCACTACGCATCTTTAAACTGTTTAAGCTTCACCAAATAGTACCCAATGTCATTCAAACTTGGCAGAAATCATATGATTATGTACAACGAAACATGACAATTATTTGCATTTTCAACAAAAGTAATGCCCAATCGATTTATACAGCTCTACTTTCTTGAGCACACGAATCTTGCTATCGTCATGTAAGGGAGGTAATTTTCTTCAGTAAAACCTTGAAGGCGGCAAAACAATGAGTAATCTGAAATTCAAGTTAGCAGTTATGTAACAGCAAAGACATGTTGTAGTACAGATATGTAAAAAGAGAGCTAAATTAAAGCCAGAATTAAGGGATATTGGTATTACATTTGTATATTTACCTAATGGGGATGAACATTATGTCACAGTGTCCCTGCTACTTCATGTCTTATATACAAAAACGTCTGTACAATCGTTTCTCGTTGTATTCGTCCCTTCGTTCGTTTGTTTTCTCTTAAACCGCATCTGGGATTTTTACAACATCAGCTTTGTGAATATTCACGTCTATACATAAGTCATTGTCTGTTACTGTTTATGATATATTTTGAGAGACGGACCGAATCTAAGTAGCGGGAACTTGTGGTCAAACTCGTTTGCTATATACATGTATGTATACTGACTATAAAATATATGTATGTTTAAAATAACAATTAATGATAATTGCGGTAAAAATTGTTCCTTAGTAAGCCGATTTTAAGTTTTCAATTATTCGGAAACATGTATGAACACATTATATCACAAAAAAAGCTGCGCGCATGTCTGTCTATGATTCCACTTTGATAAGTATTTATAGAAGGAGACACCAAGAGCCAAATAAACCAAACTTACTCATTTGGCAAAATTCGCCAAACGGACTTTGCCGAGGTATTCCGATTGATTCAAAACTCGATATACATTTTTTTTGCAATTGAATTATAAGTTTACAAAATGTAACACATTACAAAGATTAATTCTTCCTCAATTTAAAAGTGATGAATTATGTAGCATTTCACCTCTGATTTTTCCTTTGGTAATAAGGCTACAATTTCAAAAAAAGAAATACCACAATCGATTTTGATGTACTCCCTCCCTAATCGCAGGAAAGGTAAATCACTTTATAATGACGGCTATTAACTATTTTTGTTTACTTTTTTGTAGCGATAAATTAACAATATGTACATCTGTAAACGATCTGAAAGCATGATAGAGACATGAACTGGTGATTTTTGGCGGAATGTAGAAATCATTTCACGCCTCATGTCGTCTGCTCTCCGCGGGTATCGAGTCGTTCCGTCGAAGAGCTCTCCGGTAACGGAGGAGCGAAAATGATTTATGCAGACTTGGGTGAGAGAAATTATGACTTTATTAGTAAGGATATTGGACTGGTTTGTAACGGATCTATATATTTACAAGGGTGTCAGTTTTCTTATCAATTATGTATGAAAGTAATAACGAGGGATAATAGTTGCTCATGTATCTAGACCCGGTATATTTTAGAAGTTTTAAAAGACCGGCGCCTTAGAGAGATAATGGTTCTATAAATATTAATTCTAATTTAGAAATATTAGACTATTAATTAAAAGCAATAACTGTAATGTTCCTTTGAAAAGTTTATCCGGATTTCAAGGAAGCCACCTGATTGAATGTTTGTTTAAGATTTGTCAAGGCACTATAGAATCTGTAAGCCTTGGGTTAGTTAAAATAAATAAATAAATAAATAAATAAATAAATAAATAAATAAATAAATAAATAAATAAATAAATAAATAAATAAATAAATAAATAAATAAATAAATAAATGAAAAACATTAAACTGCTGCCGAACATTTTGCCATGTTGTTAAATTTTCGACGATCGAGTATGTCATTGCTGTAACCAGATACGAGCAGAAAATAAGATACAATTGTTTCGCACTCAACCTCAGTTAAGTGTCTCACGCGTTCGTATCAGGACAGACACTTAAGAACGAAGATATATGTGTTCCCGTGCCTTGTTATCTAAATAAATACTTCTTTAACTCCAGCAACATGGATCTTGTAATCAAACCTACTTCAAAATGCATTATGTTCAAGTAGCAACGGAGTGCTGGTAATTGTCCAATGTTCCAAAATATCTTTCATTCAAACACACCAACTTTACATGGGAAACATTTTTATCTATGTAAATATACATCGTTTTGTAAATTCAAAGGCAGTGACGACTGTCTGAGAAGTTGTGGGTGTTCAGCTGTTGTTGAAATTGTCACTGTAACATATTCAAATACTTGTCTTTGATTTTCGAATACAGTTCCATAGACCTGTATGAGGATGCGTGAACGTCGAGTTGTTGTTATTCTCAAAATGTGAATGAGAGAATAGTGGTTTTACGGCGTAATTACACCAAATAGTTATATTGAAACAGGTCGTCCATGCTGATTATGAAAGAAAAATATATAATTATATAGATCATGCTGTACTCCCCGACCCCCCCCCCCCCGACCCCTTTCCTATGAGTTATTGTTTAATAACAACACAATTAGGCTAAATATGATACAGTCGCTGTGCCGACAACCCACGGTGACTTGGCACCATGCAGTTCGGTTGTCAGTGTTTAATGGATATGGACTATGCTTGTCATAATAGTCAGCTCCCAGCCGCGGATTCAGAACTGTTTGGCGTGGGGACAGGGATGGTGCTGTGTTTAAAGGGAGGTAAATAGCGACAAGGACACTCATGAAGAGTTGCTGTTATAACCATTTGCCTTTGTTTTCTACCTGCCATCATTAAATATAGATAGCTTCCAAACATCAAACATCTGCACTATTGCAATTTACAATTAGTCTTTTAAATAAAATTCTGTTTTCTAGAATCGATACATTAAACATGTATAGACCATTCATGCAGCAATCGTTTACCCCCCAAGATATCGGCATATATCGTCATAATACAATGATAAAATGGTGCTTTTTAGTTTTTTATTTATCTCTAGAAAGGTAGGTAGAGCCATTGTAGCGTGTTTGATTGATGACTGTTTTGCTTGAAGCGTGTAAAAGTCTCAGAAGAATGAAAACATAATGAACGACGCGCATATTGCATGTCATTGTTACGGCGTGTACTTTGATTAAACGTGCCCTTCAGCTTTGTTTGATTCTCTTATCTGTAATTGTTCTGTTTTATACTTACATGTATTTCTTTCTTCTTTCACCTTTTCTTTGCTCCTTCCTTTGTTGTTTTTTTTCCTCTTTTTTTTCCAATTTATAGTCAATATTTTGTTCTTCTTTGTTTCCCCCCCCCCCCCCAATTATTTCCCCTCTTTAAATCCCTTCTTCTTATTCTTCTCGTTGCCGAAAATGGAAAGCTTTACAAACACTACTGACTCACACGCTGATATAGTGCTTCGTTCAATTCCATCCTTTGTACAGACAGAAAGATTGGCCAGACAATATCCTGGCTGTTTTACACCGGAGAAAGTAACCATTAATAAGTGAATAAAATAAAAAAAATGAAAGTTAAGATCTAAAATTGTTTCTCGTGAAACTGTATCACTGATGTTTATCCATTGTTATAGTAACAGTTAGTTACAGTTAACTATTGTTAGAATGTAACATTTTAAAACAATTTATTATCTTGCCGGTAATTCCGATTCCATGTGTCTTGATAAAGACCATTTCGCTCTAAGACTATTAATATAATGTTCACAATTCGATGTTTTACTGGATCACAAATTTTATTTATTTTTTTGTTCTTTCATCACAATCTCAAATTAATTAGTGTAAAAGTCGGCTCCTGTTTTAGCAATTATTTCCCGTATTAACGTGATTAAGACCAGAGTTAAAAAGCGGGAACATGATTAAGACTGACTGCTCGATACTGTTGTACAGTACAGTCGAGGCGGCTTTGATTAATGTTTCAACGATGTGTGGCCGATTTGGAAAGAAATTTCGACAAATCATTTTTCCAAACCCTTCACAGCATGTGACGGAATCTTTCATCTCGGAGTATCATAAGAAGTTATACGTGTATTCACAAGTTTCGCAGAAAATGCCTCTATAGTCTGGTAGCTATCATCGGCTTCCACTCGTGCTCAATTTTAACAGTTAGATGAAAATAACACCGGAATTCAGGAATGTAAACATTCAAGAAGTTATTTAATTAAAGAAACATCATCAAGAAAGGCTTTTTAACAACACAAATAAATACCGCAGCTCTGGAGGACCTAAAATTGAATATAGATACATACATTAATTTTATTGGCAGCAACCGTCCACCGTATTAAAATACATCGCATTCACATTATGACTAATTAGTTTTAAATATTTTAATTCAGTCCTTTATATTTTCATGAACATTTCTGTGTCTTAAATGTTTACATTGTTTACATTGTTATCACAACAAGAAGAAGTTAGAATTTAGTTTCTCATTTGCCCTTTTGTCAGTCGGTTATAAAGTAAAGTAACGTTTAAATATTAGAGGTAATTAAGGTCAGAGTTCGTTTCGAATGCAATACCGAATGACGAATAACGAATTTTGCTTCCGTCTGCTATAAAGAGAGGAGAAAAAAATATATAAATCTAAATAAATAAACAAATATAGGAATGAATGCTTTGTTTATAAATAATTTAAAAGTTTAAAGCGATGATCCAGAAAATACAGCCGTTGTATTACAAAAAACAACAACAAATTTTTTTTTAAAAAATAATCAATCTCGAATGTTGCACGAGATAAAACAAAAACAAAAAACAACAGCGTATACATCATGTTTACCATCGAAACAATCGAAGGAATTTCTAACTTCGCATGTGAAGACAGACAGGGGGTAAGGAAACCCAATTAAATAAACCTTTGAATTACCCATCAGATGTAGAAGGTTTAGTTTGTGAGAAAAACTGAAACTAAAGCAAATTCGTAACGACTTGAATTACTAGGTATACTGTGTAAGTGCGGGTTTGTTATCCACCACAGGTGTAGGTAATTTAATGGTCGTCATAAAAGTTAGTTTAGATCACAATACTCGCCATGATAGGTGAAAAATACAGACTGGTATTACAAAACGTTATGCAGAATAGACTGGTTTACCTTCTTCATACAAGAGACGCAGCGTATACAACGAAATGTGGATAAGACAGAACACAGATATGTCAGGGATGCGCCATTATCTTGATTGTTATGTTGTGTTTTAATTTAGAAACAAATATCTATTTTGACACCGATTCAACACAGTTAATCTGGTTCCCATTATTCTCTCACCGCGCAATTCCTGAGTAGTGACCTTAATACCAAAAGAGGAACCAGTTTAAGAAATGAACATTTTATTGATTCCAATGTCTAACATTTTCTAATTCATATCTGTTATACCTTAATGTACAAAATTGAAATATCCCACAATTCATATCGGACATGCAGGCTTAACCATGTGGCTTTGTGCTGACCAATCAGATTGCTCATAATTACTGCTGTTGAACGGTCATTGGTCATTCCTCTTTTAAAAAAGAATTGTAGTAAAATAAAATAGTATGCACCCAAAAATTGTCTTAACTGATGCAAATATGTTTTGATGAAATATTTGTTAGGTGTATTGCACGTCAAACAGTTCCGTTGACCCAGACTATTGTCAGTTGTGCATGGTCATGAATCACTGGATTCTGATTTGGTCGTTCAGTTGAATTCCGACAGTTTCAGTGACCTAGACTATTGATAACATACTTCCAGCAGAAAGTAGTGTTACTGTTTGCAGCATATATCACCAAGATCAGTTTTTTTGTTTTGTTTAAGATTTCATCTGCTTAATCTGAAGATCCGCAGTTTTCCTGACATTCATTCGAATTCTGAAGGTTTTACTAACCAAGACTATAGGTCAACTATCCATAATATCAGAAGAATACTTTTCGTATCAAACATTTATTATGACAGATATATCTTTCTACGTCAAACTATCGTTTGAAGACTACACCACGCCGTCGCCGTAATCCGTTACTCTCAGATTGTCTCGCACCTTGCAGAAGTCACACGAGAACCCACGAGTGATCATTGATTCACGTGTATTGTGACGCTGTGAATACGCATTGGGGACTCACTGGTCGTAAATTATTCATTTATATCTTTACAGTGTATGTGTATATGTACATATTATATTAAAGTCTCAGGTTATGTTTTCTTTATTTCTGCTTGGTTTTCGCTGAACAGTCTATTTAAGCCTTTCAGAGACGTCTCACAATCACAAGCAGAAGTGCTCAGTAATGAGTTTAATGTTTAAAAGTTAGACTTGGAATCAATATATTCTAAGCAAACCGTGTTCACTTTTTTAGCCGGACTTAACGCCAAAGGTATAGTCTGATTATGTCACTGTGATCTAGCTTTGCAGTGTTGATCACCGCCAAAATGAGCATACGTGACAAGGACTACTTTTTATTCCTCAAATTTAATTTTTTTATGTATTTACTATAAGCAAGCAAAAATAGAAAATCAAACAATAAAATTATATTGTTGAAATTGTGGTATATGTCATTTCTAAAAGAGGTTGCATAAAATAAACCAAACGATACAATGATATAAGGCGTATGAATATTTGTTAAATACCGGCTATTATTATATATAAGTACTTTGGTTTACATACATTGTCTGTTTAAGTACTTTGTTAGTGATTGTATTTACACTTTTCTTGAGTAAATATCATTTATGGTTAAACTGGGGTCTTTTTAATGACGGCTCAATGTTTATTCTCAGAAATCCAATTCAATAAAGCCACCAATAATGGGCGCAATCAAAGTATGTGGGTTTTAAATAATTGATTTATCTCCCTTAATGCTGGTTGTTTCAGTTACAAACATTGAGGTTAAAGGAGTTTTTATAGCACACGGACAGCTTAAGCAGCCAGACCTATTAAAGGGTCATGATGGATTCTTTGGACTGGTTTTTAAGTTAAGGATACTTCCACAGATGGACCTGAAAGCGGTAAGGTCATGGGTAAATGGAACTTAACGAAAGTAACCCTGGGAGAAATTGATAAGTAAACGGAACGTAGCCCAAGGTGCTCTCGAATAATTTGAGGAATTTCACATTCTTTCATACTCGCAAGTGGTGTAAAATATTAAATTGGAAACCAAAATATGTTTATGAATTAATTTTTTATTTAATACATGTGTACGCATGGGAGTGCGTACATTGCTGTTTGTCTGCATCTGTTTGCAATTGCCTTGTAGTTGGTAAATCTTTTAATCTCTAAGTGAAACAATTCTGCAGGGATTCCTGCGCTGTATTTATCCAGACGCTTATATTTTGAAAAAAAAATCTAAGCATATCACTCCGCGGGGGAGCGACACTGTTGAAATGATTAAATCGGCGTTTCAATGAAGATGTTACGTCACAAGAAGTATCAAAAATCATAAAATAACTTGAACAGAGCAGATATTGGTGAAAATAATTTATAAACGAACTTTGTTGAGGGATTAATATAGTCAGTTAAGTATTGTTTTTAGATTAGTTTTAGATAATGTAAATGATGCACGGAATATAACACTTGTCTAAAAATAGTTCTTTGTATGGAATGCTGGGCCAATAGATACAGATTTAAAATTTTCATAAAGTTTGTAGAAGTGTAAATTGCGTCTTGAAATTATTGTTTTTAAGTGCAACTTAATAATTTACGCATTAAATAAATTTACATTTGCGTATGGCAAATGCTTAAGTGGCCGTTTAATATGTTCGAAGAGAACCGCGATGAACAACAATAAAAAACCGTTGGTTCAGTCATCTTCCTTTATTCAAACACAAGTGCACTACTGCATTGCCAACTGCTGTCGTGATTTAAAACAATGCCAGTTGTATTTTGATTGCAATAATTTACAATGTCAGATTTCAGACAATTGTTCTGAAACAAACAAAACCACTTCAAGTTGCTCAGACATCTGACTATTCAAACAGCAATGAGACACAACGTTATACGGATCGTTTGATCTCAATTCGAAGCCATTTCCACATCCATTCTCTTTGAATTACAAATTAATTCAATACAGAACGCTTTATTGTATCAAATGAACAAATTTGTAATGTAAATAGTATCGCGAAATTCGCTCAGGAGGATGCCCTCACGACCAAACTGACCTTTCATCCGCTATTATTAAATTATTGGAACTTCTTTTTATGGTGTAATGAGATCCGGTCACCGGCAGATGTTTGTGTGATAACATTTGATTGGATGAAATTAAACTGTTTAGATTACTGCATCATTAGTGGACAATGATTGTTACACGGCAGAATGTGGCTGACCGCTGCGATTAAATAGTAAATGAAGCAATTACGTCCGTGTCATATGATAGCCTAGGATCGTGACTGTGTTCGATACGGGCACAGCCTTCGGATACAAAATTGACTTTTACTGCGATTTGAATTTGTTTAATCTAACTGTTTGAAGTTATTTTTGCAATTTGAATACAGTAATAAACCTAGCCGATGAACCGTGTACCCTCACTTTCTTTTAGGAGCGAATGCATTAATTGGGGTTGGGGGCGAGGGTGGGGGGAGAGGCGTTGTTACGGCGTACCAGCACGTACAATACAAAATTATATGAGGAAGAACGAGCTAATGCTAATTGTTCATACACAAAAATAACAAATCAACATACAGGTTACAAATGAAAAACAACACGTACTTTAAGATTATGAAGAAAATTTATTTTAAACACCTTTGAACTCATCCCTTTCGATAATATACATGTAGACTGGTTCGATATTCGTGTTTTTCGTCTTTCGATATTCAACATGAAACCAAACCTAACCAGCCTCCAATATTGAAGAGTTACAGGCTTCAATAATGAACGACGATGTTCGAATATCAAATTAACTTTTAATTGCCTGTAATGTAATATATTTGCGAATGGAATATATTCAAGATACAAAAAAAACCCTAGATGAACAAAATATCTATACCAGTTAATATAATTATAGAAAACGGTGAACATCTGCTCTATAAAATGAAGAAGCATTTATCGTTTGAACGCAGTGAAATATTACAAAAAAAGATCTAAAATGAGCGAAATACATTTAAAAAAAAAATGAAAGCAAGTTTTATACAAGGCATGGTGGATTATTTGCGGCAAGGATAAAAAAAATCTTAGATGTTTACAAATTCGTTTCGAATTTCCAGATGAAAGAAACTTTTATTTAATCAAAGAGAGTTTGTCACTAACGTAAGAACATTGATCATAGCCCACAGAGAACAGTTGACATACTAGTGCTCATCCGTATGTCATAAACGTCTGGTTTGATTTAGTAAAACATCAATCAAGCAGCCGACAGAAAATTGAAATTACATTATGCAAATGAAATAATGTCAATCAAAAACATAATACAGTATAACGATTCTTATATTGCGCAGGTGTGCGGATCGTACGGTATAGTTATTTTCACACCTGTCAGACTGACCCACAAACGTTATCTTTGTTACTGATCGCGATAGTTCGGTACCTAATTTGTCATCGGAGAATTAACTCAAACACATATCGTTAGCATTTCATTCATCATTGTTACTATGCTATGTCATCGGTCCGGTAACCTAAAATAAATAAATCTTGTATTTATTTTAAAAGATCGGATAGACATATTGTACCAAGGAATTAGTTTTGGTTATTAAACGTTTGAACAGGTTGAAGTTCGAAATTTATTTCAAAGTTTTAAGACATAAATGTCAAAGGTTGAGATAATGGAATGTCAATGTCAAGTGACTTTTTTAACCTACGCAGCGTATTTAAGACAAAAGTAGTGCCGCAAAATGGTAATTACAAAGTCAAAGGGCGGAAGGATACGATTTACCGCTGATTCCATTGACAGTCCGGATAAATTTATTTATTTAAACATTTTAAGGTGATACTTAATAAAACAAAGTGACGTGAAATGGCAATAAAGATGTCCTCTTGTGGGGGGGGGGGGGGGGGGGGGGGGGGGGGGGGGGGGGGGGGGGGGGGGGGGTTAAAGCGAGAATAACATAGTGTTAGGCCTCTCACGTGTTACTGAGTATATAGTCAGTCGTTAACACTTATATTGCTAAATAGTTTATGTTAACTAGTATAAATGTTTATCAATAAACATGCTGATATACAGGAAATAATATGATAGAATATGTGATAAAATGGTGAAAACATATTTTTATATACAGTCTCTTATAATTTTTTTGATAGAGAATGACATGATTATTTGTTATTTGCAAGAATTGTTTTATATTATGTATATACTGTGCATTAACCATGATGCGACTTAACCCTTTACTCCATAGATACGCGTTTTCCCGCACAAATTTCCAATCGGTCAGTTAATATAAACATAATTCACCCAATAATTCAAAAGCCTTCTATAGTAGGTGTCGAAAAGCGTCTATATTAGAGGTGTCCAAATGCGTCTATATGAAGTAAAGGGTTAAATAAATAGTAAATCTAGAGTGACTGTACACTAGTTTTTTTTATATTATTGGAATAGGTTTTATGGTGTTCAGGTATCTGGCGACCAAGTCGTCAATTCATTGTGTTTCATTTTAAGATTTCAGGCTCTGGCTCTAAACCTTAAATATTTTACTTCACATTGGGTGATATTAAGAACAAATGTATAACATAAATGTATAGCAAAAAAATAATTACCAAACGTGCTTTAACAACAAAATAACAACAAACACCAACAAAATATTTCATTAAGTCAAAACATTTAAATATCCAATCAGCGGACACCTTCATTGCGACATCGACGTTAAACCGGTCACTGGCGTTTTGAGTGATATATCTCGACGTGCCCTTGTTAAATCGCCTAAACAATCATGACACCATTCTTCATTGTTCGATAGCGGTAACACATATGTACAATCTCAAAAACCCTTGGAGTAGATATGGCCGTGACCAAAACCACAACTTTATTTGTTTTCTGGGGAGAAATAAGAAAATATTATATTTATTAGATGGTCTCTCCATACATAACATATCGCATTTTTTTTTACATTGTCCTCACTCATTATACACAGACAGATTTCCCCAAATTTCTTGCAAAGTCAGCAATTTAATAATAGTTAATAATATCGTACGCTGTATTCCGTGTCCAGACGGTCAGGACAGGCAGGGTTATATCTCCCATTTGACTAATGATATTGTTGAATTTCTGGCAGAAATATCTCCAAAGTTTACACGGGCTATTAGCATAACACGGACGGATTTAGAGACACCTCGTGCAAAATGTCTTCCTAAATAAATGGAAATACATGGCATGTTTATGCATTCGTCCGTCCAGCCGTCCGTGTGTTACATCAAATGTTAATTATTCATTGGTTCGGTCATTCCGTTGACCGTTCATTCGTTCAAGTTAGTCCATACGTTCGTTTCTTTAATTATGTGTTTTATTCATTTTATGACTTATTACATTATTCAGTTATTCCCCCCCCCCCCCCCCCCCCCCCCTCCGCACCCTACGTTTTTAGATAAGTATCGTTGCCCATGGTGTTAATTAATTACTCTTGTTATTCTCTCTTTTTTAAGAAAAAACTTACGTCTGCAAAATGGCGATCCGTCCCTGCGATACAGTTTCGATCGATCTTCTTAAGTATGGGGGTATAAAACCTGTCGACAGCCTGTCATTGCCTGATCTTAATTAATGTTGTCAGTAAGAGGCGAGTCGACCTTATGTTATACGCCGTCATATAAGATTAAGGGCTAACCACTGCTGATATGGACGGAATTTTTGAGGAAGTGCTATACTGTTGTGAAAGAATGACAGAAGCGTATGTAATATATTGGCGGAATATATTATTAAACTATCGCAGAGACCGTTTCTATGACAATGCATTTATGTTGTCACATCTTTTATTTGAAAATAAATATAAATATCAGATGGCGTGAACGTGTGTCCCTTCAACTCTGAATGTCACTATAACTATACTAGTAAATCGTATGACGGAGTTTGCCGAGTATGTGAGGTTGGTTGCAATCGTACATACTCGGGCCAGTCGGCTAGTAACGTCGTACATTCTCATCGGAGCGATATACGTGTGCGGTCTACCTTGGGTTTGATGTTTAATCTTAAAAAAGTCCAAAATGTGGCGGAATTTGTCGAATGTGTTCGAGTCTGGAGGAGTCAAATTGGTGACAATGACATCATGTAATAATGCATTTGAAGACATTTGTCCAATGCTGTGACAGTATTACAATTACAACCAGTACAATTGTCCAAAGCGACAACGTATTGCTGTGGTGGTTGTGGTGTGTTGAGGAGGGAGGGGGAGGGAAAGGGTAAGGGTTAACCCACGACCCTCATATCCTTTTCACCTATACTCTATCGCTAGATCAAGCGTTCCACTGATATTTTACTGCTATTTTTTGTGCATATTTTCCATCGCAATATAAATACTAACAACTTCAGAACAGCGTTTAATCTCTTACACTTTTTTGGATAGAGATTTCTCATACTTAGTCATTCTAGTATGCTATATATACGCAATAAACTTATTTGGGTCACGTCCAATCTTCCCTGAAGACCCCACTTTTATAAATTAGTACAAAGACATCAAAATAACAATTGACGTACTGATAAATGGCAAAACACACAATGATACCGTCAAACACATTTGTTATGTAAAAAGATCAAGAGTACCATAAAAATAAATAAACGAAGGAACGAACAAATAAGGAAATGATAAACGTAGTTGTTGAAACAAAATATTCATGAAAACTGTCATAACAAAACTTGTGCCAAAAAATATGGCCGTACCAAGGACAAGTGCCAGCACTGTATTCGTAAACGCGGTTTAATTCGAACGAATTGTAGGCTATTACTAGACATACTTAACCGGGTTATCCGAGAAATGTATCATGTGTGGGCCAGTTATTTTGAAATTAACCGTAATTGATGTTTAAGATATGCTGTTATTAACATTAAGTAACAATCCGAGACCGATTTCCCTGAATACTTGCCTTGTTTTTATCGATCGTCTCTACTTCAATAGTTCGAAAAAAAAACATCAATAACACTTAAAACTTTGAACAAGTTAACATAATTGTGAACGCCTAGCTTTTGAAAATACACGGTTTGACTTTCAAATGGTGTCTTGTTGACTGCGGTCAATGGCTGCCTTGTGTTTTGACAGTAAACAGTTCAGTTTGCTGCCCTGTCGAGAGTCCTCCACCTCGTGTCTTGTAAACACCATTCCTATCTCTAACCAATTAAACATCTTTAATAGGGTTATTTCAGTGTGAACTTCTCCTTGTCTTCAACATAATATTAGTTTTGTGAGAAATTTCACGTTGTGTTGCCTTCACAGGTTTGAAGTCCTCTTGGTGTTAAAATGTTTAAAGAAACACTTAAAGAGGTTACCGCCGTTCTTAATGACCATAATAAAGTCTTTGAGATGTTTAACAAAGTAGGACCGTGTCCTTCAGAACCGATGTCGTCTCAATACTGTTCTTTTCTGTTCTTACTGCTGTTCTGGTGTTCTTCAAATGTGTTAAATGTTACCTATTCAGAGAATAAGGAGGGTTACTGTTAAGTCAGATACAACCACAAAACTGAACAAAGGGACGTCTTAAACTCTTGATAAGGGAATGGCCACTGTACGTTTTTTTTATTGATATATAGGTTACTTAGGGTCAGTAATTACCGAAAACAGATTTGGTTCAAGGTTCATGGCAAGTAAGCTATATAAAAAACAACACTTGTCAGTTCAGTAAACGTGTTTTTGATTTGTCTGCAGTTTGGCTGTGTTTTAGTACATGCCATGACTTATTAATGCGCAGTATTATGCATGCAGTTAGCATTTTCGTGTAATCCAAAAACATTATTGGAATGACAGTAACGTATTTTAGACAATTACTTAACTGCACTTAGGCAAATAATTGATGAAACTAATTCATTGTAAAACTTGCTGCCTTTATTATGAAAGGTACAAAGATTTGTTATTATAATTTATTTTATTAAATATGATATCATCATTTTTAATATTATTATCATTTTTATTTTTTTATTTTCTAGTATTATTATCATTATAATTAAAGTCTAATTATTATTATTATTAATTATTATTATGATACTTATTATTATAATCATTATTTTTTCTGTATTCTTCTAATTTTTATTATATTCTTATTTTTATAATCATTATTACTACTACTACTACTACTACTACTACTACTACTACTACTACTACTACTACTACTACTACTACTACAACTACTACTATTATTATTATTATTATTATTATTATTATTATTATTATTATTATTATTATTATTATTATTATTATTATTATTATTACATTGATGTTTCGTACTTGTACTCCCGTTTTGTAACTGATGATGCGCAAGACGTTATGTTCATGTTTTTGCAAGTTACAAATATTAAAATATGTTTGAGTACAAGCATGTAGTTTTATTTAATATGTGCGTTTAATGTTTGTGTCATGTAATTTTCATTAACTTGGGGGAAATAAAGATGATAAACTAAATTATTACTATTATTTATTATTATTACTTAAGTTGAAATATTCGGATTTGGTTTGATCTCGTCTGTATGATTTGTTGGTCATTAGGAACCATTAAATGTCACTTACTTTCTTCCGAAAATACACACTAATGGTTTTGGAAAACGACGATATGAATAATTGTAAGAAATTGCATTGTATACGACATTTTATACAAAATTTTATACGACATTTTATACGACATATTATACGACATTTTATTCGACATTTTATACGACTTATTTTCTTGTAAATCTTAGATAAACACCGTTTAAGATATTCAAAGACCACAGATCACGGCAATTTCAAACATTTTTAAAATAAATTTGTCTTTTAAAATTGAAACATAAATACCGAAATAATGATGTAGCAGGAGACATTATTGAGTGCGTTATGGTACTTTAGCTTTTATGATTTATTAGAATGGATCCACATTCGTTTCGTTATGTAATAAACTTAAAAGTAAAAAACAAAATTGAGGCTGCCGATGAACACTTATTTGTTTCAGACCCACAATTTGAGGGTAGGTATATAAATTGTGTTTTTTTTTTTTGTAAATAAGTTAAAAAGATGGTGAATTTAAATTTTAAAAGCCTACACGCAATTTAAAAGGTGCTGCTAAGGTGCCTATAATCGTTGTGCTGGCAGGTCACTTTTGTATTAAGGGTACGGAAATAGCAATCAATCTGTTTTTATTTTAGTGCTAAAATAGAAATGACAGGTAAGTGGAGATACGTAATACTTGATGAACGACCCGCATTGTAGCACTGGGAAATAACACAGAACATGGAGCTAGTTGTTCATTATTAATCACTTAATGTCGATCGCCTTGTGAGGTTTATGGGTGTAAATAGAAGGGTAACCGTCTCGTGATATATCAATTAGTCGAAGGTGATATAGTATTATTGCGCAATGTGCCATTTTCAAGGCAGGTGTGAGATCAGCTTACCAATTAAATACATTTTGTGCGCGTAACAGTGGGTTTTCTGTTCCCATGTTAAATCATCTCGTCTCCAGGAATGTCTAAAAAGGTGGGATGCTTATGCAATAACAGACACAGAGTCAAAGGTCAACGGTTGACGCGAATGTTTATTGGTAATCTTTTCTTTGATACATAAATGGTGACAAAGTTACAAAAAAATGTGTATATTTGATAAAATGCATGATACAATTTTATGAGCATTTTTTAAATGAAACATTTCCATTATTTACATCATGACGTCATCACAGTCATCATTAGCCAATCGAAACAGCAGCATCAGCAGCAACAGCAAACCACCATCAACAGCAACAACAACAATATTAGCAGCAAAAACGTTAGCATTAACAAAATGTTATACTTATCGTAAAAACATATATAAACGAATGCGGATCAAAGCAGATGAAAATAAAATATGTATTACAACAAGGAATTATATATACAAGTCTTTAGTTACACTAGTTGTCAATTATGACAAATAAAACGCGACATGATGATACCTCTCAGACATCTGCGAGAGTTAGACACCTTTTTATAATATAAATAACCGCAGCGGTGGTGGGTTCGATCTCCGGCCGGGTGTCGGTATAATGTGACTGGGTGGGGTATCATACCATATGTCAGCAGCATGTTAATCCGGTGTGGCAGCGCTTAGAATACTGTCTCAAGAAGACACCGTCGCGATATAACAAAAAAAATGTTGAAAGCGACGCTAAACACCATACAACCTTATAATAGAAATGTTATACTGAGTCTGCAAGCATTTCTTTTAAAGATTTCCCCGTTTTACCGATGTTTTTTGTCATTGAGCATTTATTAGAATATGTTTAGAAAAAACAATCGAATACTTGTCACCCACAAGTACGTAAGTATGTGCAAATTGTTATTAATGGCATTTTAAGTTGCAAAAAAACGTTAATTGAAGTTGTGGATATGTACTGTCGACGTAAGCATATAACACTTTGAATCGCAATTGCTTATTTTTAGCTTTTGTTATAAAGAAACAAACAAAAACAAACAACTTTATCGCAGATTATTGTCTAATCATGTCTGACAATGACGTATTTTTCTTATGTATGGTTTGAAACATTTTACATTGCTGCATGTCAGCCTTGAATTAGACGACGTCGTTCCGGGAAATTGTCTACTGCCATGGAGAAAATGTGCACTGTAGTGAACTTAGTTATATATTTACCACGATAATTATAAACTGAGATACCGTTCCTAACAATACATTGTATGTATAATAATAGAATGCAGTTTTATTGGCGGAGTGATACATTAAGTCTCAGTGACACATTCGCGGGTAGGGTGTATGTGCCTAAGAATGCCTTTACAAAATATACTTGATGATGCTTTGACATGTGACCTTTGCAAGAAGATGGATATGGTTCTTGCACGCTCGCTATTTAAAATATCAGGACATAGACGTATACCGAGAAAACGACAACAACAGTAACAACAAATAAGAAACGACAAGGGAACTGTGCAAGAAACACACCAAAAAAACAGCAACAACAAATAAGAAAAGACAAGAAAACTATGAGAGAAAAAAAACACACGCAAACCAACAACAACAAATAATAATAAAATTAAAAAAAACAACAACACTTTAACATAGAGATTATATTCATTTCAATGTTATATGCAATAATGTTGACGTACGTTGACAGGCCGGGAAAGGAAACGAAATACCAGCGGGACAGGGTGGGGGCTAAAAGGCTACCAGTTCACTCCACTCCATCTCTATAAACATATTCAGTATTATCCAGCAGGCTACTATATACTGAGTTGGTGGCATTTTGATAGTTTGTAATCCCCCCCCCCCCCCCCCCCCCCCCCCCCCTGGGACAGAGATACACGTGGTGGTGTATTGTTTATATCCCGGCTCAGACTTGCCAATAACGTGTCCGGTAATTACAAGTCAGACGGATATGACGTCTCCTGTGGTTATACTTATAAAAACAACACGAATCTTATAAATACAGAAGTCACCATGATCGGTTTCATCTACACTCATATAGTGTTGCTCTTTGCATATAAATGTATTACCCCGGTGGCTTAGTGGAACACGTGGTTGGTTTAGAAACTAATAATATTTTATTTCCTTGAAGTATTAAGGAAATAGAGTTGTAGTTATTTATATACACAAACGCAAACATCAGCTTGACATGTACTGCTTTTTGCTTCTTGTATGTTTAAACATCTCATTCGTCATTTGGATGTATATGCCTTTACAAGGAGTTATCAAATGCTGTCATGTGCTGTTTAATTGAGATTACATGTCCTTCTCCATTGTGGTCTTGGGTTCAAATCCAGAGCCCCCCCCCCCCCCCCCCACCCCGCGAATATTTTAATTTGAAATTTAATTTTCTCGTGGAAACCTAACCATCAGCTAGCCGGTTAACCAGTCCTAGACACATCTTATCTCTATAAGTCAATGACTTCTTCCCTACATATCCAGGGATAGGAGACTGGTGGCTGTAGATCAAATTTCACAGTATCTTCAGCCGAGTGGGGGATTTAAACACACAACTTGTGAATTGATAACCAGAAGCGTAACCAACTGAGCTGGCCGGGCCTTGCTAATTTCCTTGTAAAATGACAGTAACTGTAGTGACATATACAAGTCAACTTCCGGTCACGTGAATGAAGGCTTGAACATTTTCAACAAACCAGTCTAGCAGGTTATTATCTTTATCAACAGTGTTACAATTTTACAGCAGTTTTATTACACATGGGTAATTACTATTGTTTTAATGATCGTCATTATCGACTCTCCAAGATATATTAACCAATTATGTAGATAAGAGAGGACAACTACACGAACATAGATCTAAAACTCTGTCAGTCAGTGAACCGCTTGTATCGAGTTTCCATTTCCGAAGAACAGGATATGGTTTTGGGCAAGATACTGTATATTTGTACACATACGTATGTTCTTTTTAAAAGAGTGTTTGATTCCAAAGGCAGTTAAGTGTGTGTATTAAAGAAAGCCACTTAACTCATTTTTGAGTCGTTTAACATTTTGTCATTAAATGGACCATGCATATGTATACAAAGATTCTATTATTTTCCTTGTTGTAAAATTTGAATTCAATAGCATGATAAAGGAAACAAAAGTCTTAAAGTGAGCATACGATTAGTTTCACTTCGTTATTTCCAGTAACAAAATTAAGAAATGGTTTGTTTAAAACATTAGATCATTGACCAATGAAAGCACTGAGTAGATTAAATACAGGTTACTGACCTGTATATTTTTCTGATCTGCTATACATAAGTCATGATCTATTCTATAACACTGGTGCGTTCCTCCGTATCTAAGTCGCTGCCGTCTAACGATCGTTCATCATTCACCGCTGAGGTTGCGGGTTCAGGCCCATCCCGGTCAAATTTATGAGAGAAAATGCACCAGTAAATTGCGGAAGGCGGTTTCAATAAAACTGGATATTTATGTCATATATAATCTGTCGCAATGTGTAAGAATGGGGTCCTACCGCTTACCCCCCCCCCCCTCCTCCCACCATCACCCCCCCCCCCCCTCCCACCATCACCCCCCCCCCCCTTCCACACACACACATAGTTTAACCGCTCGAGAATAAAAGAGAGAGAGAAAGAGAGGGAGAAAGATACGGGATATAAATAATACATAGAACAAAAGAACGAAAGCAAGAAGGAAGGAAAAGGGAAAGAAAGAAACAAATACGCAGAGAAAGAGAAAGAGAGGGAGAGACATAATAAATGATGAAAACATGCGCTCTGAAAGTATACACAGATGATGGGTTTAATAACAAACGAAGTAATCATAACGCTGATGTTTGACGGATGGGTTCCTTATTCGGCGTTATCTTATCTAGTCTCCTTTTATATGCACCGACAGCGTCGTCTACTCCTGATAAAGTGCCCTTTAATAGCGCTTAAAACAAAAAAGATTTAGGGACGAAAAAGGGATAGACCGGGATCTAAATGTTTGTGTAGACTCTTGTCTACAACGACATTTATTAGAAAAGCATTAATCTCAAGTGCAGGTGTGTGCATCTATGCTGCAACTTAAATATTTAAATTGCACGTTTCCTTCGCCATTTGGCTGACACATATTTAATCACGCGAACTCGAGTCATTAATTATACTTCGTGCCTGCGTTTTAGACGTACATAAGGACGAAAACGGGCCCAAGTGGCATCTCTTCGACGCATCTATCTGTATATTTAATTAAAATGCCCGTTCATCACCAACGTTAACGGTGTTACGTAATGCAAACTCGACTTATTTCAACTCGCAGTCGTGCTTTATCATTTAAATACCGGAGATCTGGCTTGCTTTTAAAAATCCGTGGTCCTTCTCAAACAGTCAATAAACATAGGTAAGATTAGGAAGCGTTTGGTGACATTGAACAGATAAAACAAACAGTGCTGTGTTTGAAATCAATCGAATTTGGTATGAAATCGTAGATAGCGGCGGTCATTTAAATTCGATATGTTTATTAAACAAAGCGCTCGTGCCCTCCATGGTGTTTAGCGAATAAACAAAAATGTCCGAAATGGTCAGTATTTTAGATTACAGCAGCTCAATGAAAATCTTCGCCGACATCAGATCATAAGTTTATCAAAACGTTTGAAGTGCGTGAAATAGCGATATCGACGGTGTGCTACCGTATTCAATTCAATTCAGTTCAACTTTTTATTTTACATAAATTTAAGAACAATTTGATTCACTATAACTTAAATGAATTAATTCAAAGTCTGCCCGAGTCGTAATTAGCATATTCGAATAAAGTGTCTGGATCAGAGACGCTCATCCTGTCCGTGATGTGGGATTTGATTATTTTTATTTTTTTTTATTTTATGATTTAAACAGTTAAAATACCATTTGAATGTCATTAGACTGAATTTATTTTGATATTGGTGTTTCGTCTTTCGATATTCAAAACGAAGCAAACCTTAACATTTACATACTCAGCCTCTGATATTAAAGAGTGACGCACTTAAATATCGAAAAGCTAAAAACAAATATCAAACTAACTTCGAAACGATTTAAATTTAAGTATTTCAACAGGAAAGTTATTCGAAAAATAATTCACAGAGAAATCTTTATAAATAAATATAATAAAATAAATATTATTGATCGTTAAACCAGTTAGTACTAAGCTGGTGTGGCTTAAGTGTCTTTCTCAAGGACGCTAAGCACAGCCGCGGCGGAGGATCGAACCAGATACAATCATGCAATGCTGAGAAGTTACAGACATGATATATAGTGTGTTGAGCAGGGTCGTCCATGTAGAAGAAAATGACATTGGAAGTTGAGACACGAATGAGTTCTCCGGGTTGTATGCTAGTGTTTATACTGCTACTGACCGTGGCATGGTTGGACAGATTATTTTAAATTTCTTCCAATTTCTAGTTTTCCTTACAAGCAACTTGATTCAATGTTTTATCAGATATGACAGCAATTAAACTCAACGTTTAACGTTGAAAGTTTCAGTAGTCTTTAATGAAATCGAAAAAATGTAAATTATTCGACAAGGGAATAAAACTAAGATATATATTCCAAGGTGCCGCACACTGTCAGAAAATTGACACCATAGTTTAAACGAAATCCATCATAAAAGCGAATCAAGCATCTCGGGTTTTGGTCTAATTTATCTCCGGTTCATACACCATGAACGGAAGGTGGCCACATGAATGTTTCTAATTTGATTTCGTGTCACCCAACATGTCATTATCAAGTCAACAAGTTGTTTCTTTAAATAAAATTGACATAAAAGAAGCCAGGTATTTAAATAAGTGATATTTCATCCGGGCACAGATGTATATGGTCCTTTTTAGTGATTCATACGACGTGTTAAAATTACAGTGTTACATCGTGTTTAATTAAAGGTGATACCCGTTTCTTTATCAGCACTTGATCGCTCGTAGTGGATTAATTTACGGTAATAAAAAAATAGAAAATAAAAAAAATTGAAAATTTGTTGATAAATGGGCTGGTCTTAGGGGTCAAAATGTAACAATGCGAACGACCCTAGGTAGGAACACTTTGCCTGCGGTTCTGTTTCCTCGATTAATATAAAGGTGTGTACTTGATTTGTGGTGACGGCTACTGCTTGAATGAAGGGTTTCGTTAATTTGATTTCAAAAGGTGTTGACGTTTTGGACAGGTGGCGAAAAAAACGGAGATGTAAAGGAACGACAAGGGGACGTTAATATTAATAGCGATTATGACGTGTGGCATTTTAGGGGATAGGTTTTCGAGATGTCATTTCCCTTTCTTTGTTTTGTTGGATTTCTTGTTGTCCATAACACATTGTATGTTTTTAGCATAGCGTCCATTTTTCTTGGTGTAGGAATACCTCAGATACGTGTATATGAATGGAAGTGCATCTGAAGTAAAATTTCAAGTACTTTCCTTGACTTTTATTTGCAGCCTATAAAACCTTTGTAATCATAAGTAATTTAAACATTTTAACCACAAGCTCATGGGAATGGTCTCGTTTTTTTTAAGATAATTCCACTGTGCAAAGAAAGGATTTTAATTTATATTTCTGAGATTAATGAAAGTTGAAAACGAGATTTAGCGAGATTTTGCGTGAATACGCAAGCATTTATAAAATCTAAATCAGTTGCGTTTCCTTCTCTATATAAATCCATGGATAACCCTTTACTTCATATAGACGCCTTTGTACACCTCTAATATTGAAAGCATTAATTCACCACGTATCAGCAATGGGTGAATAATGTTTATATTAACTAACAGAGTGGAAAAGGCCTTCTGTGATTGGTGCGGGAAAACGCGTATCTATGGAGTAAAGGGTTATATTATGTAATGTACATCAACACAATGGTTTACAGATGTTTTTAAATTTTCATATAAAATATTGTAGGACGTGCAAAGCAGTTAAAATTTTTAGCTTTCTGCAAATACTAGCATTCATATTTGTATTGTGTATACGATTATTCAGCTACTGTCTGTTTTCTCTTTTTTTATTTGACGTCTTGTAAACTATAATTAGAAAAGGTGGGAAACTGACAATTCAATTAATGATATCGAAATTTTGTTACACGCGCAAGAATAATATTAGAGTGTGATTAGGCGGTAAATAATAGTCTTATTGCCTGATAAATAGTCCTATTGGCGCTCATTTTCATGTTCTACCATCCTGATACATTCCGGTGTAGATTAAACTTGTCTTGATGCTGAAACCAGCGTAGGTTTATATTGGAAGAACGTTTTAATCTGTATTGTTTTTGATTTTTTTTTAATTTATGCGCGTTTGGTAATTGTTTTATTACTTTTGTATAATATCTTAATGTTTTGTCTATCTGTGTGACTCTAAAGAAATATTTTCTCTCTCTCCAAGCTCTATCTAGCTATCTTTCTATCTCTCTTTCTCTGTCTCTTTCTCCATTTTTATCTTTATCTTCTTTCACTATCTTCTTTCACTATATCTCTCACTCCAGCCACTCCCCCCCCCCCCCCCATCTCTCTCTCTCTTTCCGATATTCATCTAACCATCTTTCTATTTCTCTCGCTCTCTCTCCCTCGTTCTCACTTTTTCCATACTTTTAATCTATGTCCCTCCTCTGCGCACCTTCACCATTCCTACTTGCCAGTAAGTACGGCCTGTAGAACTATACAGCAGGAGAACATTGCATTCACATGCCGATACTGACAGATACACGTCGACGTCAGCTAGTTTGGGAGTAGAAGCCTTCATAAGTGTCAATCTTCATTAGCGATACCAGAAACACGGTGAACTATCCTCAAACGTGCAGCCCCGCTTTGTAAATGGGATCTGAGACGAAAAAAAACTGCATTGAAGTTTCTGAATGAATTGAAACTAAAACTTGGTCAAGTTTTTATAATACAGTAACTGTAAGTTAGCAAAAAATGCAGACCGTATTATTGACGTTAATGTAGGTATTGGAGGTGTAAATGTACGATGTTCAGCGCCACTTTTCTGCACAGGAAAGCTGAGATGGAAAACAATTTTGAAGTTTATGTATAGATTTATACTTTAAAAAAAAAAACAAAAGAAAAAAAACTCGCAAAAAAAATTCAGCCATAACCGTGTTACAATTGAGGCACTGATATATTGAAACGGAAAACCGGAGATGTGAAATATTAAACAGCAAAGCTGTAAAATATCTTTTTGTTTCGGGCTTGAGTTTGCTTGCTGGCATGCTGGCATGTGTTTGTGTGTTGTGTAAGATATATATATATATATATATATATATATATATATATATATATATATATATATATATATATATATATAGAGAGAGAGAGAGAGAGAGAGAGAGAGAGAGAAAGAGGGAGAGAGAGGGAGAAAGAAGTGATACAGACAGCCAGATAGACGGAGAGAGGGAAATATACAGAGATTAACAGATAAATAGACATTCAGACATACGGACGAAATTACAGACAGACAGACAGACAGACAGACAGAAGACAGACCAGACAGACAGACAGACAGACAGACAGACAGACAGACAGACAGACAGACAGACAGACAGACAGACAGACAGACAGACAGACAGACAGACAGACAGACAGACAGACAGACAGACAGACAGACAGACAGACAGACAGACAGACAGACAGACAGACAGACAGACAGACAGACAGACAGACAGACAGACAGACAGACTTTCTCGGCGATATTAATCAAGAAACCTTTGTGAACCTTGGCCAACTTAAGGGTTTCCTTGGGTGGCCATCTTGCCTAATTACGAGAAAACTAAATAACGTTTAATGAACGGATTACTACAGTAAATAACCAAATCACTTCTACAGTTTCTTTCATAGAAAAGAGAAATGAAATTCGTAATATTCAAATAAAAATTGTGCAGTTGTACCAAATATCATGCTTGACCTAATTAAATATCCAGATTATGTCTTTATTTCACTAAGGTGGCCCCTAGCGTATCTGTATATATATATACTTATGATTTATAGTTAAAAGTTTCGCAATTCATCATTCTCATAATCACCCGCGACTTTTACGAGTGATGACAGAAGCGGCGTGGTTATAATAAAATGTATGCAATGGAGCTGTAAAAAATACATAAATCATATCACGTTAAAATTCTCCATTTTATGGCAAAAACGTACATACTGCTTATGACAGATTTAGTCATCGTCGGCTTCCATTAATTGCTCATAAACACCTCCTAATGCGCTACCGGGGCTCTTTGAAAGTTTAGACTGAGTAAAAAGGTCTGCTCTTACATACGCCACGGGTAGAAAAAAAAACGCGCTTGTATTTTTTATCATATAATTTCGCCGAAACTGCACCAGCGGGTTACTGAGGGTTTATAAACTAAACTTGATAACTTATTGCGTTAAAGTAACTTGTAGACTTTAGAATACGTTACTAGCTGCGAAGGTTTATGGTTGTATACATCTACATGTTTTATTGCTACAAGGCAGCCCCCCCCCCCCCCCCCCCCCCCAGAATCACCACAAAACGATGCTGTAGGTACGGTATTGAGTGTTAGGTGCCGATTAAGTTTTACAGCCCACAGAAATGACGTTTCAAGGTCCTTTTGAGAAAATGTATATAAGATTCACCATCCATTAAATATATAAATGTTGCGTGCATTTAAGGAACACTGACTGATTAAAATTACGCTTCGTGTTTTTTAGGAATTCAAATTTGATCCACACTTAAACATATTAGCTGAAAACATTAGTTGTTTGTGAATTTGTTTTTTCCCCGTCTACATTACCAATTATTAATTCACACTGGATAGCAGTAATATATCAAAATCCATCATTAGAATTCACTTCACACCCAGTGGAAAACTCTATCAATGTTACAAATTTACTTGCATAAAGATCGGTGGTCGCTTAAAGATATATACTTTTAATTCATTTATATATGTATACATATAATATATCACACACGTGACAAGGTGTATAGCAGATGTTAAGCTTGGGTCGGTTTTATCATTTCCGAAACTCTTTGATGTTTTATGACTTACGACTTTTGTGAATCATTTGGTGATTTCGTGTTTTTTTTTAGGAGTTAATCCGCTCACGGCGTCCGAGCATTTCGCCAAATCTTGTCGCTTCAACGTGTTTGTGGTTTCATTAGACACATTTTATTATTTTGTTATCACGTGGTTATTGTATTATTTGATATAATTTAAATAGTTTTCATATTAAGTCAATTCGGTTAACGTTGATAAAACGTTGATATATATACATTCATATTAAAAATACAGTAGATTTTTAAATATCGAATTTAAGCGTAAATGGAAACAATTTGTATATTTTCTTGTAGAATAGTTCCAATATATGTTGCTATGGTAACATGAATAATACAGTCAGTGTAGGATTGGATGGAAGGAAACAATAATACAGAATAGGGAATAGTTTATTTTGGATTGAAGGATATTATGTCTTATCATCACAAATAGCATATCAATACATCAGTGCACGTGCTTGCACAGAAACACAAATCATGAACATTCAACTAATAGCATTTCATCCTTCGGTAATATCTGTATTTTATCAGTTTTATTGTATTTTACAAGTTTTATTGTTGTTACAAGTTTTATTGTATTTCACAAGTTGTATTGTATTTTACAAGTCATATTGTATTTTTCAAGTTTTATTGTATTTACAAGTTATATTGTATTTTACAAGTTTTATTTTATTTTACAAGTTGTATTGTATTCTACAATTTAAATTGTATTTTACAAGTTTTATTGTATTTTATAAGTTGTATTGTATTTTACAAGTTATAGTGTATTTTACAAGTTTTATCGTATTTTACAAGTTGTATTGTATTCTACAATTTAAATTGTATTTTACAAGTTTTATTGTATTTTATAAGTTGTATTGTATTTTACAAGTTATAATGTATTTTACAAGTTTTATCGTATTTTACAAGTTGTATTGTATTTTACAAGTTTTATTTTATTTTACAAGTTTTATTGTATTTTACAAGTTATATTGTATTTACAAGTTACATCGTATTTTACAAGTTATATTGTATTGACAAGTTATATTGTATTTACAAGTTATATTGTATTGACAAGTTATATTGTATTTACAAGTTATATCGTATTTTACAAGTTATATTGTATTTACAAGTTATATTGTATTTACAAGTTATATTGAAACAACATAAAACGAAATTATACCAGCCCAACCCAGCCACGGCCACGCTTACCTTAATATAAATAGTAATAAATATGAAATTTTTATGTTGAAACTAATATAAATATAGATAGAAAAAAAAATCCCATTTTTATACAGAAATAACAATTTGGACGGCCAGGTGCTACTAGTATTTTTAATATTATTTTGTAATTTAGATATTCCTCTCAATTTATTTATCATTTTTTTTTATAGTAATGTCACTTTTTAACTTGAACACACCGGGTTTCAATGATACATCTTGCCTAACCCATCTAATGTATTTCAAATGATACATTTAGCATGTTTTTCCCTTTGTGGAGTAGCCATTTCTCTATAACCCGGGCGTAGATCAAACCTTGTAATGGATTTTCTTTTCAAATTACACCGAGCACCACTGCGAGTTATTCACTGCAAATTATTCATTTCAAAGAGTCCTCGATTTTCAAATACGTTTTAAATATTCATTTCTTTTCTTTGCAAATGTTGAATGTAAAAGGAACTAAGTGGATATGTGATAAAGACCGACTTAATACAATTTATAGTTGTCCAATGATTTGAATGCAAACAGAACTGGGATGCATCAATACCGCACAAATAGGATTATAGCTCATTAAATATAATTTGGCAATTTTAAAATGAGATATTTTATAAAGGTCACAACGCTGTCAATTCATAATGATAAAATTATGCATATTTATATCCGTTCCCCTTTTATAAGTATCCGGACAGCGACGTGGTTTCAAACACGTCCAGTAATTTGAGTACGTATGCTTATGGTTGTGGTAATGACACCAACGTAATGTGTTCATTGCGGGTAACGAGACTGCACTTTAAAAAATTTACTTTTCCACATGAAAGAGATTTTCAAGATAAAAATCAGTAGATACGACCAGAGGATTGTCTGTAAGGTAAAGTCACATCTATTATGTAAGAAGACATAAGTAACAGGAGCAGCAGCAGCAGCAGCAACAACAGCAGCAGCAGCTACAACAGAAGCAGCAACAACAGCAGCAGCTACAACATCAATAACAACAACATTAGCAACAGCAGCAGCAGCAGCTACAACAGTTGCAGCAACAACAGCAGCAGCAGCAGCAACAACAACAACAACAACAACAACAACAACAACAACAACAACAACAACAACATTAGCTGTTACAATACTCACGAAAAGGGCATTGTTTTTTTTATTCTATCGTTCGAATTTTTAGTACATTGTATGTATATTTGTCATCTGTTTGTACATTAGGAAATAAACATGTTTGAACTAAGGAGGCATTGCAGATTTGGAGAAATGAAGTTGAGACAAATATGAAGAAGGAATAGAAATAAAAAAAATAGAGAAGAGAAGAAATATGAGTAGTAAAAAAGAAAGAAAAAAGAATGGTAACAACACAAATAAAAAAGAAGAAGAAGAAGAAAAGGAAGACTACGAAGAAGAAGAAGAAGAAGAATAAGAAGAAGAAGAAGAAGAAGAAGAGGAGATGAAGTAGAAAAAAAAATCATTCATCGACAGTAAGAGCAGCAACATATCATAACAATAGAACACAACACCTCACATGATAACATCGCAAAATAGATAATTCAACATTTAACCAAAGTGGAAGATTACATTCACTGTAGCGCATGATAATGTTTATTTCTGATATACGTTTTTTTTCATGAAGCAATATTGCTAGATGCGTATCAATGGACGCTTGCTCTTGTGCGTGTTAAATACGCTGGAAAAGGAAAACGATTCGTCATATAGCAACAGTGGGAAAATGTCACCATTGATAAAGGACGCAGTGCGACCTTTAGCGAGGGGTAAATCATATACATAATTTATACAATTTCTCACCATTTACAAAATTTACATATTTTGAAAGTAATTCGGCGGCGTCCACATTAGATGTCCGTGTTATATATGTATGGTACCGAATGACTGTGATGTAAGTTTATTACTAGTCTGTAGAACCAACCGGGACCCAGCTCTCCAGATCGGGTCCGTTACATAGCTATGAATTAAAGTATGTTGATTGGTCTTTTTGCTTCAGAGTATGTTTGAATGACGTCATAGTTAAGTAAGATTTAGATAGCTTTAAATTTTGGGACAGGCTGTGGAATTCTCTGCTTTTTCCATTGGGGGTAAGTGGAACAGATTCGGAAGCTATCAGGGTATAGAATACACTAGTTTACCACTCAGTGATTACGCTTAACGTATGTATCAGCAATAATGACAGCAACAACCACAGCAGCAGCAGCAGCAGCAGCAGCAGCAGCAATAATAACAAAGATAACACCAAAACACCAACACCAATGCTACAACATTAAAAATAACAATAACATCATCAAAAATTCAAAAATTAACCCAAGTCAATATAGAAGTAAGTTAGAAGCTAACAAAGAATCGGACATGCGCAGTGGGCAGTCTTTATGCGATCCAAAAGGCACGGTATAATATCAAGCTCATATCTAGTGTGCCGACTTTTTCCTGACATTTACTATACAATTCCGTCACATAATGTTACAAGATTTAATTGATGCGTAATGGACAGATCACATTACCTTGTCACAGATATCCAATTCTGCGACAATAAAATAATCGATAGATCGATGCCACTATATTTCAACATTTCACGCTAGGCCGTTACAAACAATATCGCTTGAAATTGATAGCTAAATTTGTAATAGGCCGTGTTTTTGTAGGCATAATTTGCAAACGATGTCATCCTTTGACATGGAGAGCAGTTTCGCGAATTTCTATATTTCTCAGGGATAACATAATCGAATATTTGACGTTAATCACTCGGAATGTACTACTGTTACGGAACTGGGTGACAATACACCGATATTCCGGATGGAGATATGGAATATTCATATAAAACATGTAGAAACTAGCCGGAGTGACGAGGTCGTTCAATGCTTGATGCTTTAAAATTATAATGAGGTCCACAATGAGCTATATGGATTCAAATCTCGACCAAGTTGTTTTGCTATTGCCATAGTACCTAGCTGCAAGAGCAATAAAGAGTGTCTATTTCTTTCACCCGCGTACGCACCCACGTATGTGCGCATGCTTTCTCTGTCTGTCTGTCTGTCTGTCTGTCTGTCGCGCTTCATCCTTTTTTCTTTCTTTCTTTCTTTCTTTCTTTCTTTCTTTCTTTCTTTCTCTCTCTGTCTTGTTTCGTCCTCTCTATCTCTCTCCCTGTCTTGCTTCATCCCCTCTCTCTTTCTTGCTTCATCCCCTCTCTCTCTCTCTCTCTCTCTCTCTGTATTGCTTCATCCTCTCTATCTCTGTCTCTCACGCTTCTTGCTTCATCCTCTTTCTTTCTCTTTCTCACTCTGTCTTGCTTCATCCTCTCTCTCTCTCTCTCTCTCTCTCTCTCTCTCTCTCTCTCTCTCTCTCTCTCTCTCTCTCTCTCTCTCTCTCTCTCTCTAAGACACACATGAACGTACGCTAGAACGCAGGTACTCTCTGAGTGTCTTTTGTTTGTATTCCATCAATACAGTCTGCAACAATATATATAAATTGTCAACAGCCATTAAAGACTGCTTTAACGATACGAATCACAGCAACTTATAAATTAATGATGTTTTCTCATTAAATGATGTGTGTTTAATAATAAAGATAGCGATCCGGCTCTTTTACACGAAGACTCAAAGACATAAATACACCACCATACTCTGGGGAAATCACTCATTTATTTCCCGTCATTCCGAAACTGCATCGTGGATGCATCATCCAATTGTTTCGTGTCAACATGCCGAGTCCACCCCGCGGAATCTGCCAAAATAACGAGAAAACGCCATTATATAATGGTGTATATTAAACAAGCAGTCTGGTTCAATATTAGACTGTATTGCAATATAACCAATCTATTTCATTCGGAAATATTCCACAATCATCGTGTTTAGTAATGAAATCTTCCCACAACGACTTCGCTTCATGCTTAAGTAGAATAAATTGCATCTATTTGATTCGTGTATTGATTCACTTTAAAAGATGAAACAATTTAAAAGCATTTTGCGGCTGGATAAACTGTAAGGATTGCGTTTTTGCTGGCATGCTATTTTAACGCGAAATATACACGAGGGTTGATAAAGAAAAGTAGAAATGAAATGAGTGGAATTGTTCGTTATTACATATTAACCTACGTAATGTGGCTCCGCTATTGAATGTATTAAAACACTATTTACGTGTTGCATTTTCTCATTTTTAACTTCTTCTTATTTTCGAATGGGTTTGCCGAGATATTACGATAGAGTTTACTTCCGGTGATTTGTGTTGCTTTGGTTATCGACCCTTTTTTTTACATAATACCTTATTTCGGATTTAAGCATGCCGTAGTTTATCATCACAAGCAATAATATATCAATACATCTACACATGTGCATGCATAGAAAAGTAAAACATGACAATTCAAATATATTGTATATAATATTTAATTTAAATGTCCTTTCTTGAAATATTTTTATTAAATATTTTGTTATTTAAGATTCTCAGTAACTTTGTTAACACTTGGAATTTTATAACAATATTTTTCTTCAAATTGTCTTCTTAAGATTGAAAAATGATCACATACTATGATAATAAAATTATAGAAACTCATCCTCAATATATTGCCTATTGCAAACAATACATTTTCTATCTTCTTGTGGAATTGGAACAGTTCTATGTGGACTTTATCCAATTTGCAGTCCATGTGAAGCGAGCCGCATTTTAGAAATGGCTACCATGTGCTTCTTATTTGCAAGTTTTATCAAGTAATCAGACACAACAAATGACTGTTTAATTAAAATTCAACATCGTATAGTTAAGATGTCCCATCAGCTTCTCTTATATGTCCTGTTTTACAATGACAGCATTTACACGGATAACGTTCTTGTTCTCATGGTAAGCCAGTCAAACACAGAACATATTACGGGGTTTTGAAAAGTTCGTTTAATCTTTACTGAATATAAACCACATATTTCAAATTGATCAAATGAGGCTATTACCTAAACATACATTTAGAGCCAATACGTATAGGGCAAATCTTAGTAAACCTTAAACCCTGCTCTCTGTCTCTGTCTCTGTCTCTCTGTGTCTCTCTCCCTTCCCCCCTCCCTCCCTCCCTCTCCCCTATCTCTCTCTCTCTCTCTCTCTCTCTCTCTCTCTCTCTCTCTCTCTCTCTCTCTCTCTCTCTCTATCTCTATTTCTCTCTCTTCCGTCATTGAATCCGTACCACGGACCTCGTCAACGTGACATATTTAAGTTTGAAGTAATGTCAGTTTATGTTATTTTATGTTATTTTACAAGCTTTCTTATCAAGTTGTTATTGAATCATCTGAATCAATCCCGCCATTACCTTCACAGAACAATGTCAAATCTGCCATTATTTTATAGTTTTTATTTGCAAATCCGACATCGCCGCCATATTTTATGACGCACAGAGATCGCGTGCAACTATTCAATTTACAAATACCAATTCCTGTGTGCGATGTGTTTGCGATCTCCGGCAATGGAAATGTTGTCAACTAAACAAATATGATTCATTTCGATTACAATGTAACTGTCAAGTAATGTACATGTACGAGCAGACGTAATTTCTGTAATTTTGTCATAAAACTGCCGCATGTCATAATTGGACAACCAATCTGGCTGATCATTCTGAAAATTATTTATTGTTTCAGCTGACGGTATTATATTTAAACAAGGTATTATATATTTGTGTAGAGACTGCGCCACTGCGCATAGCCGTGTTTTTTCCCAAACGGAACGAAGTAAGTTCGCAATCGGAACATCGCTCGGCCATTTCCGTCTGTGTACGAAATAACGCAGGCGGAATGCAATCTGATCACCTCGGCCTTTATGCTACGCAATAGAACTCTGACATAATAAGGCACCATTTTGGAAATACTTTCAGTCACATGATAAAGTAAAATGGCGGCCCCCTTATGCCACCTGGCTCCTGTTTCATCAATATATACTTAAATACTTAAAAACTTAAATCTAAGAAAAGCAGCCAGGTGATCATGATTTTAGACTGGTACCAGTAAAACTGCATATTATGTCAATGATATTGATTATAAAATAGATAAATAACCAGTCAAAACTTTGTTAAGTTTTTAAGTAATTAAGTAAAATGTTGGTGAAACAGAAGCCTGTTTATATACATGTACGTTGAAAATATAAACGTTTGTTAATCAAGACTGATATTTTAAATTTCCCTTTAAATATGACTCATGTCGAGTGTATAAAAAAAATCGATATAACAACGCCATATATAATCAAATTAATGACGGATACATTATTTGTTACTTTCACGCGAATGAACACAGACTTGTAACACAGGAGATTCGCGTTGGTGTATTCTAGAACTATACACGAGGTGTATTATACGGAGGATACGGAAATACCCGATGTTTCACGATTGAGGCGGAATGGTCGAGCGATGTTCCGAATGAGTAAGCTCAAAGAAAGAAAACGGACATGTGCAGGGAGCAGTCTGACTGCACATATTCATGTTTTTCAGACGGAACACAAGAAAACGGACATCCGCTGTGTTCGGTCTAAAAGAAAATGAATTAAATCATTTAACCGATAAAACGTTAAATGCTTGTTTCTTTGCTTGCTACTTGTTACAGAAGCAATTCTTGAATTTTAGATAACGAAATAAATTACTGAGATCTACCTGGCTTCACGTGATAACTACAGTCTCAATTACGTCCCTTTGATGACAAATACTGTGTTGTTTTACCTTGTCAAGCAACATATCCCCAACCCGCCATCTCCCTTTCTTTCATTTAGTAACTTTATTGTGTGTGAAATAATTGATGGACAAGCAATCTTAATCAAATATTATGTTTAATTTAACCATATCATTTTGAACAAGTACAATGAATGAAAGAGTTATGCGCACTTGAACTTAAAAAAACGGTTATGTGGTACGTCGGCCGCCCGTCCGCAAGTCGGTCCATAAACTTCTGTTTGTTTGTGTTTGTCAGAAACTACGGGTTGGATTTTCATAAAACTTCTAAGAAATGTTGCACTTAATATCGTGTTGATTCTAATAAGATAGCGGTAGGTCTGACATTTAAAATGACTACACAGCTGAAAAGTCGAGATTGCAACGTTTGGATAAACTAACCTAAATAACAATACAGTCAAACCTGTGTAAGCGACCACCTCTATTAAGCAGCCACTTGTCTTAAGCAGCCACATTTACTATTTCCCATTGCTATGCTTTCAGAGCAAATTAACATGTATTAAGCAACAACCTGTCTTAAAATGCCACTTTTGCTCCTTCCCTTGACTGGCTGCTTAGGACTCTATAGCAAAAGTGTCAGTAGGTGAGTTTTACGTTTAGTTCTTCCTGTTGTGTACACTTTACCATCCGCCCATTTTTTTCACCAGTAAGAAATTAACATATGCCACAATACATTCATTAATTCCGTGTATTCTAAATGCTTTCAGTTTCTAATTACAAAAAGAAAATAATTAAGAGTCATGTTTCATGTCGGGCAGATGATCTTTAAATGTTCAAGTAATTAAAAACATTTTTTTCCATCTTTGTCTTTTGTTTACAATGGCTCTCAATCACAGTCTGCCACATGCGCTGCCCGTGTTTAGTTTCCTTCGCAACGAGAAGAAAACATTGTTATTTGGCGTGAGAGACAATTATATAAAACAATGGTTGGTTTCATTAGGAGATACTGTAATTGTATCGATTCACTTTGACACAGTTCCTACATTTTACAATTTTCCGGTTACATCAGGTTAGATATTTCCCATGATTTGTTTTGTTTGGAATCAATTTCGAAGCACGATTGGTATAATGAAGCGATCGTGGAAAATCAAGACAGGCCATCATGTTAAGATGGTAATCTATTTTTAATTATCGCATATATGTTAAAGGTCACGGAATCTTAAAGTTAAAGACTCACAACCGAAGCTGTTTTCTTAATTGTAATTAATGTTTTTAGGAGTAGTTGATTAAACGATTTTCTACAACATAACACAATTCCATATTTATTGACCGAGGATGCCCATATAGAGAAACATTAACTTGGAGGTTAAAGAAATATAGTAATATTAAATGTGGAAAAAAGTAAAAACAAGCGTATTGCCCCCCCCCCCCCCACCCCCCCCCCACCCAAAAAAAACAAAAAAAAACAACTGCTGTGTGCCCGCCCCCCCCCCCCCCCCCCACCCCCCCCCCCCCCACACTATCGTCCGCCCGTCTTCATGTCTGTCTGTCTGTCGTTAACTCTCTTTTGTTTCCCAAGCAATACCATTATAGTGTTACAGTATGTAGTCTTCCAAATATGTAAATGTGTATTCCAAGCTAAAAATTATATTCCGTAGTTAGAGACAGTGTCGCAAATATCCTGTAGATAAACGTTTCGCTCGCCCGACATTGCGTGAGAGATACCCATTCGTGATAATTGCCTTTGATGAGAAAATTTATGTCTTTCGGCGATCTGTTAGAGGAGAAGTGCGACCACTACGAACATTTCTGCCCATTAAGATGAACAATTCATGAGGTTTTATTTAGCTTTGGGATGCAATGACAAAACATGTATACACGTATTTTACTTATTCTGATCTAATCATTGAATTAAACAGGATTTAATTAATTAGATATATTGATTCTGTTCTACAAATTAAACACGCAAAAGAAGGAAAATGAGAGAACATGAGGGAAACATGAAGGGAACATGAGGTTCAAATCCATTTTCAAAATCTTACAGGATATATATGGTAGCACATTACAGCCGAACCTGTCTTAAGCAGCCAGTCAAAGGAAAGAGCAAAGGTGGCCTTTTAAGACAGGTTGTTGCTTAATAGTGGTTCATTTACTCTGAAAGCATAGACATGGGAAATATAAAACATTGCTTCTTAAGACAGATGGTTGCTTAATAGAGGTGTTACACTTACACTGGTTTTACTGTATAGTTAAGGAAGGATACCTCATACCGAATCTGCATCAACCACCGTCCTTCGGCAATCAACTGACACATTTTCTAGCGTAACTATTTGGACTTAGCTTGGCACCTCAGCGGTGATATGTAACCGATCATGTGACCGATCATGTGACAGAGCCTTAGACCACTCTGTCACGAGAGACCTTCTTACAAAATACTATAAACCTGATATCATACTATGTGGACACGGTATGGTAGTTTAGTTTAACGGCGTAACCGTTCTGTTCCAAGTAATATGCATACAATTATATCCGTTATATGACATACTCAGGAGCCGTAATCTAGAATTTCATCCCTGATTTTATGAAACAATCAGTCAGTCTTTTACTGTTTAAAAGTAAATATCTTCAATGGAGCAGACCATAGCATGCCTGTCATATGTGTACATAATACTTATCGATAAAGTCTTTAAAAAATAGTATGGTTGATGTTTATTTGTTATCTTATTAATGTGTAACACTGTTCTTGTTTAATTTTGTTATTGAGGACCTCGGAGAAGATTGGACTTAGTCCAACTGATTTTTATCGTAAAATAAAGTCGTTATCAATATTATTATATGGCGTAAAGTAGACCCAATCGTGATATGTCTTAAAGTAGACTCAATCGTGATACTAGTATGTCTTAAAGTAGACTCAACCGTGATATGTCTTAAAGTAGACCCAATCGTGATATGTCTTAAAATAGACCCAATCGTGATATGTCTTAAAGTAGACTCAAGTCGTGATATGTCTTAAAGTAGACTCTAGTCGTGATATGTCTTAAAGTAGACCCAATCGTGATATGTCTTAAAGTAGACTCAAGTCGTGATATGTCTTAAAGTAGACTCAAGTCGTGATATGTTTTAAAGTAGACCCAATCGTGATATCTCTTACAGTAGACTCAAGTCGTGATATGTCTTATAGTAGACTCAAGTCGTGATATGTCTTAAAGTAGACCCAATCGTGATATGTTTTAAAGTAGACCCAATCGTGATATGTCTTAAAGTAGACCCAAGTCGTGATATGTCTTAAAGTAGACCCAATCGTGATATGTATTAAAGTAGACTCAAGTCGTGATATGTCTTAAAGTAGACCCACTCGTGATATGTCTTAAAGTAGACTCAAGTCGTGATATGTTTTAAAGTAGACCCAATCGTGATATGTCTTAAAGTAGACCCAATCGTGATATGTCTTGAAGTAGACCCAATCGTGATATGTCTTAAAGTAGACCCAGTCGTGATATATCTTAAAGTAGATTCATGTCGTGACATGGCTGAAAGTAATCTCAGTCGATTTATATATATCTATGTATCTTTAAATGATCCACATCTGGTCGCTTAATATGTCAACCGTGTTTTACGGTCATTTTCAATCTGTTCCCAGTAAGATCAAACAGCTGTTTATACTCGCCTTTTTTCGGCTTTAGACAGAAAGTGCTCCCGCAGTGCGCCTTTAAAGAAGTTGTGCCGGTCGATTAAGGTTTATTTAAACTATCAAAACGTGCGATTTTTCAGGTCACTGGTTCTTCATTAAGAACTTTAGTACTGTGTATGAAACACTTTTTATTAGAAAAGCTCCCTGCTATTCCAGAAATTAACATTACAGAGATTCAATGACGGGTTTGAGTACGAACATTAGCGTCACAGTGCTTCAAACGAACCTGTGTACTCTGAATCATAAAGCGCTTTGTCTCATGATTGACAAGCGTTAATAATAACTCGGATGAAACTGACAAAAATGGCCGATTCTCAATAAAAATATCTGTCTGTGTGTCCAATATGATGCACTGTTATGGACTGTCAAGTTCAGAACCGCAACTGACAGTAAAATAATGTTTCTATCACAACAACAGAAGCCAACGTCTTGCATGAATGTTTTTGGCGAATTACGAAATTAATTTAATTGTGTTTGAGACACGCATCTTTGTTTCTGACAATTTCTAGTGATTGTGTGTACTGGCGTGATTTAATTGAATGTATTTGAGTAGTATATTTAAAATTTGATTCAAGGTTCAAAGTCAAATACACATTTGACCTGATAGCACATAAATAAGCCTCATATGGATGTGCATATCTAGACTTTGAGACTTTACAATTGTCAGAATACAACATGAAATCTGCATGCTCGCGGTGTATCATTGTTTATATATTTAAAGGGAATATTTATTTATTTATATTTTGCGTGCATGGACGGCGGTGCATCCATATTGGATCACTGAAAATGAAGATTTATATTTATTTTAAACAAGAACAAAATGTGTGTTTTGTGCAGAAAAGGCATTAATTTCTCTGTTTCATGCCAACGTAATTCCAGTAGCGCAGTTAAATTGAGCGAATCATCTAAAATGCAAGTTTGTGTGCGGCACAACTACTTGTAACTAGCGGAAATGACATTCAATCGACCCAAGGTAGCTTCATTGTTAACATTGCATTATGGAGCATCTGCTGAACAGAGATTGTGTAATTGTTTTTTTGTTCCTGGAATCACCCGATGTTTGACATTAATCAAATGTTGTGTTTTATGTGAACAGGAATAAAATCTCATACGATTCGACAGATTTTGATTAGATTTGATTATTTTCTGTGTTTGCTTATACGTAAAATAATATATCTAAATCGAACGTCTTGTTGTAGAAATATTTAATCCCCCAACACAATCAATTCAATACCGAAAAAAAACAAACAAACAAAAAAAACTCCTGTTGATTGCAATGTGCAGCTCTTGGTTCAGTGGTAGAGTGTTGGACACACGCTCCGCGGGTTGTTAGTTCGATCCAATACCAGGGTCACGTGTTTTGTCCTTGAGCATGACACTCTACAGGAAGAATATGCTCAGAACATACTGTGTCTTTATTTAAGATCCAATCAGGGTTATTCAAGTCAATAAATTCGACCGGCGTCATAACTGCATATATTTTAAATGAACAGAAAATGGAAAAAATATTCTGAATCAACCAAACTTAGTTCTGAATTAACCAAACTTAGTATTCAAAAAGAACCAAACTTAGTATTCTGAATAACCAAACTTAGTATTCACCAAACTTAGTATTCTGAATGAACCAAATTTAGTATTCTAAAAAAAACAAACTTAGTATTAAAAAGAACCAAACTAAGTATTCTGAATTAACCAAACTTAGTATTCTGAATTAACCAAACCTAGTCATGATTCTAAAAGCACAAACTTGAATTTAAAAGAAACAAACTTAGAATTCTGAATCAACCAAACTTAGTATTCTTAAATAACCAAACTTAGTATTCTGAATCAATCAGACTTTGTTTTCTGAATCAACAAAAAATAGTATTCTGAAATAACCAAACTTAATATTCCGAATAAGCCATACTCAACCAAACTTAATATTATGAAATAACTAGACTTTGTATTCTCAATCAACCGAATAATATTCCGGTTAAACGAAATCGAGAAATGAGGTAAGTTTTCTAAAATTGGTAATACACTCCTGGAAGGAGAACCACAATATAACATAGGCAGACCTCAGTAATAGGTTGAAGTACTTTATAATTACCACATCTACTCGCCCCATTTGTCGTTTAATGGATCATGAAATTAACATATCAGAAATCACTCTGCAATCCGTCTTGAAGACATCCTCTCAAACAGAGATTCTGGAAGACTGGTTCCTTTTATATTCTTAATGCGGAAGTTCTCACAAGGAGAAATCATGGTCCTCTAAGCGCACGTAATTGACATTGTCATAAAAATGATTTAATATATGAGGACACAAAGCTTTCTTTGTACAATTCATTTATTACGTAATTAGAGACGGTCACGTCTGTCCAATCGGTAGGGGCTTAATTAAGATAGCAAGGACTCTCTCCTGAACACGTTAAAGAACAATATAAATATACAGACTACTTAATTGGCCGTATTCCTGTGTAACTATGGTTCTCATTAGTTGATGTGGAACAGGGTGACGAGAGGAAGTGGGATTCGAGAGGTAGGGGTGACGAGAGGAAGTGGGTCTCGAGGGGTAGGGGTGGGAAGGGGGTGGTAAGTGGGTGGAGAGTGGTAGAGGGAGACGGTAGCGAGGGGTGTCATATTTTCTATACAGATATGAGTCATTGATTAAATATAAACTACTTACCATTAAAGATATAAGTCATAGATCGGTTATTAAGGTCGAATTTGCTGTACCTCACTGGACAGTGATTTGTATATTTTATATAATATTTTTACCAAGTGTTAGTAGCAGAAGGCAATATTAAGAACTCTATTACGTGCTGCCCTAAGTACAAATGATTGCTATTTATGGGCATAATGGTTTATTACAAATAATGGTTCTGGTATATACGAGTATTCCTGCAGCTTTACTGCTTTATTTTCTCAAATAAATATGATATATTTCACTATCTATTATTACAATCACAGCATCGGGGCATTTACCCTGAAAAAATAGCGACAAACAAATCAACACAACTACACTATAGCAATTCGTAATTTGACCTAAAATGAAAATTACTCAAATAAATGTTAAGTAACATATCTCACCGATGGTTTAAATTGCCTGTTTTTTTTGTTGCTATTTTTACAATGATTAACACAAATCAAATATGTATTCAATAATAAGATCTAACACAGAAGTCCATGTTTTTTTGCTCTAAGATGATGTCGCCTAATGGCAGCTTACCTCTCACCGTTGTGGTGTCGAACCCAATTTCATCCAATAGCCGCCTTATGTATTCTATTTTGTCTGTTCAGATTCATTTTTTTGGTCTTTCTCCACCAGCTAAACTGGATATGCCATATGTAACCTGTAATGTTTTAAAAATGGCGTTAAACAACCATTTTTTTTCTAATGAATTTATGTTCCGTGTTTGTATGATTATGGTTTCCAAGCACGTTACAATGCGTGTTTAATTGAAGAACAAACAACAACTTTTTATTATTATTTTATACATGTAGTTTACATCTGTCTTTAAATTGTGTAATAACAGCTTTTTTTCCTGACGTTAAATTGTGTAATTACAATTTTTTAAATGCAAGTCTTTATCTACATGTATAAGATGTAGCGGACATTGTCTGAAAATTCACTATATTGCACGAAGAGAATTAAAAGTTCTTAAGCGCACGTGACTGGTTAATAAACCAGGATAGTGTGGCATCTTTAATGCTGATTTGGAGCTTTTGTTCTTGGAACCTGCATCGATTTTGTGTCTTGGTGTCGCTTTTATCTGAGAAATAACATGTCAATTTAGAAGCAGATTCCAAGCCTGTTATACGAACTATCTTGTCAATTTAGAAACATTTTCAAAGCCGTCTATGCGAACTGTTTATTTAGCTTTCTAGTTTTGATTTCTTCAGAGAATCATAAATTTTGAATGTGATTTCTGATGAGACAGACTCATTGAAACACGTCAAAGTTATTGTCAATTAATGTAAGAATACTTACGACAGACTCAGATTGCCAGTGTGTGCGCCAAACGGAACCGCGATATTGTCACATTTCAAAGCATCCTTTTGCTCTTGGCGTCTCGTTTCAGACGATAACATAGGATATAAAACTGCAATTGTTTTGATTCTGTGGAATTGACTATGTATTTGTTGTATAATGCTCCAATAAAATATTGGTGATATTAATTGGTCTTCATTCTAAATGTATTTTAATAGTTGACATCTACTTTAAAGCTAAGATCAAATTGCATGGAACGAATAACCAATTAAAACAGAAATGCTGTCTGATCAAAGTCAGACGGATGTATATTTTAATATCCATATAGTCTGGTTCAAATACATAGATCCAGATTTGCACGGAGGTTATAGAACTCCGAGTTCATACATAAATGAGTTCCTCTCAAACTAACCAATCAAATTCGATGTTGTAATTCCCCTTAAACTAACCAATCAAATTCGATGTTGTAATTTCCCTCAAACTAACTAACCAGATTTGGTGTTGGAATAAAAATAAGGCTGCCATTGACAAGCGGCTGTCGAACCGGAAGGACGCGTTCTCCGGAGCTCCAGCCTTCAAAGTTGGTCAAACTAGGTTGTATTATCATGCGACGGATTTTAATCATCTATATCACTTATGTCACATCCATTTTACATGGATTGACTTTTTTTAATACTGCATGCCATGTTTTTAATGTGGCCCTAGAAAGGATCGTTTTGATGCAAACAACCAACAGCTCAACGGACATCGGTACAGCGAACGGCTTATCGAAGACTAAAACGGCGGTGGAAACAACTGGAAACCTTCTATTATCAATAATCTACAAGTATCTACGAGAATCGACTTCGACAAATCAACCGACTTAGACAAACTATTCATCTTATCCAGCCAGCGGTACAGCACCAGGAGGAGTAGCGAACTTGCCGATGCTGTCCACTGACATCGTAATCTTCTGTTCCTGCTCGCCAAAAGCCTAGAGCTAAGTGCGAGGGTAAAGAAACACTTATACATACATTGAGTTTAAAATAAACTCAGTGGACCGTGAACTCGATTGTTTTTTAGTCTTGTCCCAACAATATCGTCTCAGAATCTTTGTGAAAACATGACACTACTGGAACCCATATAATGATACTATTATGTACAGCTAATGGCAAACACACTAGTCTTGTAGATGTTGCCGTTTATCACTTTCTAACTGGCATATTAATAACTATATTTCTTCTACCTTCAGAACAATGCAATGATCCACTTGGTATGGAGGATGGCCGTATACCAAACGAAGCAATCACCGCCAGTTCCACACATCACGAGCAGACAGTCGGACCGCAATTTGCAAGGTAAGCTTTCTTATATTAATGGACATTGTTCATAAAATTAAGTGTGCAGTGTTATTCGTTCTGCGTATTAAGTCGGAAAGAATTGAAATGGAACTTTACCCATTCCTCCCCCACCACTCTCGCCCAATTCTAAATCTGCTATTGAAGAGTGTTTGTTAAGCTTTCATCCACGACTTATAGTGTGTGGAATCAGATAAAAAGCCCTTCTGTACATGTTTTTTGTTGTACAGTGTATGGCGTCGCTTTCAACAATTGTTCAACCATATCGCAACGGTATCTACTTCAGACAGTATTCTAAGCGCTGCCACACTGGGGTATCATGCCATAGACACATGGTATGACATGCCACCCAGTCACATTATACTGAGACCGGGACGACCGGACCTAGAACCATCCTCATTATGCTGAACGTCAAGCAAGGAAGCTTCTATAGTTCCATTTGTTCAAATCGTTGGTACGACCCAACTGATGGATCGAACCCACGACCTTACGCTCTATCCGTAGACTACCGCTGTAGTTGGTGAAGACATAAATGATGTGGATGGTTTAAGCAAAAGTTCTAGTTCTAATAAACTGTATCGTCAAGTCTTGTCCATGTCTGAACGCCATGCCTTGGGGTTCTACAACGTGCAGGGACCGACTGATTCTATCTTGTTACCCAAGTCATCAATTATACATGTACAATTTCCCTTTCCTGCAATGCCACTAAGCCGATTCCGTTTCGCTCTCCGAAGTTGTCATTAGTTTCCATAGCAACGAAAATATTCAAATGACAAAACACCTGTTTGCCATTATAAACTGATACTGCAAGACTTATGCCGGAGTAGTTAATCAATATAACATTTCATTCTAGAGTATCGCAATTTCCCGACTTTAAAAGAGACAGCGGCGAACATCAAAGAAAATTGCGATGCATGATACAGGCAAATATAATACGCCGACCTGGCCTATCGCTTCTAGTAATACAGCGATGGCATTAAAGTTTATGGTTTGGAAGCTAATTGTGTTTCCTAATCAATGAATGCGTACCTGGTTAAAGCAAAAGGCAAGAGAGGAAAGGTAATGGAGCATAGGAGCTTTAGCATTTCGAATAAGGAATGAAGGCAGAATAATAGAATATATTGCGCAATCGATATTTATTTCATTGTGGAATTGCGTTATAATTTATGTTTGCAAGTGCAAAAATAAATGCGGCGGAATGATAAAATGACTTATACAGGACATTGACAGCACTCTAGATTAAAGTTTTGCTAAACAGCGTAGTTTAATCCTTGATTTGAATATACAGAGTACTGACTATCTGTAGGAGAACCGTTCGATAAACCATGATTTTTAAAACTACAGGGTACAGCATATAAATGTTTTTTTTTGCATCGTGCCCACGTTTTCGATTTTTGATAATCTTAATTTTTTGCAAAAATTTCAGCCAGTATAAGTTATCTCCAATAATTAAATTGAATCATAATAAAAAAATTAGCTCTAAATTGGCTCCTATTGGGCTACCATTTTGATTTAACAATGTAATCGTTTATTTCATGGTCGGTGAGTTTTTTTTAAAAAAAAAACTGAGTAAACAATGAAATATTGTCTGGTAGACGCTGATACGGATAGACATCAGGATAATTGCGTACATGATGATTATTTGTAAATATTAATGTTTAATTTTCAAAATAAAAATGTTTTTGACCATTTTTGTTTGCGTATTCACGCAATTATGATTATGTACCCTTACACAGAGTGTTCTTATAACAGACCCAAAGGAAAATATTATTTTGTAAATGTAGTTATTATTTCAAAAAAATCGGTTTGACTGCAAAACCTTAATTTTGTTTCTATATTGCAAAGGGGGATAATTGGAAACATCTCTTTTCGCAGAACTGTCGTCATTTGTACGAAACGTGATTAATACATATCAAAGAATCAGAGATATATAGGTGCTTGTATATTCTAATTTCATCAGTTTTATCGGTATGATAAACAATACTTTTTTTTATATTATTTCATTTTTTTCTAGCGTGACAACATTTATGAAAACTGTTAATACTTTCTTCAATATGACAGAAATATTTGGCTTGTAACATCCCAATAGGGTAACACGTCCATAGTGTAACGTATTGATTATATTCGTGAACATAGATAAATTCTATTTCAACATTAGTTAAAACAGTTGTTAATTAGTTGTTTCTGAATATATTTACAATGTATAAACCAAACATTGGTGATTAATAAAAGAAAAGTATAAGAACGAAAAGCGTAAAGCTTATGAAATTCTTCTCCAAGTCAACATTGCAGTATAGGTTAGCATAATGCTCGTCTGGTGCTGTATAGGCTAGTATAATGCTCTTCTGGTGCTGTATATGCTAGCATAATGGTCGTCTGGTGCTGTATAGGCTAGCATAATGCTCGTCTGGTGCTGTATAGGCTAGCATAATGCTCGTCTGGTGCTGTATAGGCTAGCATAGGGCTCGTCTGGTGCTGTATATGCTAGCATAATGCTCGTCTGGTTCTGTATAGGCCAGCATAATGGTCGTCTGGTGCTGTATAGGCTAGCATAATGGTCGTCTGGTGCTGTATAGGCTAGCATAATGGTCGTTTGGTGCTGTATATGCTAGCATAATGGTCGTCTGGTGCTGTATAGGCTAGCATAATGGTCGTCTGGTGCTGTATATGCTAGCATAATGCTCGTCTGGTGCTGCATAGGCTAGCATAACGGTCGTCTGGTGCTGTATAGGCTAGCATAACGGTCGTATGGTGCTGTATAGGCTAGCATAATGGTCGTCTTGTGTTGTATAGGCTAGCATAATGGTCATCTGGTGCTGTATAGGCTAGCATAGTGATCGTCTGGTGCTGTATAGGCTAGCATAATGGTCGTATGGTGATGTATAGGCTAGCATAGTGATCGTCTCTTGCTGTATAGTCTAGCATAATGGTCGTCTGGTGTTGAATAGGCTAGCATAATGGTCGTCGGGTGCTGTAGAGGCTAGCATACTGGTCGTCTGGTGCTGTATAGGCCAGCATAATGATCGTCTGGTGCTGTATAGGCTAGCATAATGGTCGTCTGGTGCTGTATAGGTTAGCATAATGATTGTCTGGTGCTGTATAGACTAGCATAATGATCGTCTGGTGCTGTATAGACTAGCATAATGATTGTCTGGTGCTGTATAGACTAGCACAATGATAGTCTGGTGCTGTATAGGCCAGCAATGATTGTCTGGTGCTGTAAAGACTAGCATAATGATCGTCTGGTGCTGTATAGGCTAGCATAATGCTCGCCTGGTGCTGTATAGGCCAGCATACTGGTCGTCTGGTACTGTATAGGCCAGCATAATGCTCGTCTGGTGCTGTATAGGCCAGCATACTGGTCGTCTGGTGCTGTATAGGCCAGCATAATGGTCGTATGGTGCTGTATAGGCTAGCATACTGGTCGTCTGGTGCTCAATAGGCTAGCATAATGGTCGTCTGGTGCTGAATAGGCCAGCATACTGGTCGTCTGGTGCTGTATAGGCCAGCATACTGGTCGTCTGGTGCTGAATAGGCCAGCATAATGATTGTCTGGTGCTTCATAGGTTAGGATAATGATTGTCTGGTGCTGTATAGTTAGCATAATGATTGTCTGGTGCTGTATAGACTAGCATAATGATCGTCTGGTGCTGTATAGGCTATCATAATGATAGTCTGGTGTTGTATAGGCTAGCATACTGGTCGTCTGGTGCTGAATAGGCTAGCATACTGGTCGTCTGGTGCTGAATAGGCTAGCATACTTATCGTCTGGTGCTGTATAGGCCAGCATAATGGTCGTCTGGTGCTGTATAGGCTAGCATACTGGTCGTCTGGTGCTGAATAGGCCAGCATAATGGTCGTCTGGTGCTGTATAGGTTAACATGATGATTGTCTGGTGCTGTATAGACTAGCATGATGATCGTCTGGTGCTGTATAGGCCAGCGTAATGATTGTCTGGTGCTGTATAGACTAGCATAATGATAGTCTGGTGTTGTATAGACTAGCATAATGATCGTCTGGTGCTGTATAGACTAGCATAATGATCGTCTGGTGCTGTATAGACTAGCATAATGATCGTCTGGTGCAATATTACAATTTTCAACAACAAAACAAAATGATACAGAAATCAATACAGAACAAGTTACATCTGAAACAGTAATAGGGTTTCCTCTTGCAATGGTGCGGAATTGGTATTATCTGAAACAGTAATAGGGTTTCCTCTTGAAATGGTACGGAATTGGTGCTATTTGAAACAGCGATGGGGTTCCCTCTTGAAATGGTGCGGAATTGGTACTATCTGAAACAGCGATGGGGTTCCCTCTTGAAATGGTGCGGAATTGGTACTATCTGAAACAGTGATAGGATTCCCTCTTGAAACGGTGCGGAATTTGTATTAGCTGAACGAGAATAGAAGTTTTCACATGAACATATCTTATAATGAAACGTTATCAAAGTTTTCATATAAAAGTCCGATTTTTTTCTATATATAGATTATTAGTCTTAACAATTAAGGACCGGTCTTTTTTTCTCAACATTTTACACCTCTGAATCTCGTACTTTCGTGATAAATTCTGCATTAACCATCACCAAATCTGACCTCATCTCGCCGCGTCGTAATCTCATAAAATATAACGCAGAGAGCAAGCTCCATTTGAAATAGTTCCATCAGTCGCAGTACATCGGACGCTTGGCATGAGACGCCATCTGATAATACAAGATCAATACGCGGTTTAGAAGTAATAGCATGTTTAAATAGATCTCGCTTTGGCAACTGACAGACTTCGGCAACTTTGATGAATTGGCAACTTGTTTAGCAAACAACAAACATGTTACTTCGAAATTAACAATGTCGGACTTTTATATACATGTCTTAATTAATTACTAAAGCAACAACCATTCACACGGCGACGTACAAGCGACATGCAGGCCATTACTTTTATGGCTGTTGATTTTTATTTAAAATACTCTTTTCCAATATGCAAACTTTATATGGCACGTGGTCTACATGTACTATAAGAATTGAATGCAACAAGGTAACTCCAGCTTGAGACATCTCTGTGTTACCGGAACCGGGGTTTTGCTGACCGGGATATCAAGGGTTCGAATCTCAGTATCTCTGTTGTATTGATATTACGTTGATTTACTATTTTCTAAAATTAGCAAGACGTCGTATCGGAACAATCATTCCATAAATGTACACCGAACTTATTTGGATAGAGTTCGGTACTGGTAAAATAACAGATGTCCTGGCGAGATATGATTGTAAGTTGGGTACGTGTTGTGCCCTTCTGCAAGACAAGCTGTGTACATATATAAGTTATGGTCGTTTCCAGGAAAATTTGTTAATTTTTTAAGACTTAGTTTCACAATCGATGTAAAAATTTAAAAAAATGGTTCAAATTTTTAGGTACTTGAGACTAAGAGAGGTAAGAGGGGGAGTCTTAACACCAACGATGGAAAATTACAGCTGAAGCATTTTATGATTGTTTTAATCGCTGTCTCCACACATTTTTTTTTAGCAATATCGCGACCGTGTCTACTAAAAGCTGCTACACTGCATGTCACAAATATACGGTATACCATCCCACCCAACCCAGTTGAATCATTCTGACACCGGACCATTTTTCAAGTATTTGGTATGGTCCGGTCAGAGATCGAACCCACAACTTTCCGCATACCCGACGAACGCTCTACCACTGGACCACCGCTATTGTATCCAAATGATACAAATCCCGTTTTATATACACAAATTATCGAAATAGATTAAGCCATATATACGTGCAACTTTAGTCTTTCGCTCAATTCCAATACATTTATTTATTTCAATTAGAATGATAGTTATAGATGAGAAATAATGTTCCTTTCATTTCTATTTTCTCAAATCGAGTAAAATATGAGCAAATTAAAGACGGAAATAATTTAGAAATTTTCTTAAGATAATTATTCCGTTCATATAATGCTATAAATGGAATTCTCGTGCAGGCCATGAAATGCCAAGATTCTCATTATTTACTATTATTTCAGTAATATAATATACAGCCACAATGGAGATTTTTTTGGTTCAATGTTTCATTTGTACATTTCTGTATGTTGTATACTTTAGGTCAGTTACCCCCTTTGAGTTTTCTAAATCTAAATGTCACCAATTTTAACTTGCAAACAGTTTCCTTAATGAAATGGACTAAGTGAAAGACATGTAGACTTTTTTTATACAAAAAAAATATCATACATTTTTATTCAGATCATTTGCCAGCTCATCATTTTATCCTACCAGAAATAAACTTACTATCAAAAATATATGTCCCGAACATCCCTATATTTTTTTCAGCCAATCAGAAGCCTCGTTACAAGGGTGGTAAATTGCATTAATTATGCAAAACGATACAAATGAGATAGATAGTATATATTTTTTTCAGCCAATCAGAAGCCTCGTAACTACAAATGAGATTAGATGGACGTAGATAATATATATGTCCGTAATCTGTGGTTGAATATTACATTGCTATTTTCAAAGACTTCTATCTTTATATATATTTAGAAAGCCAAAGTACATATCGGATGGCACCTCAATTGAATCTCTTGTCATATCTTCTACGACATTTATGTTAAATTCTGGCATTGTTTGATCTATAAAAATATTTTCTGCTAGAATATATGGATATCAAAACTGTATTCCGTTTTGTATCAGCCGTTGTAGATGAAATTGTGATAGAGAATCCGTATACATATGTGCAAATGCGCATGCGCAGATAACAGCTCTGTATGTTTTCGAAAAACACCTTTCTAGTCATTGAAAAGCAATTTCAAAACCGCATTTTTTTTTGTATTGAGAAAGATAGAGGCATCAAAGCGACACTTAGTTGTTAAATAGTTTCTTTGGTTGTAGTTTGGTCAATGTCAACGTACGATTTCTAGGAAATATAATCGTCAATAATAGCCTCTCTATCATTTATAGTATTAGAAATGTACCATTTATCAAATGTATTCAAATTCAAAATGAGAACTTTGAACTAACCGCAATTTCACCATGACAACTTCATTCCTGGATAAAAAATTTATAAGATGCATCTTTTTTCAAAGACAAAAAGATTCATTTTCCGTTCTGATTCTATTCTTATTGTTTAAAAATATTTTGTGATATCGTAAAAATTAGAAATAAGAATGTTTAAAATAAAATAGCCAATGATGACGTCATTTTGACATTTATTCTGGCGGAAAAAAGGTCGATAGTTGTACCGAGCTTGAGTAACATTTAGAGAACATTGTGACCCCTCTCTCGTTTGCGTTTGAAGTTAAAATGATGTTTAAATCCAATAAGTATGTCAGTTGCGTCAATAGTTAAATCCCCGGAAACCGTACATATCGCAGTATCTCGAACATGTTATACAATAATCAATCGAACTACCTTGGCAATGTTTGTACAAAAAGGGAAAACATACATCCGGATGTGAAAATGGTATTTCAGGAGATGAACCGCAACATTTCAAGTGACTACAGGTTGGCAAGGACGGATTTTCCTCTTAAATGTATTTTCTTTATTCACATCACAAGGGAACTATTAACCGTGCGACATTGTTCCGTTTACAATACATCATTGCGGTCTCATAATATCTTTTTCCAGACTTTACTTACTTACACTAAATTTTAGCTCACAACTTTTGATTTCCTTCGGGAAAGATTTTACATTACGCAACGTTATTCGACATTCATATTTCTGCTTTAAATCTGCATTCAGATCTCTTGGGGTTTCATTAAATGTGTTTTGTGTTATGTCTAGCTATAGAAATAACGTTACAAGATCGCTGATTCCAAGTGTAGATATGGCGCAATTTTCTAATACCTCGTGAAATGACATTATTGTATGAATTGATAATTGAATTTGAAATACGAGATTTTTGTTCAAAGCACGCCCCGTAGATTTGATAATTAGCTGATGAAACTAAATAGTTAAAGCTCGTGGATTGCTGTCTTTATTGTCGTGTAATACCAGGATCTTTGTGTCAAAGAGTAAGAGCTAATGTATTTTTTGTATTAAACTGATAATGAAGGCAATAAAAATGAAAATGTTTATTTTGTTCAATGGTGTCAAGCGACTGAACCACTGCGCATGTTCGTTTTTTTTTTTAATTTTCGCGTGATGATTGTACGTAACGCTCCAGCTGGAATTCGCATTTCAACCGTATAGCAATATAACGACAGGCGATATCACAAAAAAAGAATAGTATATTATGTTTAGTTAATAAGGGGTCATACAAATCAGAACATTTCAAATACAACAAAGTTCATAATTATGCTTTCTGCATAATTCGGCTGTGCCACTGGAAGGGCGCTTGAATTTGCTCATACACAATGCGATTACTGAATCTGTCTGAAAAATAACTATAATGACTTCATTTTACGAGAATTCTCAGTTGGTCCAAGTCCAATATACCCTGGGGCCATCAACAACAAAATTTAAACAAGAACAATGTTAAACATTAATTATATAACACATACGTCGTTGAATCTGCTGGAAGTAAACCTCACAGTACGCCAATATAGCTGTAAACATAATAATACGGATACTTACATTGTCAAACATTGCTGGTTTCCATTCTTATAATGAGAAAAAAGGTAATTTTCTTTCATCAAACCTTTGATATCCAACCGTGTTCTGAAAATAATGCCATCATTGATATATTGCGGAGAAAATTACACCCATTAGGATAGAAACGTCTGAGGAAATGTGAACTAATTACAGTAATAGTGGCGACGGAAAATTAGAATCTGAAAATAAACCTACGTATAAAGATCACGTCTGCTCGGTTGACATTTCGAATGTCCACCTGCCAATATACAACAACAATATACGTATCAGGGATAACCAAGAGGTATTCCGAATTACAGTGCCCACGGTATAAGCCGGAGTAAGTATCTTACATCGCGTATGTTGACGTTTTTAATCCTCTCAGGTCAGTTTATATAAAGAAACTTATGTGGCTTTTTATTCAACATTAAGTCTGATTGATACGTTGTTCACTAATACAAACACTGGTTATGTTCTAGTTCTATACGTGTGGAATTGTTTAGATAAGTTTAAGGCGTGTATGGAAAGAAAGACGCATTTTTAATAATTTATTGCTTTCAAATATAGCTTTTCTATCTTATGAAAGAAGCTAAACCACCGACGGTTAACCTATTACTAAAGCGGTTATTTGTGGATATATTTCTTTCGGTGTGCTCATAAAATACGTTTCAATATACGAATTGTTTTTCGTTAACTTACCCCTTATATAAAACAATAAAACCAAAGAGCGTTAATGGAGTGTAAAACATGTTTGACGTCATTCTAGTGTTACATACGTACAACACAATATCTTTAAATATTTTGAACAAATGAAATCAGCATTCTGAAATAAATGTTCTTTGTTTCTCCCAATGTATTCGCATTGATGATTTTCTAAAATCATGTCTTACATTTTGTGAAAAATCGTATCACCAGCCAATTTGCGGATTGATGAAATTGGATATCATACGAGGAAATACCATGTCAATTCCTGAACATTATGAAGACAAATGTGATGTGAGGAGAAGAACAAATGTAATCAGAGAGACCAACAAACACACATTCGCGTACACGCCATATTGAAAGTCATGGTAACAGTATTATCCAGAAGCAGAGGCAGGAAAATTCTAGGAAACCCACTTTGCTTCTCAACTTCAATGCGGAATGGGTGTGTTTGGATGAGGGTCCTTCTTAGGATTGGATTTTTGGCGACCGAGCGGAATACTTTCTGCATTTATTGCAAATTCATGCCATAAGGTTGTATACGTCCTGATTGCACAGTTTTTACTGCTTTCATTTATTATGTCTTGTGATTCAATCGGTACTATCAAAACTTGAATTAATGGTTTAACAAATGGGAACGATGTACGCATGCGCGTTCAGTACTGTTTGTAGCTTTAATTGATATACTCCTTAGATTTATCGTACTTCCTCTAAACTTTCTTCACGGGTCTAAACATCAAACATGTCAATAAACTCTTAACCATCTGCAGCAGTGGCGGTTTGATATAGTGTTTCATTGTCTGTTGCTTAGATTAAAAAGTTACTTGACAAACATGAGATGGTAAGCAAAGTGAGGAATCAAAGACAGACAGTAGATAGCTCGTGATTTGTCGTTCTTCTTTCAGTTTGGAACTAACCCTTACTCTAACTTTAATCACCTCTAATATTGAACAGTAATGTACGTCATTTCCGGAATAAACGAATAACCACCCATAGTCTGCTGAAGTGTACACACAAGGTAGACGACGACGTAATCGCACACGCAACGTTTGAACATTTCGATCCGTTTTAATAATTAATTTACGCGTAATCCGAAAAAGACGTTTTATGTCTTTGGGATCCTTTGTCTAAGCAATGGATCACAATTAATGCCTCTGTTGTTACTTAAATGTCTCAGTATTGGGTTAAGGGAGCGGTTGTTTTAAATAATTTTCCAATTGTGTAGAGACAAATAAAACTAAGAAAAGTTAGGCAGACGGAAGTTAAATCGTTATTCGTCTTTCGGTATTCAACTTAAAACCTAACCATAACTTAGCTGACCTCAATATTAAGCAGTTACATTACTTAAATATATCGAAAAACATAAAGAAAACTGAAGTTATATCTGCTGATAATTTGCCAAAGCGCAATTAGGTAGACGGTAGAGTGTTTGCTAATATTTATACACTTTAAAATGTTTGTCGTACTGTCAGACGATATTTGACGTTATAAAAACTTTTCTAGTCTTGGAAACCGGATATTACGTCACATTAATGGATTGCTTCTCTATTCGAAAACAGGGATATGTAACCAGGTTTGATTATATGATATCAGAGATAAAAAATTAAAGAAATATAGTCGGTAACATGTTAATGTCATTAAAATCAGATCAACTTTAAGCTTCTATACTCTACGCACAGTAGATCTAACAGCATTGCATAGAAGGTCACCCCTGATTGACGTTTCATGTTATTAATATCCATAACAATTCAGCCAATCATATAAATCGTTTCATTCGTAATTCGTTGAGATTTACAACATGGCGTCGATTGATATATTCTTAAATTGCTGTTTCCTGGGCGTTGATTGGGCTATTGTGACCTTTGTAAGTTGATGTATAGATATTGTACCTGATTTCTATAATTTCTGATCATTTACATATAACATGGGCGCAGCCATAATGTTTTCTCATAACAATTATAAACTCGTGATAATCGCACATGCTATTAACATCCCAGCTAAATATCGCCCCATTGGTGCAAAAATGTACGAAGTGCCTTCTTATTTCACTTGGTTCCTTATTACTCTAATGGGACGATATAGATTTTTCGTCGGTTAAATAGACTTCTACTTTCGCTTTCAAAACATTGATAGCAATGTTTTAAATGAGATTGGTTACATGTCCGAGTGGCGATCCAAATGTCATGAGTTCGAATCGCCGCCCTGTAAAAGTCTCTATGAAAATTGGTAATGAACTCTGTTCTTAGGCCACTCCCATCTCTGAAGAGAACCAATGACTTCCAGAGATAAGCTTTGTCTTTTACTTGTCAAATGCCGTTGATTAACTAAAATACTGCTGAAAAAGACAAAAATAAATACTTTACAAAGAAAAAACACAAATGAGATCAATATGAAACTTGCACCTAACTACCCACGTGATCACACATTGTAATATGAGGTGAGGAATCAATTTCTCAGAGAATTCCTGGTTCCGATATTCCCATGCGGGTGGTTACAATAAGAAACAAGAGCTCTGAAAGAGATTAGGGAAATGTGTGTTTTCGTACATGTCTGACGTCAGCAAGAACATGTCAATACCTGAGAAAAATTGTGTCACAACTTAATAAATAAAGGTCATTAGGCGATTTACTAGTTAATTATCCAATCAAATATACGATACATTAATCGATAATACGATTATCGAATTATACTGAAACGGTATGTATAACGAACGGTACTTACTATATCGGAACTCTTGTCAGCAGCATCACCTTCAGTGATGCACTGATTCGTTTTTATCGATTCAACTAAATCTCACATAGAAAAAAAGCAGATGAAAAGCTTTTTGCTACTCTTCGTATACTTGTCAGTGATCGATGAAAAAACCGGCGATAATTACAAACTTTGATTCAATTTCCATGTTGTCTTATTGTAAATGGAATCATGAGCGGATTCCAAGCAAAGGGATGAAACTCGGTGTTTCTCTGGAAAACATAACTACAAACTCTCATAATCATAATCACCTGAGCGATTGTAAACCATAAAGCGTTTGTGTGCTCCGATCATTAAGTTTTTTTCTCAAGAAATCAAAAATTGGATTGACATCAGCAGTCGTTTTGGAGTTCCGAAATGGTGGTTCTCTGTAGTCGTCAATATCTGTTGACGCCGCGAACGATCTTAAGTAAATATTCAAATTCACTGAAGCAGTCCGAATGTCGACTGAAGCGATGTATATTGTGTCCACATCAAACGTCTTAAGCCTCTACGCAGTATCTCATCTCTAGATCCGCTATTGGAACTCTCCTCAACTCACGGCCGCGTATTGACAATACCACAAATACGGTGTCGGAGATTGAAATAACGTCAATCAAACTGCAGGGCCTACATGATTACTCGTGAAAGAGTCCTTTGGGCAACGCTGAAATGAACATCCATCAGATATAAGACATATATTGGAAATTGACGGCTGGAATATGGCACGGCTTTATTTGATGAGTTAAAGGCATTCTCGGGGATAAATAATGGCAGTTCGTCGAACAATGGTAGCGGGGAACAAAGAAATATCGGGGAAAAGAGACGTATTTAGTCTGTTTCTTCCGAGATGCTTGCTGTTTACTTCAAAGTCATGAAAAGTAAACAATACTTCATCCGATTACCTTGCTAACTAGTGCATTAGTTTATTTATAATTTTATTTATACTTTCAACCTCTTTCATATATGTATTTAAAGCATTTCGATTGGACAAAACCAATACTTTTATTTACTGATGAAAAAACCGTTGGGCCGGTCTATATTTTTTTTACTTTCCTGCGCGCTTACTATGCAACGGATAGTTTTTTTATTCATAAATTTCACCTGAAGGGCGTCAGAAACTAATTCAAATATTTTTGTTGTCAAGATTGGAATTATAAGGATTAGTTTCGGACTTAATGCGTGATTCGACATTCTAAGGCATAAACACTAGAAAAATGAATTTAATTCTGAAATTAATGTATTTTAATTATATATCCATAAACTATAATCATTATATTCTAAAAACTGTTAGATGAAACTGTTCAGATAGCGACGTCCACTGACGGGTTCTCAAATTATTTTATTTATTTCAAGTTATTTTAACATATTTTATACTTAATTGGTCATTGACCAATTTTTAACACTGCACAAACTATAATTGCCAAAGACAAGTTTTATTACATAATCTGACAACATTGCTACTCTGAGAAACGTTTAAATACACAGAGACGATGCCTTAATGAGTAACTTCTCGTATAAGAGCAGCTGCTTGTTTTATATTTAAAACAAAAACAACTGAAAAATGTGTTGAGGGATGTTGTGCTTGATAAATGATTGAACTCTGACGTAACAAGCAAACGCCCATAGTATGATGATTGACAGTATATTTCTACACACACACGCGCCAGTGACATCGCGAACACTTTTCATCGACGCAAATAAACACTGAAATACACATCATCAACAATGAAATACATCCAACAAATACATCTTAAGAAATTCAGCCATTATATATAAACTGTTTATACAGCACAGTTCCCATAAAAGAACAATGTTATATGGAATTGGTGATACTTAAACAGAACATCTTTTCGAGAATGTTCTCGACGTGTTTGTGGTAATATATACCTTTTAATATACACAGGACCTGAATCACAGGTATTCGCTTTCAGTGAAAGACGAACGGACATGTGACTAGGATTATAAACATCATCTAAAAACAGAATGATTATAACAAGGACAGGACGGGATTCTGTTCATTGTTTGGTATATAGCATTAATGCAGAATCACACGGCAGGAAACTGGGGAACGTGACACCGAATATGACTCCGGATATTACACTTGTCTTATAGATCAATAACACCGTGTTATAAAGTGTTCCAAATGAAAATATTCCAGCAGACGAGAGTCTGGTAAATGTATTGCTAACATTAAATCTAATGAGACGTATGTCGCAATGCGATACTTGTGATTTATGTGCGTTGAACAATTCCATGACAGTTAAATTGGTTGTTTAGAGTGCACGTTTATTTTCAAAATTGACTGTGACACAAGCTCTTGCAACTTACATAGTGTTCATGAACATGCATTGGGGGTAGGGCAGGGGGGTGGGGGTAAACTTATTTTAAACACATTGTCTGTTGTTGTTTTTATAGCAAGCCGGTTTTTATGGAGAGACTCTTGATAGAGCAACTGTCCTTCTGCAAGTAATTGGTAAACATTATTTCACATGAAGTTTTTTTTTACCGAAATGGGCTTAAACCCACGACCTCAGAGATGAGAGGTAAATGGTATCGAGACGGCTTGGGTATCGATAATTAGAGTACGGACAAAGTACAGTTGACTCACTGTTAGCGTTATTAAATGCAAAATATCAAAATGCAACCAATTGGAGTTTGTTTTTTTTACATTTGAAATTGATTATTTTCAGGATCCGAACAGATCTAAAAGGCGGTGCTTGGTGCCCGGGTGCTTTAATCAACAAAGACTCATACGAATATTTACAGATTGACCTTGCGCGACTTATGGTCATAACAAAGGTCGAGGTTCAAGGTCGTTTTGGAAATGGACAGGTAAGTTTTGTTAGCGAAGTAAATGAAATCAATAAACCGTAAAATATTGTCAAACATGTCTCGTACCAAGAATATTGCACAGTTCTGTGGAACAGAAGTTTAAAAGTTAAACCTTTCACATTTAGCCACGTGATTTGTATCAACCAATAAATAATCAACTGTAACACGATGCTCCTATAATTATTATTATTTTGTTGTCTAAAACGTCTGCGACCCTATCAGAATATTCCTTATAATTACTGAGGAAAATGGAACTGCGAAAACAGGAGCACGTGGAATCGGATTAGACACGTCTGAATTAAAAGCTTCAAGCACTCTTGTTTAGAAATTATTTCACCATCTTCAAACTGAGCCTCAGGCAAAAATGTTCGTCATTTCATCTAATTTTCTCAAATCCGTACCATCGCTGTCCTTTAATTAAAAAATATGATAATTTGCTATCGCCTTATCAAGACTTGAAAAACATAAAACATAAATATCAATGGATCAGGGACTATTATTTATATTATTGGGGGATAAAATGTTATCGCCAATGGCGACAGTGCGACACTCGCAAACATTATCTTTTTATTTTCATCAGAATTTAATGAAAGTCTGAAAGAAACGGTTGATATATGATTCGACTGAAACAATACAGTCTGTCTAATATTGCTCACTGTTTATTACTGAAAGTGAACGCTTTGTTTGATAGAATACAGACAGTGTGATATAATTGCGTAATTACTAGCGATGAAAATGGGGGAACCAGCAGATGTTCTGACACTTTTCCGATCTTACGCTTTCCTCATGTCTTTAAGGTAAATCCCATGCCTTGGAGTAAAGTATCTTATCTTATTTTATGTATTGAAATATGCGACTGAAATAGAACTTAACTGTATGTACTTGGATCAATGCTCTGGAATGAATTTGATTGTATTTCTGGAATAAGATTTACGTATGAGAGGATTTAATTGATTGAATTTGGATTGTATCGCTAAAACGACTATTGTTGTATTGATTTGATTGAATGAATTGAGTTATATAATTCTTATTCCGTTTTATTGTGTAGATTTGATTGAATGAATTGAATTGTAAAACTCTTAATCAGTTTTGTTGTATGGTTTTGATGGCAATGATCGAATGAATCGGATTTTATTTCATTTATTTGATTTAGTTTCTTAAATTGGTTTATGAATTGGGATTATATTGCTATTATTTGATTTGGATGAATGTATTTATTGAATATTTAGCGTCATTTTTATACCATTGAGGGCTTCCAGAATGAATTTGATGAATGAATTGAAAGATTGAACTGAATAATTATTATTTTATTAAGAACAGAACAGAACTGTCCTGTTCTAATTCTGTTCTTAATAAGGATTTTTATTTATTTGGCATTGATTAATCAGTTATCAATTAAACCGTTTGGATGCCAAGTCTACTAGGCTTACATCTGGTAAATTGCATTTATAAACCAAATGAAACATCAATACGAACAACCAAGTATCACGTGTATTAATGATGCGATTTTACACGGTAACAATTTGCATCTGAAATGCCTTAAGCACATTTTGTATTAAGAATATCAAACATACCCTCTGTTTTGTTGATACATTTCAGCGAGATCTGGATATAGTATACTGTATGTTACAAATAAATTGAATTAAAATAAAACTTTGTAAAAAAAAACTATGGCACATTAACAACACTTTCATTCCGCCTGTCACTGATTATAAAACATCTGTTTTAAGAATGTTCAAACGAAGGGCCCCGCGTGCAGATATATCACAACCAATCATAATACAGATCGTAAGAAATGTGCACGTTTAGTACAACATAAAACATTGAGACTTTTTTTGATAATATGTGTTCCCAGTCGCTCCTTTAATAAACACAATTTCGATTTTTATCATATTTATGTTTGAATTGATGCATTAATCTTATAAAAACGTAATAGCTTTCGATTGTCCATCAAAAGTAAATACTATTTTACGGAAATCTGATAGCTTTCTGTTTCAAAGCGAAATCTATTTTAAAAGTTTTTCTTTTGTTCTTTAAAAGGACTAAAGCTTTCTTAGTAAACACCAGGTCAAGGGGCTTCATTTTTATGAGCAAAACATAACCGTTCATTTTTAACTTCGGATGCATTTTACGTTTAAAACAAGGTTATCGAGATATTGCGATAGGTTAGGATAAATCCGATTCCCGTTTCAGTAGTCTTGATCATCTGCGACGCTTGCTTTTTCTAAAAGATAGACATACAGACGCTTTGTGCAGAAGACAAGTTTGAATCAGGAAGTAAGATCTGATTGGCTGAAACAAACATAGCTCCACAACTTGAGGTTATGTTTAAATAAGGTGAAACATGTTGATTCCGACTAAAGCCATTGCAGTTATCTTGTCCAAGATATTTATCAAATAGAAAATATCTTATTATAAAACTGAATACATAAATAAACATATAAACGATAGAAATACTTAGGAAATCTCAGAAGTAGACCGATTGTATGAATCAACCAATCAGAAACTTTAATAGAATACTGTTACATTTTTGTTCATGTAGAACCCTTCACGCGTTTGCCTTTAAGATTTACGACCGTGAATAGAAACTTAATGATATGCTGTTAAGTTTCTGATTGGTTGATTTAAACAATCGGACAACCTCGGTGATTTCCACAATACTTCGATTGCGATGAAAGCTCAAAGCTTATATGAACCGCTGTTGAGTCCGCTTCCTGAGTAGAACCAGTACTGAGTGTTATTTTATGAGAGGCATCGGATCGAGCTTGGGATCGAATCCGCAACCTCTGGCGTGAGCGGCCAACACTCTAGTCATTAGAATACAAATGTCGCAGATAATAGACGGGGAAGCTCAGCGAATTCGTGATTTTTTTCTGTTACCAATTACTGTTATTTTTATATAAAACTTTAAGTAGAAATTTGACAATTTCGCCACGTGCTTTTATACCAAGCAATTACTTCCAATATTTACTAATGAGGTTCCATGCTTACGTGTTAATTGTACGTCCTCTGTTCGACGGTAATTTATTTCACTCACTTTAATTCTTATTGGAAAACATTTTTTCTTTATATGTTTTCTTCTAGTGCCCCCAGCTAGTTCTACGAACTTACACGGCGTTCTCTCAAACTAAACCAAAAACTCGTTAGCGCGGACGGATTATTGATTCCTCTAGGAAACCCCATCTCATTCTGATATTCACACTTCATATATGGAAAATTGGACGTAATTACGAAACCTTCCAAGATGCCGATCGGCAAAATCAGATGCCGTTAGATACGAGAAATAAACGACTTTATAAGATTTCGCCAATTATAGCTATAATTGAAATATATGGCCATTTTTTTTGAGGTGCCTTTTCCACCCCAATCATAATTAAAAGAAAAATAATGTTACAACATTACTTTTTGTTTTAATGTAATTTCTACAATTGCAAGTATGATTAAAGGCAAACACACGTAAATGTTTGGTGTAACAACATGTTCGTTGTTACATCATGTTTGGTGTAACATGTTCGGTGTAACAACATGTTCGGTATTACATTTTCGGTGTAACATCATGTTCGGTATTACATGTTCGGTGTAGCGTCATGTTCGGTGTAACAACATGTTAGGTGTAACATCATGTTCGGTGTAAAACATGTTCAGTGTAACATTATGTTCGTTGTAACAGCATGTTCATTGTTACATCATGTTCGGTGTAACAACATATTCGGTGTAACATCATGTTCGGTATTACATGTTCGGTGTAACATTATGTTCGGTATAACAACATGTTAGGTGTAAAATCATGTTCGGTGTAACATTATGTTAGGTGTAAAATGTTCGATGTAACATGTTTGGTGTAACATCATGTTCGGTGTAACACAATAAGACAATACAGTATAATCATTTCTGACACATGATGTATTTACGTGAATACGTGGTACATACCAGCAGAAATCCTAGTGGGAAACAAAATGAATGATGCCATTGGTTCAGCACTGTGAAGGACACATACTACCAATGAATTCTTATTTAACTGTATCGACTTTGGGAACATTTACCCTGACTTAACGAAAGGAGTATATCTATCATTTTCAGCCTGTATTGAGTGTGGTGTTTTACTCCATTAAAATCCTTTACATACTGATACAGTGTGTATGTTATTCTATCAGATAGTGCACACAAAGTGATTACGTCATTAAACAATTACGCATGTGCGAGTTTAATTATTTTACAAAACTTGAGTGATACTTTATGGCAGTGAGTTAGCTTCTTTTATAGGTCCTTGATTAAAGCTACCAAATAGAATGATGATTAAAAAATAATGACACCAATAAGTGCCCGTCATAATCATATTTATCGGATCTGGCGCATAAAGAGTGAATAGTCACCTAATAAAAAAGATAATATGAGGCAATATCATGCTTTTCTTTATATAGTTAATGTCCCCATCACTCACAGCCATATCGATGTACTCTATACGTATAATTTAATTTTGACTCAACCACGTCAGAAACTATTTAGTAGATGACATGAACGCGGTGTTTGTTTCCCCATATTTTTCATGAAATATATCGGTTCTGGATAGATTTTCTCGTCAACATGGCGCCAAGTGTGAACAAGCACTGGTCCAAATCCGCTGCATTTGGCTTGTGGGAATTCTCGCAATATAGGTCTGAATGGAAGCGTTATTGCTGTAAACTGATTACCGAGATACTGTAGAAAATTTGTCCCCATTGTCGGATATAATCTTATCATTTACAATATAATTTTTTTTGATTTGCGTGGCGATGGTTCGGATCTTCTATCATAGTTCGTGCCATGCACGTTTGGCCTTTTTCAGTTACTGTGTCACACGAGGCGATCGATTTCAGATTATAGGGTATATATAACATAAGGTACGTGTATGGATAAGGTTACAATATGTAAATTGTGTGTGTTCTGTACAAGTTTGTTCAATGAAAGTCTTTCAAGAATGTTTTCAATGGAGTTTTGTGCAAATATTCAAAACCGTTTTCATTCAAGTTCTATACACCAAGCTTACAACAACACTGTTTTTTCAAAAAAAGCCAAAATAACATTTGACTCTTTTTTAACTTCTTTATGAAAATGTCATTTTAATTTCTTACAAGTCGACCAGTTTGTGAATATTCTTAGAAAAATAAAACACACACACACACACACACACACACACACACACAATCTGTCAATATTAACGGATACAGTATTTACGTGCACGCGGTTATGAATGTGTTTTTCAACAAATTGCGTTAGAACTGATTGCTATAAATTAACCTAAACTAACCAAGTGCAAATTTGGAGATTGGTCGTTCAAGCCGATGAGTCACTATAAAAAAACACAAAATGCCACGATTTCACCTCCTATTTATGCGCCATAATGGCAAGACGCTGGCGAAAGTGTCTTCAAGTATTTAAAAAAAAAAGGCGAAGTTACCCTAGCCAAAGCAGTGACAAAGTAAAAATTGCTGATAATTACGGGTTATTGGTTGTAAAGTGCGCCTCCGTCATGGTTTCCAAAAAAGCATGAGGGAAAAGGCGGCTCAAAAACGTACAATTAAAATAATAAGCTCACGCGGAATCCCTTTGTTTTCATGGTTTATGCGTATTAAAATAAGAGTTTAATTACCCCGTCCGAGTAACGAGGCCTGCATAAAACTGCATTTAACTTGCTAGGCTGTCCGTCCTAAATTTTCATTAGAGCGGGAAAAGAGAGATCCATCCGCGCATTTCGCTAATCAAAACTGTAAATGACAAAGCAATGAACGATCGAAATGACGTTTATATGCTAGGAAGCCTGCGTAAGTGGAATTTTTAGAAATATGCGTCGACTTAAAATGGTGTCGTGTTACCAGTTTTAGATACAAAGTGAAGCAAATTAAAACATCTCTTGACTATTATTAGATTGTACGACCATTTTAAACCTTGAAAAGATATGGTAACAGACAACGCATTCAGACACAAATGTAAATCTGATGTATTTGTGGAGTTAACGATACATATGTAAACAGATGTTCTCATGGAATTTATAACAAAAAATACATATATATCAAGGTCAGCAGAGACAAATAGTGAGAGAGATACAAATGGCGACGATCTTCGTTATAAGAATTTATTTCTAAAAAATACAAGTAAAGATCGCCGGGAAATGACAGACGTACTGTTTAAAGTGACGTATATTAACCTACAATATAAATCCTAAAATAAGATAATTTTTATGTTGTATATGCCAAAAACCACGCAAATGACGCGTTCGACGTCTCGACGTAATCATTTTATTTTGTCACATGTTGTACAGCTTGATGCTAAACGCACATATCAGTGTTTTTGTCTGGACTTCAAGCTTAATGTTTTTTCTTAGTTAGATAAAACATCAACACACAACCTGTGTTTTAACAGAATAAATAAACACAAAATTCAAATATTTAAAGTCATAAATGCGATTCGATACAAAATTAGGTAAAACAAAAAACATACACAAAAGAGAAAAAATAAACGAATCAGAATGTCACTAAAAATATCCCCAAATATCACGAAAAGCAAGTTTACGTAACTTAGTTATTTCTATGACATAGTTCACATGCTTTTATGCGAGATCGTGATTCTTAAGCAGGGTTTATTGGAGATAAACTGGCTACTATCTCCAAAAAGTGCCTTATCTCCATTTTTTCAGACACCCGTCTTTGCGCTCATCATTGAATCTCGCGCAACTCGCGCGCTTAAACGATTCCTAATTACACTCAATGAGAACATTAAGCAATTTTGCACACCTCACAAATTTTAATTAACTCTGCGAAAACAATAGCGCCTATGCAATAGCTTTGCATGCCGAGAATAGCAAAAAAGGTCTAGCTGGAAGTTGGTGAAATGCTGTTAGCGATATTGACTTTATTTTAACTTCGCAGATACGGCTCTTTGGGAAAGCCATTCTGAAGGTCATATGTCGATAAAAAGTGAGAATTTGCAGGATTTACGTTTTGATGTATGACCATTGTTGATGGCAGCAAGGACGGTGTTGTGTTAAGCAGAAATGATTTAATACATGTACGGCACGGCTATACAGCGAATAGAGAACGAACCCACTCAGTATATTCGTTCATTAAATGAATTGATCTCTTTTTCAGTGATAGGCATTATACTAAATAAAGCAGACAACTGCATCTAGTATTCGCCGTGGTTATTGTTTATGATTCGTCACTTATGATTCATGAAAGCACAAAAAAAAAATGGAACTTTATTTTTATTTTGAGTATTTCAAAGCTTTTTATTATAATCTACGTATACGTTGTACGTAAAACGTCTCATTATACAGTTGCTCCTTTTCACATACAATAACATGACTCTTACGCTTAAAAAAACTAGTTAATTTGGTTTGAAATATTTTACAAGTGGTTCATAGTGGCTGTGATTTCTTGCTGAGGATGAGTAGAGCAAAGGTTGGCACAGCATATACTGCAATAAGACATCATTGGTGTTAAAAAAGTAACCTTTATAGGATTTTAACAGATGCATGTATTTATGAGCATTTGAGGGCTTCTTTTTAAAAACAGAATCTTTGGGTGTCACTGCACCTTCTTTAAAAAAAAGCCCAAAGCTGATCGTAGTACCAGCTATTGTGTATTTATATGTTGGGATATGTTCCTGCTTTGGGGAAAAAAAATCTATGTGGAAAGTTGTTTTACCGTAGAAATCCTAGACCTTATTTTACATAGAACAATGAACAAAATTGAAATTTGTAGTGAGAACTTAATGTATCTGGGAATTGCAATCATATTTTGACGATTTATAGCTATGTTTCATAATGTCATTCTACAGCGCACTCTGGTCAATCTCCATATTCATAATTATGTTTTCGTTTATATAATAATTAGTACATAAAACTTGTTTGAAACCAGTGGGTGCGATGATAAAGTCAAATTAAATACGTTTAGGTTTAGCAGATCAAATATTTGACCAAAAACTATACTTTCTGTTAGAAGGACAATAAATGAAAGTATATTGCAATATCTGTTTGCGTAATGGCATAATGTGAGAAAACATAACCATGACGAAAGTTTCTACTGCTGACTTTGCCTGTAAACACTATTGTTGCAATTGTTCCACTATTTGTGTTTTTATCAGTTGAAGTATCATTCTGTGGAAGGAGAAATAAGATTCAAATACTATCCTTTTCATAATGGTTTTTCAATCTGATCGGCTTAATCAAACACTCATTTACTGTTTTGATCTTTCACCGCCTGACTCATCTTCCCGTTCCGCACGACACTGACGGTATGTTCTATTTCTGGGTAAATATATAAGAGAAGTATCATGCTAGACTAGATGTATAGATGATGTCGGTGATAATATACATAAAGTGTCAGAGGAATCAACTGAACATGCCATCAAGCTGGATGACTAACCCTGTACGAATATCTGATTACGTCGGTATTAAATATTAAACCTGATCATTTCTGATGTTAATTGTTGGTTCGGGTTGGCGTTCCGTTATATCGGGTAAAATTCAATACGCTCGCAATCATTAAGCGGAATTTATTGCATTTTTGTTTTCAAAATGAGCGGGAATAATACGAGGTGATTGAAATCGGATCCCGAATAATTCACACAAAAAACGGCAACGCAACCGTCATTTACACCTGCACCCACTGTTTCCGTTTCTTTTTCAAATGCTTTGTTGGATTGGTTTCAAATGGTTATAGACGTATCGATGTTCAAAGAAATTATTTTTAATAAACATAATCTTTGAAAAAATAATTAAACATTGCATCATGGAATTAAATCGTTGCACAATAGCTATGTCCGCAATTAAAACAAGTGTGCAGCATTACATACCAAACACTAACAACACCATACTACCACAAAATAAATAATAACTATCGTTCTTTATATTATTCATCACATATTTATTATATTAAAAGAAACCAACGTATATAAAGGTATACAATTATTACATTTTGGCGAGAATCACGTGACTTTCGTCGATATATGTCCATCCAAAGGGTGTGCATACTTCAAAATTGATACGCGTGCTTTAATGTCTGCCCTCATATAAACAGCTTCAAATTGATTGTCATTTTATTGATGAATTTTTAATCTGTACAACAGAATCAGTGCCTTTTAGATGTAATAATACGACTATTTTAGTACACCACATGGGTTCATATATAGGTAAACAATTGCATATAAGGGTAAGCAACGACAGGAAAATATATGTCCAAAAGACAAACTGAAATGACAGGGACATAGTGAAAAGAGAAACGACTATCTGACACAAATAAAGGTCACAAAGGATGGCATCAGTCTTCAGAGCATACCTTTGGGACTATGAAAGAGACATAGATGAACATGCATCATATAAGAAATTGTGCTGAACTGTCGGTGATTCTACTCAGATTCATTCCGAAGTAACCCTTCTAACACAAGTGGATGTTAAATATACTGTACTGTGTTGTTTGAAACAAAACTAATCTAGTTTTTATGAGTGTTGTGGTAAAGTGTTTAACATTTGTGGTAAAGTGTTTAACATTGAATTTCAGGGAGTAGAGTATACCGAAGCGTTCTTACTGGAATATCAGAGACAAGATGGCGGAGAATGGATTCGATTTCGGGACAAGTTTGACAAAGAGGTGAGAAGATTGTCATTGCAATGAACATAATACAACATCGTAAATAGCTAACGTTTAATATCATCCTTTATTGCAGATTATATGGAAAGTCATATATAAAACATATTTGTATAATATAACGTCCCATTGGTGCCAAAAGGTATCAAGTGCCTTCTTATTTCATATACACTTGGTACTTAATGTTCTAATGCGACGAATTATTATACACCCTTCATCATTGTTTCTTTTCTTTACCGTGATTTTTAGAAAAGAATTCCAGTTACTTGTGGATATATATATTTTGTCATTGACCAATAAATTGTTATGTCCTATTCTAATTTAATGCGTAGAAATGGTACCGTCAGTCAATTCCTGTCCGAATGTATTGACCAATTAGCATGAGTTTCTTACAAAGGCTATTTGATATATTTACTTCAGAAACAGTTTCCATTAACATATTTTCATATTGCGAATTTGGGATCTGGCATTTAATAAACGTCTTGAATACCAATTCCACTTTGATGTCATCCCATGTAGGTTCTTTGATATACATTCTCAAATACCGACAAACGCAAACTAAGTTTACACACCTGCAAGCTCTTCCAGCAGCAGTTAAAATCTGAAAGATAAACGGTTGAAACAGTTAAGATCTTCAGATTTAAATCTGATACCCAAATGTTCATTTTGAATCTAACAAATAAAAACCTGATATATCACCAGCCGTCTCCGTCACTGGCAATAAAATCAGAAAAAATGTCAATCATAACTAACACAATGTTTGATAAAGGTGATAAGGTAAACACGACTTGACGTTTGTTTTGTTTGTGGATGATGCGGCGCATGTTGTATACCGGAGTTGGTATTATACTCTGCCAAGGTAAACCGAGGACAAAGTATTTCTCTTTTGGGCATTAATCAATCAAGGTCACATGAATTCCACATTGAGAAATGAACCTAGGTGTTAAAGTTGACGTGGATGCTCGTCTTAAAACAGTATATAAGGAATTGGGAAACGGACAATAAACAACGCATAAGGGTATTCGGTTACATTAGTCACATTTTTATAGAAACCACAACTATGTTGAAAATGTGTCAACTTTGTTTAAATAATTACCTTAACATTAAATTCCTCTTAATACATCAAATGTTTATTAATTTTAAGTACTGTAGCAAAACAAAAATCAACATTTATATATTTTTATGTTCTAAATGGTCATGTTGGCAGAGTGATTTTATTCATTCTGCCATCAGAAACGAAATTGAAATTCTGCTGTTATGATGAAAGAATGATAGCATTCTGCTAACTTGACCAACGTAAGTAATACGCTTATCAACAACTTGAAGAAAACAAGATTATAAATTTTGAATGCAGCGCTCGTACCACACCATCTGCCATCTTCTTTAATAGTTAGTGTGATTCATATTAATACGCGAACACTTTTTCGTTATTTAATATCAATGTTTCATCCATATTGGAAAAGTTGTGTGCGAACGCATGCGCACAGCAGTTTTTTTTATATTAATCAGTCGTTTGACAGCTCTTTAAAATTACATAATTCTTGCCCTATATTTTACTCAATCAATTGATTTCCATGTGTTTGCAAGTGCTCCTCATTGTCTTCATTCATTTGATTATCAATGTCTCGGCCCTTCTTGTTCGTGTATATCTTCAGAGTATCTTGCTCATGTTCCTACTATCGTGGGCCGTCAATCTGGGCAAGAACATTCAGTGATTAACCGGTATCTATAAATGATTCTGCAAACAATTTTAACTAGTAACGGATGAAATATGGCGGAGATATGCCGATAATGTCGATTTTTCTGGCCCTGTGTCTATCATGCAATGATTCTGCCATAACGTTCAGTGATTTATGTATTGAAGATGTCAATGCTGTCATAATAACTCGTGGAAATTTATTGCAATCATTTCCTTAAAGCTATTTGATACGTCTTAGGAAAGAATCGAGCCCTGATTCACGTGTTGTTGTCAGATTTGAGAAGAACAATGTGGTTAGTTTATATTTCTATAATTATGTTCGCTGGATTGAAAAATAGTATCTTAATGGGTTAATGCATAACGATTTTTCCCCCTAATAATTGCTTTTCAATTGTCTTTAAACATCGACCCCTGTCCCTGAATATGAAATATCAATACAGAGGTCATCCTTATTGTGGATAAAAAATAGCGATATGAATAGAAATGGTTAAATTAAAATACATCTAGTTTGAAATATGTTATGTGGTTTATTTTCCTTCCAAAGAAAATTAATAGAAATTTATTTGTTATAATTAATAGAAAAAGTATAGTGTATATAGAAAAATAAGGAAGTGGGGCATACTTCAAAGGATATTGTTTGTTGTTGTATGTGAAAACAACTTAGACAGTTAATTAATTAACTGATTTATTTAAAAAAGTGTTGTTTTTTTTCGTACGATTCACTAAGGCTCCTGTTATTTAGCGAGTTCATACATAATTGTGTATATATGAGACATTAAATTTAAATATAGAATATCTACTTAAATTTACTGTTATTATAATATCATATAAACCATATATCATGATTAAATTAACTTTACAAATGCTATATCTAAAACATGTCATTCCTTCTAGGAAAACTAATATGCAATCCTAGAACTATATATGTATAATTGTAATTTTAAAAAAATAACACTTGTGGAAATGATATGCAAGTTATAAATTATAATTGTAATACTATACTGTATTCAAAAATGAATAGGAAACGATTGATTTTTATTCAAAGGACACAACGACACTAATAGCAACCTCGTTTACGTCATAGATAAAGGTGCCCCTACCGGACTTCTTGTAACATGTCAATGCTTTCAATAGAAAAGAAATAAGACTATTTCCTATTAATAGAGATATATATGTAAGATGTATACATTGCTCTATATGCCATGTCAATGACAAAGCGAAGGTTATTTCTACAAGACGTAAATGCTATTTATACAGAATACTGGAAACTCTCCATGGATAAATTACATTTCCACTGATGTCCTCTATCATTGCCGCGCTTTCAGTTTATTAAAATGAAAAAGCCGCCATTCCGATTTGCATGGCAAGCTATAGAAAACCTCTTCTTGAAAATGGTTTACAAGTTATACTTGAATGTGTTGTGTGGAATAAAACTGTATATATTTATATTCAAAAGTTTTCACCATGGAGACTAACATTATTATGTTTTATCCACATTTGCATATATATTGGTTTGTTTTTATGCAAAGCTGATTAAATATGTTTAAAGCAAAAAGTATTTAAAACAATATTTCAACAGAGAGGTTGTACATTATTTACAGAAATTTGACGGCAACATAAACTCGTACATGGAAGCTTTACGGGAGGTATCCCCGCCGATCATTGGCAAACGCATCCGCTTCATTCCGTTCAGTCAGACACACAAGCAGATATGCATGCGGGTGGAGATGTACGGATGTGATTGGACAGGTAAATGTCACGCCTTTCAATGACAAACAAACTTTTTACAGATTTATTTGCATGTGTCGAAACCATCGATAGAGCAATGTTTCAGTTTTAGAATCTATTCATTTCATTTCAAAGATCTATAAGCTTCCTTTATACTCAGATTCACCTGTTATAAAATGAACGTTTAAAAGTTTTCAATGTCTTACAGACAGCTCTCATTGTGAGCAACGGTTTCCAAGTCGTCATCTCAATTCCGTTGAATATTGTATCAACAATGTATGCATAGTGCGGTTATCGGGCGTGAAAATCGGTTACATATGTTGTTTCTGAAACGTTATTTTAGGTCTAAAACTCACGAAAAATCAACAATGACACGTGCAATACTTACAATTTGTCTCTCAATTACATTAAATATATGAATAATCATAAAATCGATTCGCAGGATATGGGGAAGGAAAACGGGATAGCATCTTTCAAATAACGCATTTTCCAAAGATAAAATTATGGTCTGCACACATACAGGAGCATTTTGATTTGTATCTTTTTATAATGTAGGTTTGAAATTTAAAAAAATAGTCAAGTGAAAATAATCAAAATAACCGTGTTTTCCTTTTACAATTCATACAAAACTGTAAAATAATACACCGGGTATGCTACATGTACAATCATAAAGAGATGTTTTAAATTTGTGTGCTCTATTTTGTAGATGGCCTGGTGTCGTACTCCATGCGCCAAGGAGACACAAGAGGTTCGGAAAATGACTTTTTCGACTTTACGTATGATGGAATGGTGGACAGTTCCCATCTTAAACAAGGCCTTGGCCAGCTTACGGATGGCGAAGTTGGTAAGTGGAAATGTTGTCAAAATGTGTTCAACTCTTTAACACAGTTCAATTGAATTGTGTTGGGCCATCATATTGTGCCACATGTACATATTAATGCATTACCTGTGTTCTGAGATATGCCAATTCCTGTGTACATGTAAAGCTATTGAAGGTGATGATAACAGTAACATATTTAATAAAAATGTTTAGTTAAACTTTCTGCTTATAAATATATAATATAAGAATAATAAATCAAATAGACAATAAATAATAAAAACGAATGAATATAAGAACAGTTAATCAAGGAAATGAAACGAAAGACTCGCCAATGGAAAGAGTTGAAACTGCTAACATACCCAGGCATCCATGTGGACTGGTTAGGTCTGAAATAAAGACCAGTTTAATCACGAAACGTTCTTTTGAAATGGATATAAACACACATCCTGAAATTTAAAGAGAAACGTAATTAAGAGAACGAACTCATTTAAAAGAAGATAGAAGAAAGCAATTATAAAAGCAAAGAAAATTGAAAAAGAAAATCAATGAATGTTTGGGTTGAGCCAAGTACTTTAAACTAATCAAACAAACAATAGCATGGAACGTTGAAACCTAATGCAATTTGACAAATTATATCATAAACATATAAAATGGGGAAAAGGAAAGAAAACAGAAAATATCACTTAAAAAATTTATTTCTTTACGAATAAAGGCTTTTTCTACAGAAACAATTAAGTTACTGCGAAACACTTCTTGTCATGAATGCTAACTGGTTCATCTAGGGCAGAAAATTATAAAACCATATAACAATCGGGAACATTCACATTTTATTACAATACATTGTGCCGGGCCCGATTAGCTCGGTCGGTTGCGCGTCTGACTATCGATCCAGGGGTCGTGAGATCGAATCCCCGCCCGGCAACTGTCTCCGTGATAATTGATATACGACATTGTGTCTCATAATCATTCGTCTCTCACCGCTGATTCAAGTGGGAAAGTTATAAGTTACTTGCGGAGATGGGTTGTGCTCGAGTACTGGTTAATCCCAGGAAACAGTGGCTAGGTTAACTGGTCGTCTGTTAGCCCTCGATGGCATAAAAATGACGCTAAATATTCAATCAATCAATACAATACACTGTAGCATAAACTCTTTACGAAAAAAATGGAGTTCAGAATATCTAACAGAAAACAGCGTTTACTCACTGTATAGAATAACGTTACAAAATACAATACCTACATACATGTCAACAGTGATCACAGCCAGTCGCAGATCACTGTCAGTTGCACAGCCGCCGTCAGTGAAGTTAATTAAAAGCACCAGACCTCGGTCTTCCAATCGTTTTCACAAAAAACAACAACACTATTCTGTTTAAAATACGCCATAATGCACATGTTAAACCTTTATAGGTAAAATACATACAAAAGAAAAAAGAAAGTGATACTATACGCAGATTTAAAAGATGAATTTGTAGCAGCTAGATCAACAAAATATCAATGTGCCTGTCTTTTCTATAGCGAAATTTAAATATAACTTAATATACATGTATTATTAAAGAAGAATACAATTTATTTGATCAAACGAAGCCAAGTGCAATTTATTATTTACGTTTTCATATATGAAACAGTCAAGAAGCAAGCAAATATCAGTTTTTAATGGAGCAAATATACTAAACTTATATGGCAACACTGTTAAAATTGTGATGGCATCTAGTATAAAAGTAAGATAATTTGACGACAATCAACTCATGATACGGCTTAAAAAAGACATGGCGAAATCTTATTAGATTCAAACACTGAAATGAACGGTACTTGAGAAGAGAAACAATTTCTAGATTTTCCCCCAATATATTGTATAAAATTTTAAACAAAACTGAATCCCCAGATGTAACACAAATATTATGTAATACAAAACAATGGTTTTCTTCTATCTTCGATGTTTGACACATTTTAAACACACTTAAAAGCAAAGTAAACGGAGTAAAAATTCGAATACAAACAAATTGAATTCTCAAAATTAAAACGAATGCCTCAAACACTTAATTCCAAGAAGAAACTCAATTAAGATTCACAATTAGGTGCAGATAATGTGATGAAGAAATACCAACAAAATGGTAAGCCAGATATCACACACACACGAAGTCAAACAGATACTGCTGACGAAAACAGAAATCATTATCATTAGTTCCGCGGTGCAGAGTTAATTAAATGGTATAATGCGATGCTGACAACTGAAAAAGTACTTCTGGATTTACAACAAGCTATGCAATCAATTTAAAAACAGCCATTTGATGTATAGCCACACAAACATTAATTAACCAGTTGCCTAAGCGTTCAAGACAGTCGACGTGATATACAATTATAAACTACTGACATACGACTTGCAAATGCAACATTGGTGACAATGGATGTAGTAAGTGCTAACAACAGTTATAAAGCAACACTGATATGAAGACATGAAAACCAATGATGAATATTTCTATGTTTTTAAAATGATATATCGGGCATTAACATAAAGCGATAACTATATAGTGTAAATTACAAATAGTACTACAATAACAATGTAGAACGATGACAGCTCAAATCATAATAAATACATTACATGGTAATACGATCATTAAAAAATTGAAAACGCCAGTGATAACGCAAACATATAACAGAAATACATCAACATCCCAGAAATGACAACAAACTCGATAAATACGAGACATTGCATTCTAGGGCAGCATGGGTACACTGAAAGCAGCATAAACACAATGTATAGACTAATTATAACAACTTAAATACATATAAGGAATGACAACGAGTAACCCGCCTCTTACAAGGGGCACGAGTCAAAGCCATCACTTGGGAACTTGAACCTAATTAACAAGGACATTGAATCTCGCTCTACCTCTGTTGTTCACCACAAGACAGAACGTAGTACATATCTACCAAATCCACATGAGGAATTATATAACAAATCAAACAAAACCAAAACCCAACAACAGCGCAGAAAATATAAGACATTCTACCAATGACACGTTCATGCTGACCTCTTTACCTCTATATTTCTATCATAGATAAACAGTCTGACATTTATTTCGCGAAATTAAACGAATCACAATTTCCTTCCAGTACTTAATATTAAATGTGCTATCACCTGATTAACTATAAGGCTGTTGTATAGCATTACCTTTGATGTTTGGCTGTTAAAAAGATTCAATGGTAAGTGTTTTAAACTTAAAACATATAAATGTCCGTTAAAATAAGATTTAATTGTTAGTTAATGATACTAACTGTAAACGACGTTATTGTAGAAGACCGTAAGATGGCCTTCTCGTTCCACGCATCAACTGTCTGATATCAAATTATACATTCATTTGGTATTTCCTGTAATGTAATAAGATATTGGATAAAATACGTGATACAAGTGAAAATAAAGTTTTATTTTATATATGGTAAAATATAAATGCTAGACTAATTTAATCCTCAAAAATAAGAAGCTGTATGTACATGAGGAGGGTTGGCATTTATGACACATTTACCACACCAGGACCTAAATTCTTCAATACTTTGAGTCCGAGATTTAGACTCAAGACTCAAAATGTCAAGATTCAAATAACATCTATTACTCGTAAACAAGCTTTCTTTATTTATTTGCAGAATCAGTCAGTTTTAATGATTATTTATCTGAAATCCCTTTTCTTACCTAAAATTGTATGTTTACAGGGTTTTTACAAAAATGTAAGATTTTAGTCGGATTCTCAAATTCAAAATATTGACGAATTCAGGTTCATATAAACAAACGTAACTGATACGTAATAATCTTACAGAGTACACTTCATACATACACTGTAACATAATACACCAAACAAGATATAATCGAACACCTTGGTTAATTGAAATTGATAGACATACAAAATACTGATACAATTATGAATTTTGACTTTGCGGGTCGTGCATTTCATAAAGTTGATTCAGGTTTATTTCTGTCTGAATTTAAATGATTTTTCATTTGAAATCTGCCTAATGAATTCTTCCATTAGTTTGTAAGATTAAAGATTATGAAATTGACGAATTCGTGTTGACAAATTATCACTAAATCAAGGTGACCGATTAAAACTTGTTTAAGTGTATTGTATTTTAAGAAATAAAAATACACTTTTATGTATGCATTAGTTAAAAAATATGATGCACACCTATTTGTTTTATAACATAACCATACATGAAATCTACCGTGTAAATCTCCAATCCTCACTGACAAAAGATTTGATTTGTGAATCATATATTAGTGTTTTAGATTATGTAAATAAAATTAATGATTCAATTCCCACCTCCGCCCGCCTATATTGAATTTGTTGTAAAGAACGGTTTTAATTTATATTTTTTAAACATTAATCTCATATTGTCTTACAGAAACATATTATTGAAATGGTTTCCACACAATACCACTGATTAAAATTCCCCACAAAGGCATTGTCAATTTACAGATTATTCATGCGGTGACATGCCACTATGACGTAATGGATAGGTCGTGCATTCTTTTGGTGACAAAGCGTTTGTTTAAATTGAGAAATATAACCGTTCATCGCCGATACAAGTTTGATTGTGTATCAGTTATAGCCATTCATTGATGATATAAATAATTTGTTTATATAAAATGCATATTATTTTATTTTATTTTGTGAAATAATAAGTGATGGTTAAACATATATTATTTCCGGTATCAACAGGTCAACAATTATAATTAAGTGTTCGAAACATGTATAATAATTATTAACGAAGTAATAAAAATGTGTACAAGTGAGTTGAAATTTAGAAAGTAAGTTGTGTAGATTAGTTGAAACTATTTGTGCATGTTAGCTCAAAGTACCTGTACAGGTTATCCGAAATACATGCGAACATTCTGGAAAATTGTAGTCGTTAGTTTGATTATATAACAATTAAATTGTTGTTGTGTTTCTCACTAAAAATCATTTAATTTACAGGAGAGGCAAACTTCCGCATGGCGCCTGCAGATATCACCATAAAAGGTTACGAATGGGTCGGGTGGCGAAACGACACTAAATTCGGCGATGGACCAGTGGAAATCAAGTTCGAATTCGAAACTGTTCGCAATTTCACTTCCATGACGATAAACTGTAATAACTATTTTAACAAAAATGTTAAAGTATTCAAAATGGCGTTGGTGTATTTTAGTGTTGGTGGAAAGTACTTTCTGAACGAGCCTGTAAAGTACGAATTTCAGGAGGATCCATTTATAAACTACAGTCATGACGTCATCATTGATCTCAACCACAATACAGGACAGTTTATAAAGCTAAAGTTATTTTTCGATACTAAATGGATCATGATAAGTGAAGTGCAGTTTGATTCGGGTGAGTTATATTGGCCTGCATCATAAAAACAAAAGTATTTGATGATAGTTTCTATTATTTCTACCACACCTTTGTTCCATACAAGTTTTGTTTTTCCATTTTAAAAAAAAAATATTGATGAAATACAAACAAACCTATATTATCTCTTTTATCTGATTATTTGCATTGAAGCTAAAGTATTTTATGATTGTGTTAATTGTTTTACCACACCTTTGTTTCAATACAAATTTTGCTTTCAATTTAATTTGACAACTGTTTATGTGCTACTTAAACTACTAGAATTCATCATCATGCTATTTTTATTTCATAACCTTCGTTCTTGAGTATGTTCCTGATAAATTTAGATACCAGATCAGTGTCCAACTTAACCTTTTCTACCTTGACGTTTTTTTTACCATGATCTAAATTGTTCTGTGATTAATGGGTTATTCCGCAAACCACTTATATTACTATATTACTTCGACCATTTCCTTCAGTTACTTCAAATGTTGATTATTTATTACTTTATTGTTTTTTTTTCTTTTATGGTATATGAGCCCTGTTTCCATCTCCCGTCATTAATAATAAAAAGTATAGCTATGTTAAATATAAGACGTAGTATTCAAAGGACACGATCATAACAGCAATAAATTTCCTCAATATAATGTTGTTATTATAAGTAGAATACAGAGGTGACAAATAATACCAAACCGCTAGTGCGGAGTACAGGTGCACCCAACCTAGCTCTTCCACACATCATCAATAGTGATACAGGCATGTAGTATCACTTTTCATGATTTCATGATAATCTAATGTGCTAGCCCTAACACTCTATACAAACACTAGATGCATTTATTATGCCACGCAATATTCAAGTTTTTAATGAATTAAATAGGTCTCTCCAGTCTATATGTATAATTTAATTTTCATGTATTTCTAAAATTAATTGCTTTTCACCTGCAGTCCCTGTACTGGACAGCAACTTCACAATAGAAGAGGAGCCACCAACCACAGTCATTGTTCCACTTCAAACTGAGGCCGAGAACCAGAGCGTTGAAAAAATTGCTGTCGTGGAAACAGAAAGAACTGGTGACTATTTTAATTTATGGAATGTTGACAGTTGGAACTGATATAGGTTATATTAGTTACATTTATTGTATAATAATTTCAACGAAAAAATACTGATTAAGGCATAGTACTATCATTGGAGAAAGGAAGTGCTTCCGTGGGGTAGTCGCATAATGGCGGTTATATATAATTCTCGTTTCTTCTTTAAAAGTGCATTTTCTTTATTTTTTTATTTGAATGGCATTATTGATGTATTTTGACAGCCTTGTCATGTTTGAATTGTGAATTTAGAAAACAAATTGGGGCTTGGCAATTGGGATAGGAATTCATGACTTCATCGGAAGTCTACTTTCACTTTTTCAACAGTTAACACACTGAGCAGAAAAAATCTCTTATATGGCACATGGCCCCTACTTTTCTCATTATATTTTGATTGTGCAGATGTTAAGAAACAGTAAAAAATAGGTTTCACTTCTTTCATTTGGGTTTCTGTATGAATAACAAGCCTTCAAACTTTTATCATTTACATTATATAGAATAAAGAACAAGAATCAATGGTGGGGTTACACCTTTAACATACATGACTGTATGCATAAGAAAATTAACTGATATAACGTGTGACAGCTAAATTGACTATACTAACTGTAATGCTAATAATTGATGCAAATTGTACCCCCTTGACTAGTGCCAGAGATGACGTTCTCGACATGATATTTAAACATGTGTGTGTTTACAAAGCTGTTATTGAGTTTAATTTGCTGAAAATTGGAACATCTAATTAAATTACCTGAAAAAAAATGTTTATTAATTAATTTTATTTAATCAATGAATAAATTAATATTATAGTGTACGAAAGGGATTTGGGGTATTGCTGGATTATGTGGTACTTTTGATGTTTTATAAGTCTAATTTATATATTGGGTTTGCTTGCTCAAAACAGACCCTCTTAAAAAGTTATAAGGACATCTTTTTCACCACCGTCTTTCCTAAACATCTATTTCAGTTGCTCTTGGCTAACATTTACATACATGAATCTATTCCTTAAGACAAGTTTACATGTGCTGTACCTTTCATTCAATGATATATTAAGTCTTACGATTACAGTTACAATTTTCTTTCTTAAAGTCCGTTGAATATTTTTCTTTGCAGCGAAAGTTTCTTTTTTTTTTATTTGAAAGTTTGTTTTATTAGTATGGCAAATCTTTCAAAGTATGTTTTTGTTTTAACCTAACGTGATTATTTTTTTAGATCGACCAGATGGTGATCAAGTGTCCAGGGTTCCTGGTGAAACAGCGTCTAAAGATGAAGATTATATCAGCATCATCATCGGGGCGCTTGCCGCACTGATTGTCATTCTGACGATTATTGTTATATTTGTGATCGTCCGTCATAAACGACGCCAAAACATGAATCGGCAGAGTCTGAAGCCGGTGTCAGATACTGTCTTAAATATAAACTTGAATAATTTCCAAAATAACGTAAACGGTAAAGTTTCCAATGGAAACGTTTACAACGGTGTTGCAACGGAAGAAGAAGAAAATATAAAAGAAATCAACGGAAAAGGTAAACATTCATTTATCATTAAACATACATTTGCAGTTATAGTATTTTCGCTTTATTTTTATATCATATTTTATTTAAAAAAAAATACGATTGCTTAATGATTTTTTCAGCAAACATTTATAGATTTAGATAAGGAGCTATTATTAACACTTCAATTGAAAGACAACTTTACAGGCGGTATTTTTAAAATGTTAAATATTAATATCAAAGACACAAATTTGGTCTATATCGAGGGCTAATAGATAATAGATACTGTATATTTAACAAATGGGTTGCCCCCAAAAAATAGTAACCACAAGATGAGTTTTGTCATTTAACTAATAATAAACCATTGTGTTGTTGTTTTTTTAATGTTTTTTTTTTCATTAAATAAAATCATAAAGTCAAACATCATATTCATATGATCATGCTTTATAACCATCATTAACATTTAGTACAATACATTCTGGTGTTCTTTTTTTGTTAATAATTATATTTACATCTACACATTTTTTTATATGTACACCTTGTATCTCGCTCACACATGAGACAAAAAAGTATAGTGTGTCGAGTTGAATAAATCGTACAGTAAATTTGCTCATTTCCGTGCACATTTTTGGCTTAAGCATCACTTGCACCAATAGTGTTAGTATGTGTCACCCTTATGTTTATCAATTATGGTTGATTTTATTAAAAGCTTTCTTTAAGTGGTTTTATGCATATGAACACTGTTATGAAAGTTCGAATTCGGTTTGGATTACACTATATATTTGAAATCAATAATTCGATAAATTAGTGTGTGAAATTTGAGTTGTGTTTTTTTACATATGCATAAAAGCCAGTAAAACGAGATCATCCCTTTCTACTCGAGCAATCCACTGAAATAAAGAAAACGTTTAGCAGTTCATATATTCTGAACCACATTTGAGCAATTGTGCTAATTAACTTTCATTGCGATTCAGTAAATAAACAAAATAGATCACGTGATATTTATTGATGAGCGTATTAAAATAATAGTAACTAAACTAGCTAAGATATAGATACAAAAGCTCAGACTTATATTTCTGGATATTTTGGAAAGGGTTTCGTCATTTTATGGCTTACTTTTAAAACAAAACGAGTTTAATTATTCTTATTCGTCGGTGAAATTACAATATTTATAATAAATAAAAAATCAAAAGACCTAATTCTATCCTGATTCGAATTTCTTATTGAACGACCCTCAAAAATGAGTGTTCCTTGATTCTCATCGGTACAAATTACGAATTGGAAAATACCAAAGGTGGATTGCATCGAATTAAATTTAAAAGAAATTCAGTTATATAGTAGACATACTCGATGTCGTCATTTATCATTTTGCGTATCAGTATATAATGCACTGGCGTATGTCATGTATTCCATCCTAACCCTTATCGATATTGTTGTGTATTTTTTGGCCGTATATTTACCTTTTCTGTTTTCATAATTACTTTTCAGCACGTGGTTTATTTCCTTTCTTGTTGCCATGCCGCTCGCTTTGTGATGCACCTTTCCGTTCTGCTTTTGTTTATTTGCATCCGCTTTTTTTCTTTTCGTTTCTTGCACAGTAGATGTCAATACTTACTTCTACGAGGACCCTGACGACTTCAAACCGCCTTTAATTGTAGCTCTACCTCCAGTTACGTCACCAGTGACACCGGTTACGTCATCACAACATTCCTTACTCAAGCCAAAACAAGCTAACTCAAGTTTAAATGCACTTGATAAACCACCAACGTATGACGCGTTATATGCTGCGTCTGACGTCATCAGTTCTTGTGTACCAAACATTCCAAGCCTCCAGGGCGTTAGCGGAAACAACGTGTATGCTGTGCCAAATTCAGATCTTCTGGTCAGCAGTGTGGATTGCTCCTTAGTGGAGCTACCAAGAAGGAATCTCAGATTCGTGGAGGTGCTCGGCGAAGGAGAGTTCGGAGAGGTATACAAAATAAATAATACCAAAAAATAAAAACGTATAAATATATCTATAACCTCAATTTTAAAGATAGATCTAGATCTATTAAATAAGGGAAAACTACATGCAGTTTCAACGAAACATTGACAATATATATATAAGTAAATGTGTAAAACAATAAAAACATGCATATCTAAATGTATATCGGGCAATCTTAATGGAAACAGTGAATTAACTTACATCTACATCTATTCCTAAAACATGGCTGTATAACTAGGGCGGTTTTTAAATATCAGAGTCAATAGATGTAATTGATCAGGACTGCAGTAAAGTTGCTATCAGACGGAAACCATGTTTAATAACGAAGCAGTAATGACAAAGTAAGATTGTTTTTGATAAAATAAAATGTCTAGGTTATAAGTTATATAGCATTTTCTACTCCTCGTTCCTGGAACGATTTCATTGGCTGAGGAAGCAGTTAACATTGAGTGACGGTCATGACATTCTATGAAAAATTGAATATTTTGAAAAGTCTTAACGATTTTATTGGCTGAGAAAGTACGATAACATCTAAACCTTAATAATTTTAATCGTACCATTCATAATGATACATTCTAAATACTTATATAATGTTTCGTCTTATATAAAAAAATTAAGACATGTTTATTCTATACGAAGAATAATAAAGAAACTTTAATCGCCTTGTTCTAGAATCAGATGAAACCAGTTTATATCAATGATTTCAAATCAGTTTTTATATGCATCTTTCTTAATACGTGACATTTGAAAGTGTGGTAAGAAGGTTGTACGATATACCTTCGTTTAAATATATATATATATATATATATATATACAAAGGGTAAAAGTAAAATGATTTTAATAGAAATTCAGCACAGAAAAGCTGTTTTGTTTGTCGAGTTTATAGGTCTATAAGAAAGTATAAGCGCTAGTGAAAGAGCTGTAATAGAATAATGATGCTTTCATTCTTCAAATAGTAGTAAGATATCAACATGCATTCACCTGTCTATAACCCTACAGGTTCACCTTTGTGAAGCATTTGGACTTCCTGATCATCTTGCCAATGAATACATGATGACGAGACGGAAGTCTGGACCAAGTTTGGTCTCGGTGAAGATACTCCGAAAGAACGCCGATGATCGTGCTAGGTGAGTCTGTTTGACATATTAGCGAAAGTTTGTTCAGGTTTCTTTTTTTTTTTTTTTATCTCTTTTCTTGTTGCAATTGTTAAACAGGACTTATTTTATTGTTTGTTCGTATATATTTGTTCACTAAAAAAAAACATGTGAGATGGTTGTTCCAAATAATGAAAATCAGATATTTGTACAATAAACATATTTGATGGACGATAAATAGACGTAAATGCAAGTTTGGATATTCTCATTCTTTTTAGTTATATTTTTCATCCCGTAGCAATAATGTTGCGATGTACACTTGGTAACGTCAATAAAATTTACTTCACTTGTTTCCTGTTTTATAACATATACCAAAATAAAATCTAAAAAAAGTAGATACTTAAATGTCGTTTTTTCACAAATGGAAAAATGTAACAAATGTGACCGGTAAATACTGCAAATGCTAAAAACAATATTTATAGAATGTTTTTTCCATATTTAAAATCGTTTTTTACAAAATTTGAATAACTTGACAGAGTTTTAAAGCGTTTGCTTTAAAGTGGCTGTAGCTTAAATACAAATCTAATTCTCTTTTCACAATAATAGTTTTGATTAACGTATTATTAGTTATAAATGTATAACCACACTTGACATATTGTCATCAATTTAAAAAAATATACACATGTGAGGACAGATGCCATTTCATACTGCTATTTGCACATGGGATATATTTGCTTATGAGGTTTTCTCCATCTTAATCTAAGTATTAAAAATTGCAATGAACATAGTTTTAGGAATATTTCATGAGCTGAATTCTTAAACTACCTTTTTGTCACAATCATTAATGTAATATTGACTGTGCTGTACAAGATTGGCGATCGGATATTTGTCAGTCACACAAAGCTGTCCATTATGGAACCTTTAAAAAACTACTTCAACCAATTCAAAATATGTTTTTTATTCAGTTGAGTGCATTTCATCTTTGAAACGGATTCTTATATCAGATGTTAATTATGAAGACTGAATATTCTATAAGGATTTAAGCATGTGTTTCATCAATATGTACTATTATATAATTGTTACCTTATGCCAGTGTTACAAAAAGAAAACCGAAATAATGTCACGCACAGCGCATTGCATTGCATTGCACTAAAATCACTAATTCGGCAAACATCCGGGAAATCTTACGGGTTGTCTTTTATTGGATAGTAGACAGAGGACTGCAGCTCGAATTATGTGTTATTGTGTTTGAACATGCAACTGCAAATTTCATTATTGCATAAAATGCATTTCGGCTCCAGTTGTAGATGCTTAAAACGCGACATCAAAAGGTATTTATCTCCTGCTCTGGTGAGTTTTAATTGCTCCACAATTAATGATATAACCAGGTTATCGCACAATTTCGTTGCATTTCTATATTATAGCCCAATCGCTATAACACGTGCAGAATTAATTGCCAGTTGTCACTACAGGGGACAACATATTATATACTTTTACGAGGCAGTCTTTGTTTTTAAATCCATTGTATTGCATTTATAGAACTCACACTTTTAAATTAAATTTAGCTAATAAAATAATGTCAAAACCATCTCGTTTAATATGGTATTTGTATTGTCAAGTATAGAATCATGGCGCATTTCGTGGTATATTCAATAAAACAGTGTTTTGACGTTTTTAAAGTATAACCGCTAAACTAAATACATTGAAATTAAAATCAATTAAAAACATTGAACTAAAAAAACACAATAGCTGTTCAAGAGGAGAGGTACCATTCAAACGACCCTGCCATCACATCATAATTAATAATTGATACATACACGTAATAAGTATGTATAGAAGGCGTAATAACCGAGATCATCTCCGTTATTACGCCTTCTATACATACTTATATACATATCTTGGAAAGTCAGGAGTAAGCTCGCCACTAATGGGGACGATTGCATTGGAAAGTCAGGAACAAACCCGCCACTGATGGATGCACAGAACCTCGCTCTTGTCCCACCAATCTTAGAACGATGTTGATAAAATAGTCCGGACAGCAAAAGTGTTGCCAAAAGAACTCTATATCAACGTTTCTTCAAATATTAATGGCCGACTCCTTATTTTAGAAATCTGCTAATGATGAATCTGTCTCTAGATATTGCAGTTTAGTAAATTAATAAACCATAAAAATACCAGAATGCTTTCATATTAATTAAATAAACACAATAATTGTTAGAATTAAATCAATTAACAAATACCATAACAGTTGTTAACTTTGTTTTATATATATTACATATTTTTTCTATTTTATTAGATCTGACTTCGCCCGTGAGATGAAAGTCATGTCTATGTTGAAGGACCCGAACATAGTACGGGTGATGGGCGTGTGCACCACGGAGGAGCCCATGTGCATGATTGTAGAATACATGAAGTATGGTGACCTCAATCAATTCCTAATGAACCACGTTCCCGAGACCGTAAACACGCCAAACACGAAAGTGTTGAGGTTAGTATTTTTAAATTCTTTACTTATATTCCTACCTACACCCGTGTGGGTTGGTGTAAATAGGACATGTATCATTTTCATTTGTTATTAGAGATAGTAATCGTCAAATTGGGTGTTGTGTCCATTTGATCAATTCCGCAATGTCGCCAAATTATCAACCCCGGTGTTTTTTTAAGCGTGCCAAAAATATTGATGGCAAGAAGTAAGAGGCGACACATTGAGCACTGGATATAAACCTGGTTGACGGTGGCGCCTGATTTGATCTTTCTTCGTCTTGACATCAAATAACGAGACAATGCAAATAACGATAGCACCGCCATACAATTTAATCTTACATAACTACATGTATAGTGTTTTACTGACCTGATAATAAAATTCTTCGTTTGAATTAATACTTCTATATGCACCTTCATATTCGATCGTCCTCATCAATTCGGTTATGAACTTAATTTACCGAATAAATCGTGCAAAAGGGACGGTGGTTTTACTCTGGTTCATATATCTGCCGCCAAAAGAACTTGATATATGTAACATATAGTATATCCATAATGGTATTTATATCCAAAAATAAAATAAAAACAGTTAAATGTTTCCAATAACTTAGTTTAAATTTCCAATGAAAACTACATTGACAATAAAACATTTCCTTCTTTATTTATTTATTACAGTTGTACATACAACTTATATATATATATATATGTAACAGTAAATTATATCAGTTGACTGAGTGAAATGGTTTGCATTATATTAACAGTGTTAAATTGTAAAAAGCTTAAAAATGTAATAAAAACACACACACACACATTTGATTTATCTCTTTCGAAACAAATAGAGCGCGTGGTCAAGTGGTAGAGCACCAAACCCATGATCGGAAGGTTGTTGGTTCGATCCTCCGCTACGGCTATGTGTAGTGTCCTTGAGCAAGACACTTTTCCACATATGCTTTGTACTGGTTCTACCCAGGAATACTTCGAGCGTGATTTGCCTAAACTAAATTTAAACAAATATAGAAACGTGTTTAAACGGACAGTACGCCTTGCTCTTTTTCTCGTTTGTAAACATTGTTTAATATAACTATGTTTAAACTAGATTTTTTTTCACTTTCAGTTATGGTTGTTTAGTCTACATGGCCTCTCAGATCGCCAGTGGTATGAAGTATCTAGAATCTCTGAATATGGTTCACCGAGACTTGGCGACCAGGAACTGTCTGGTGGGACCGTATTGTACAATAAAGATCTCGGACTTTGGCATGAGCCGGAGTCTGTACAGTTCGGATTATTACCGAATAGAAGGCCGGGCTGTGCTGCCGATCCGATGGATGGGTTGGGAGTCCATTCTACTGGTATGGTTTGCTTACATTTAGATAGGCAAACAATTTGCTTGGCAAAATACGCTTAGTTTGACAACTGACAAGCTAAGTTTGCTGTGATTACAAGAATAGCAAATTAACAATAAACGGATAATAATCATGAGTACATGCCAATTAGTCTTTTAAATATATTGCTATGAATTTATATGCATGAATTTGGCAAATATTCTTAGCCATTAATTAAGAATGAATGCATAACCTATTTGTTAGTAATTTCTTTTATCCAATGCATGTCATTATTTTTTTCTCTTTTGATTGTTTGGATAGTTTTGGTTCATTTCGAACGGATGTGCCCTTTGAAATATTATAATTCCATTTTCAATTGTATGACCCTTTCTAGTTTGACCATTCGTTTTACCTGTTTTAAGTGATTGACATATATGCATCTTTGACATGGACGCTTTCTTATGCATACGCATTGCAAGTATTATATTTTCATCTCATCAATCCTTGATCATACCGTTTATAAAGTTATCAGGCTTCAAACAAGTCACCACAACATTTATCACTAATTGCAAATTAAACTGGAACGAAAACATATATGCAACTTTTTTAGAGTTTAAATATGGAGGTTTACTGTTATCTGTCAGAATTATTAGTGAAAACAACGTATTGTTCGATTATCTTTTGACCGATATATCCTACGCGATTCAGCGAAATTGTGGATTTCCCCTCTATTCACAACAGAATAAGATATAAGTGTTTAGTAAATCACTTGTTGCATAATGAGTTTGCGCACCCGACTACGTACGCCGTTGTTTCATTCAGTGATAAATGTTGCTTTGAATTTTTTGAAAAGTTTTCTACTCGGCATCAGAAAAAGGTAAAACTGTTTATTCAAATAAATAATTTTGTATCCAGTATAAACGTTACCATTCTCAACTATTTATTATTGCAGGGGAAATTCACGACTAAGAGCGACGTCTGGTCATTCGCTGTAACTATTTGGGAAATCTTGACATTCGCACGGGAGCAGCCATTTGAAGGTCTAAGTGACGAAGACGTTATCGCTAATGCTGGGCATTACTATAGAAATGACAATGAGCACGTGTTCCTATCCCATCCGCCAATCTGCCCGAAGGAGATTTATGATTTAATGTGCGAATGTTGGAACAGACAAGAGAGTGAGAGGCCCTCATTTAGAGAAATTCACATGTTTTTGTGTAGAAAAAACATGGGTTTCGATCCAAGAAAGGATAATCTTGAACACGTCAGCTAAGCGATAGTCAATATGGGATTTTATATAATGCTAACACAGACTGTAAGCCATAGAATATAAGTGTAGGAAGACAAAATGAAACAGGAAAGACCTTGAGTTGTTTGTCAGTCTGTGACACTATATATAAATGTACAAAGTGAATTATTTAAATGGAGTTATTTGAATTTAATTTTGTGTTAAGTGTCGTTATTGGAACAACTAGTTAAAAAACATGAAAAAAATGTATACAAGGTGACTTTTTTGGAACTTGTAGAATTTGTTTAACGTCATTTCTTATGAAACTTGTCGTATTTTTTGTTTTGTAAGAATTAGAACAACCAAAACACTTACGAATAAGCAATGTGTTTGTCAAATTAATTGCGAATTTGCATTGAATTCACATTGTGAAAACAAATAGAGGAATAAAATATTTCGAACTCTGTGTAATAATGCGAGTTTATGTGCACGTCCGTCGTGCTGCTAGACGGATATTTATTTTGTAAATAATTAGATCAGTGGCTGAGATTAGTTGTGCTGCTTTTGTTATCCTTTAAGATAAGGATGGAAATCAGAATTGACAGCCTCAAAAAATTTGTGTTGTCAAAAGTAGACAAAATGTAGCGTTTCTGCAGGCGTTGTGGTCCAGATTGACCGCTTTGATATAACGTGTTAGTGATATATAAACAATGGTGATAAATTAATTATGTATGGCTTAAATGAAGTTTTTGTTCACCCTCTTCACTTATTTCCTGCAGTCGTACATTCTCGGTAACTTTCGTTTGATCCCGATTTTGAACGGACATTCCCGAATATGCACGATTGTGATGTGCAGTTCATTATCAGCGCTCATATTTAACATAATTTATTCTAATATAACACATGTACAATAAATGATTTATATGCGACAGCTTTGCAGTAAGCTGGGGGAGGATTTAAGTGGCATTTTTCTGCGATAAGTGCTGCATGTTATAAAGCATGTCAGTCAGGACTTCAAAGCCAAAATAAAATGGTATTAATAAAATTTCCTAGCTTTGACATGTTGAATGTCTAAAATTTCACATTGAACTCATACGTGTTTCATTACGCTTTATAATCTCTATATGCTATGATCTGATTAGTTTAATTTGCACATGTAAGCGGAGAAATTCACTTATATTTATTGCGTCTAGCTTTCAGATTGCTTGGATTCTATTATATTTATTACGTAATATTTTGTAATGCTAGACGTGTTTGTATGGCAGTCCAAGAGCTAACTGCGTGTATTGCAGCTGCCTGTAAACACTTATATAACTTGATATCCATCTGTTTCACGCTGCGATTGGCAACTTTGAGATTTTATACCGAATCTATAGCTCTTAATTCTGGCTATAAGGCATCATTAACATAATCTTGGATTGATGGAACTTTTATGCGACTTGAAAAAATGCACTTGCCTCAAAGCGCTAGCAGTTTATAAAATCTGATACCCTATTAAAATTGTGAACCGATCGTTAGTGGCATTTAGATAAAACCTAAATTTATTTTAATGTCGAGATATGAAGGTCAACTACTGTTTATACAGTGTAGTATTTTTGTCTTAACTAGAAATAGTGCATAGATACGAGATAATACATTTCTAACATCTGTTTCTCTCAAATTACACCAACAAATTTAGGATGACCGTTTTCAGTATGTAACATTATTAAAATCACTAGGGGATTTTTTTTTGCAGAGAAATATAATAATTCATCAACTTTGAATATTAAAAACATTAAAAAGAGCATAACATATTTAAATTTCTAATTAATAAAAACATGATGATAGTTTGTAACGGTTCCATTGTGATCAATTTGTTTTTTATTACATTTAAACACATTTATGAAAATTTCAGGAAACAGTTTCGAAAATAGAACGGTGCATCAGTTTGTATTCGAACACATCTTTCAGAATCAAATACATTCTTCAGATTTAAAAATTGATAATGACAAGAGTTAGTTCTTTTTCGTTGTCATTTTTAAATATCACGGTTCTCATACTATTGTATATCTAACTTAAATGGGGATTTGGATGGAAATTTAAACAAAATTAAAGATGAATATTTTCATTGTATACCTGAATCGAAAACATATTTTCTGATGCCTGTCTATTGGAATACAATGATAAAACATGAGGCTCGAGTTATTATTCGGTGAACACTGACGTAGTCTACTGTTTTCAGATTTGAAAACGTACTAAAAATTAAATAGGCATTTCTTCACACAAATGACTGACTTGATATCCTTAAAGCTTCATAAATGTAGCTAAATCTCAGTTAGCAGGTTTATTTTCAGCAGAGCTTGCTTCAAACTTAGTTTTGACTTCTTGGTGTTGTTTTGTCTGGTCGTCATTCAAGCGAACTTTTACTCTTAAATGGTTGTGAATCTCAAAATAACGAAGTATAGATGTCACGGTGAGTGTATCGAATTGTTGTATTGTTATTTTCAAAATGTGAACAAGTTGAATTCTCCAAAAACTCCAAAAGTAATTGTTAATTGGACATTCACTTTATATTTTATAGAAAAAATGTTTAACTTACAATGTTTTATGAGTTTGTTGTCTTTTCATATTATAAATATGTTGAATACACACATTGATTTACACTAATATCTAATTGGTCATTTCCTTAATATTTCATTACAAAATTTTCAACTGATATTTCAAATTTACTTCCGAATTTCATTTTGTGAACATGTTAATGGACACTTTACTCATGATTTGAGTCCGGAAACTGTAAAAGTTGTTTAAACTGCTAAAACTGAGACCTTGTTTTGGCAATATTTGAAACATGTTTATTTATTTCAATTCATAAACCTTGAAAACGTTGGAAACTTTTAGTCTCGATGCAAATTTAAGACTATGAACTGTGATGAAGATTAGACAACTGGTTTTAAACTGAACACCATGCCATATACCATCATTCAAACTTTACAAACAAACTATTTGACATGTTAATGGTGGTATAAAATGTAGAAATATGACCAAAACTTACACTGTGACAAACCAAGTTTGTAAGGTTATGACCAATTAGATTCAGTCTAAAAATGTGATATGTACACTTTTTTTAAAACCAAAAAATAATGTGTATTGCATTTAAACATAAATTTCTCTTAAATGAGTTAAGAACGTAGTTTTATTTGTCAATATTGACTCCTAGAATTATACTTCATTTCTTTCTATTCATTCTTTCTTTGTTCCTATACTAATTTAATGGCAGTGTAACCATAACTGAGACATTTGACCTTACCGATATATCTTCTAGGATGTCTCGCACAAGCTTGTATTTAAGTCTCTACAATCAGTAGTTTTACAGTTTCGTGATTATATGTTTTAGAAGAAGTTAATGTTATACAGCCTGGCAGAGTGACATTGATGTATCTTCTAAAACACAGTGAAAGTTATGTAACGTTTTTTGGTTCGATTCCTTTTCGTTTTTGTGCTGCCATGTCAGAGGCGTGGAAGAAATAAAGTAACCTTAGTAACGTGAGTGTATTTATGTATTAAATATCTTAAGATACTGTGTGTATCCGAGGGTAAAAAAAATAAAACGTATCTATTTTAATCCTTTATACGTACGATGAAATAACTAATCGCCATCATTCATAAATTTAACAATATTCATAACTTTCTTTGAAAAAGAATCATATTTTTGAATCCATTTTAATAAAACAAATCAAGCTCACCCTCGTCAAAGAAGAGTGTACACGCTTGATAACTAACTATACAACTTTAACTTAATAATATTAAAGGGAGAATACTGATGTTATAACCAAATTAATAACTTACCATCATTAATAAGATGAGTATATTAAAATTGTATACTTAAAGAAACTACTGAATTATATGTCCCATTTATTTAATGTCAGAATTGGAAACATTCAAAGTTTTCCTTCTGTGAAATAGGTATCGCATTCAATAATTTAAAGCACGTATAGAAAAACTTGAAGAATGGATATTCGGAACCACAGATTGAAAGAGATGTTGCCCTATTTCACTGTCTAACTCCTTGTTTATCCTCTTATTTTCCTAATTATAGAAATCATTAGCTCATTAACTGTAGGTTGTCTAAACTTCGTATGAATAACATCACATGATACACAAAGGATGGTTAGCACAAAGAACGAAAAGGACGAACATGTTCCAGTGGTGTTAGAATTCAATCAAATAGCGTAGATTAATAGTATTAAACGTGAATAGAACTATATCGTTTTGTTTCACTTTGCGAAGCATAATCTGTTCTGTGTCGGTCATTTCTTACTCATTTGTGTTGTACTAAATACTTTCTGAAATATTAAAACAGAAAAAAATGTTGTTTTTTTCTTAATAGCTTTCGTTTGATTTTTTAATCGTTTGTAGAAATATATTTAGATAGGCAATCTAAACTTGGAATTGTTAATTATTTACATTTGAAAATTTCTTGTTGCAATAATATGAACAGATGCCATTGATTTGTTATTAGTTTATAAAAGAAAACAAACATTTGAGTTATTATTTACAATTTCAATTAAAAGATCCTTTGCGTTAAACCTTTTTTTATCCAATAAGTATATTCAAAATGGCCGACTCACTTCAACTTTGCTTCGTCATGCAGTGATGGTTGTTTTACCAGTTGTTAATTTGTTAGAGACTTTATTCTTTAAATCACTTGAATGTCCGTATTTTTGATTTTAGTCCTTGAGACTGAATGCGTCCGTTTATTAGTATGTGCGTCAGTTGCTATTGACAACTATTTTCTAAATAAAATGATAAATCAAATACGAATATTTGTTGTTTCTGATACTCCATTTTATGGTATGCTATATATATATTTATATGTGATTGCTATTGAAATGTAAACCACTCCTGCTGCAATAAATTCCAATACTAGTTTACAGTCGTGATATTAATATCTGGGTTCATATTTCTTGGAAAAAAAGTCTTGATAGAAGAATCCACTGAAAGTATTGCAAGCGTCCAATAAATGGAAGTAGTATACTCAGATTTATAGAGTCTGCTTTTCTTGGAGGGTAATGAAATCAGAAGCACCCCTCGCGTCCCCAGAAAGCGGCTTTAGCAGAATTACATTTCCGAAGAAGAAAAAAATGTAAATTAGCTCCTAGATTCCAAGGAATCGAAAAATAATAAAACTGCATCAATGTACGAACTCAGTGCAGGAACGATTGGTTCTACGATCAATGAAGACTAGATTATCCAGATAATACGATAGTTAATCACCAAGGGTTCTCCGTGGCCGAGTGGTCTAAGGCGCTGTCTCAAGATCACTTACCTCTCACCGCTAATGTCATAGGTCCGAGTCTCGCTCGCTCCAAAAACATTATATGAGAAAGTTTCTAGTTACTTTCGGAAGGACGGTGGTTCTACTCAGTCTGAGGTCTTCCTCCACCAGTAAAACTGGATATGCCATATATAACATGAAAAGTGTGGAAAATGGCGTTAAACCCCATTAAAAAAATATTAATAATCACCGAAAAGAGAGAAATCATATGTAGATCAAGAGATACAGTACTCTGACACTTGACACATTCACCATAATCACACACTATACATATATATATACTGAACATAATTGCTAACCCGCCACTATTGTATTTACAATATCTTCGTCTAAATATGAAGTAGCGCTAAGTTTAGTGTGCGTGTATGCCATTAACAGATTATAAAGTATTTTAACAAAGCCGAAATATTATTTCTTACTCAAATCCAAACTTCTTTGAAGAAATTGCTTTAATACTTTTAGAGAAAATACATAAAATGTCTGGCGGCGGGTTAGCTGTTCCGTTCAGTATTCTAACCGTGATAAATACAAACATACTAGTTTGCGGATTAGGTTGACACATATATTATTGTCATATACACATGTTTGGTTGGGTCGCAAGTTTTCACAGCGTTAGTTACGTTCCAACCCTTCCCTAAATACATATCACAGTTTTCAATACTTAATAAAATTGTCAAAATAACGACACAGGTTCGAAATACATTTACTTCTTCATTTGCACAACAGATCATATACTGAACGGAACAGCTAACCCGGACACTTTTGTATTTCAATATCTCCGTCAAAATACTGAATAGCGTTATCATTATCATTAATAGACAATGTGTAACGATTTTACATAACCTAAATGCGGCTTATTGGAATCCAAATGTCAAGAATATTGGTTTGATACTTTTTGAGAAAATACATAAAATGTCGGTGACGGGTTAGCTGTTCCGTTCAGTATAGAACAACACACATTCTTTCAGTCGTTGACATGTAAGGGATTGCTAACGCGATGCGTATTCTTGGGTTAGTGGGCACTATTAATGGAGAGAACGCCATTTCCAACGCATGGCGTTTTGTCTATGGCTTTCCGGTTTTCTTGATGAAGGAAAGTTTCAGAACAAACCTGAATAGAATCACCGTCCTTTCACAAGTAACTGGCAAACTTTCTCGCATAAAGCTGGACATGAACTCACGACCTCAGCGATGAGAGGTACGTGGTCATTAGACGACAATTGGAGCACTCGGTCCCAGGAGAGCCATGCGCCATTCATGAATACATAGTGAAAGGTTCAACATGTTATTTGTTTTGATTTTGAACAGGTTTTAGCGAGAAAGAAAATTACATATGGGCCACGCGATTGTTGATATTTTATTCCCAAGTTTCATTTTGCACTGTCTCTCTGATTACTTCGGAGATAATCAACCATATATTAACCTTACTGACTGGCACATTCAAGACTCCATAATATAGAGGTTAATGTGCATGTCTCACATATCAATATTTCTAATTGGACAAAATATTCAAATGAACAATAGATAGGCGATTTCTCACTTATTACACTTTAACAGATAACTCATTAAATAACCAGTAACCTGCACATGGTGATCACATCGAAAACATATGAACTGGCTGACTTATATATAGTTTCAAGGCCAGATTAGCTCAGTCGGTAACGCGTCCGACTATCAATCCAGGGGTCGTGAGTTCGAATCCCCACCCAGCAACAGTCACAGTGATGATTGATATACGACATTGCGTCTCATTTTCATTTGTCTGTCACCGCTGATTCAAGTGGGAAAGTTATCAGTTACTTGCGGAGATTGGGTGTGCTCAAATACTTGTTAACCTTTCAGCATCCCAGGAAACAGTGGTTAAGTTAACTGATCGTCTGTTAGCGCTCGATTGCATAACAATGACCCTAAATATTTAATCAATTTATCATATATAGTCTTCTCCCTCGTTTTAACAGTATTGTCATCCAATACATATAAAATTAGGGTGCGTCTGTCGCCTTCTGTGTGTCTCTCTCAAAACTGCAGATTTTGAGCTGACAGGGTATAAAGTGCCAGGGGAAATTATATACCTAACCCCATTCCCCTAAAATATGGCGACATTCAGGCATAATGTTGAATACAACACCACGTCATTAAAAGTACAGAAGGTCCTCCGTAGTATAATGCTGAATACAACACCATGTCATGAAAAGTACAGAAGGTCCTCCGTAGTATAATGCTGAATACAACACCATGTCATTAAAAGTACAGAAGGTCCTCCGTAGTATAATGCTGAATACAACACCATGTCATGAAAGTACAGAAGGTCCTCCTTAGTATAATGCTGAATACAACACCATGTCATTAAAAGAACAGAAGGTCCTCCGTAGTATAATGCTGAATACAACACCATGTCATTAAAAGTACAGAAGGTCCTCCGTGGCCGAGGGGTCTAAGGTGCATTCTCAAGATCACTTACCTCTCACCGCTAAGGTTGAAGGTTCGAGTCTCGCTTACTTCTAATACTTTTATGTGAGAAAGTTTGGCAGTTACCTTCAGGAGGATTGTGATTCTACTCAGATTCATTTTGACGCCTTCCACCACTAATAAAACTGGATACCAGAAATTTGTTGAAAATGACGTTGGAACCGATTAAAAAAATAAATCAAAGTGTAAACTGGATTGCATTATTCGTATCAAAACGACGGTGCACAGCGACAGTGCAGTCAGGAACACAATTGAAGAGCGTCATCAATACCAATTTTAGGTCCAATTTAGAAACAAATTGAAAAAGTTTCCATTTCAAAAATGACACATATGGTTCATTGTACTCCGCCCGATCGTAACCAATGTCTAGACGAGGCTCACTCACAGAATATTTCATTATTATCTTCAGAAATTATAACCAAAACCCCGCGCGGTCTTCTTTGAGTTACAAACTTAAAACAAATTGAGCTTAACGGAAAGACAATTCGCTGATGTCTAAATAGAAATGGGAATTGTCATTATTACAGATCTTATTTCAAAATGACACACCTTGCAAATGAGATAATGTTGGGTATCCCAGACTGATCAATTTGTCTGAAAGCTAAATGCAGTAAGCCCAAGATTGCAATTAAATAGAAAATTTATTTAATTTCTTCCTGTCTAATTTATTGCTTTAAGGAGTGATTTAATAGCACATGATTTCAACACCTTTAACATTTTTACAGTAATTTATTTCCAAATTGTATTTTTTGTTGAAAATTTGAATTAAATAGTCCATAACCGAAATACGACTAGTTAATGAGCCAAACTGTATTAGCAATTTATTACCAACTTCTGCTAAAAATGAGTCAATGGTGAAGTACACTTAAACTAGTTTCATTGGCAGATTCAATTCTTAGCCTCTTATTTGTGTGATATTTTTAATGCAATTTAGATAGTGGCTTTTTCCCTGATAAATGTACGAAAGGAGTTGTAATACCATTGCATAAGAAATGGTTAAGATGTGATGTAAATATGTATAGAGGATTTACCTTGTTGGTTGGTTGTTGATCAAATAAGTTCACCTCTATATTAAACAAACGGATTGTATCATACTGTGGAAAGAATAGCATAGTTTCGGATTCTCAGTTTGGATTTAGGAAACGAAAACCAACTACTGTTGCTTTGTTTGTGTTATACACTTTTGTACAGAAATATTTGAATGAAGACAAAAGGCTTTATTGTGTTTTTGTAGATTTTATATAGGCATTTGATTGTATTTATCGAAATGGATTATGGTTAAAATCATATCAAGTAAGTATACGTTGGAACATTTTAAAAAATATAAGAGATATATGTATAATAAGGTTAAATCTTCCGTAAAGGCATGCAACAGTTACTCTGATTTTTTTTGAATATGCAGTGGGATTTCGACAAGGGGAGATAATGTCGCCAATAATGTTTTCACTGTGTCTTGAAGATTTGGAGCTATTTTTACAGGATAGTGTATTGTCTGGTTTGAAGATACAGTAGATGATATTGTATTAATACTTTTACTTTTTGCTGATGATATGGTTATTCTTGGTGACTCACCAGAAAATTTACAAAACAGCTTAAATTTATTAAATTCATACTGTAAAAAGTGCAGTTTAGAAGTTAATGCACACAAAACTAAAGTAATGGTTTCGAGAAGTTTCGAAAGCGTGGAAGAATATTGCCAAACGAATGTTCTACTTATGAAATAAATCAATTGGACGATTGTTAATGATTTTAATTACTTTGGGACAGTTTTTTAACTATACAGGAACGTTTGCTCTTAATCAAGAACATCTAGTTGGTAATGCTTTAAAGGCATTGACTGTTTTGTTAATTGTAAAAAAGATTAAAGTGTAGCCGAAAATTACCTGCCAGTTGTTTGATGCCTTTGTAGGTTCGATTTTAGGATATGCTTCTGAAATTTGGGGATATGGCAAATCAAAAGAAATTGAACGTATTCATTTAATATTCTGCAAATCTATTGTTAATGTTATAACTTATACTACAGATGTTGGTATTTATGGAGAATTAGCTTGATACCCTTTGTAGATATCTCGATATATTAGAATTTTAAAATATTGATTTTAGTTGTTAAACACGGACAATATATTATTAAACGTTCTGTACAAATTGTCATATGAACATTGCATAGCTGGAAAAACGTTTTGGTTAACAAATGTTAAACATTTATTATGTCAAAATGGATTCGCTTTTGTTTGGAATCAACAAGGAACAGCAAATGATAGAGACTTTATTAAGGTTTTTAAACATCGTTTGATTGCTAATTTTTATCAAAGCTGGTACTCTGATATAGAAAACGTCAAGTGTTACAGATATATAAATAAATGTTACAAGTTGATTTACGAACTTATATTTGCAAGATTAAACTGTATTCTCACAATTTATACATCCAGGTGGATCATTTTGGTTGAAACCGAATACCTCGATCCGAAAGAAACTATATATTGTAGGATTCGAAATTTTGATTAATAAATGTTCATGTTTTAATTCTTTAAGACAGAAATTTATTGAGCGTTATTATTATGAAAATCCAATATATTTTAAAGAGTACTGATATTGATACAATAAAAAAACTTGACAAATTTCTAAAAGCCGCATTTCTACTGCATGTTTCACTTTCTCATAACACTTACTAAATCTTCTAAATATTTTATTTGTTTAAATAGTATACATTTGAAAATAATATACTAAGTCACGTAACAACAGTTTTTGAAATGTTTTTCATATAATAGAAATAAAATATATAGATTACTATTGTATTATATGTATGTATTGTATGATTAATATTCTATTATTTGTATGAATTGTATGATTACTGTTCTATGATATGTATGTATTTTATGATTAATGATCTATTTTATGAATGTATTGTATGATAAATGTTTTATTATATGTATGTATTTTGTGATTAATGTTGTATTATATGTATGTATTGTATGATTAATGTTTTGTTATATGTATGTATTTTGTGATTAATGTTGTATTATATGTATGAATTATATGATTAATGTTCTATGATATGTATGTATTGTATGATTAATGTTCTATTATATGTATGTATTGTATGATTAACGTTGTATTATATGTATGTATTGTATGATTAATGTTCTATGATATGTATGTATTGTATGATTAATGTTCTATTATATGTATGTATTGTATGATTAATGTTCTATTATATATATATATATATATATATATATATATATATATATATATAAATATACATGTATGGTATGATAAATGTTCTATTATATGTATGTATTGTATGATGATATACTTATGTGCAAATCAATAAAAATATTTGTTCTGTTTTATTCTGTTCAAATATAATGAAATTAAAGGAAAACATGACGTGTACCACGTGTAAAAAATGGTTATTGGAAGGTATTGAAAATAAAACGCTAGCTTTTCACCATGTACTGATGACTAGATGCATGCATACATGAGTTATAGTTGTACCAAACCAACCAATTAGTTGAAAATATAAAATACGTGTTATTGTACGTACGACTGTTGAAAGATGATAGCAAATATTAAACAAGAGTTGTCAGAAGACAACAAAGCTCGCTTATGGGATAAAAACTCACCACCCATGCAAAGAGTGAGATTGGAGGCAAACACCAAAACTTAAAAGCAACTAAAGGCAAAAGTTTAACTTGGGTGACTGGTGACAACGCCGGGGTCATGGCAACAGCTTTGCTGGACATTCGTCCCGGCAAGCTAAAAATTATTGTTGTTTATGAAAGAAAAATACAACAGTAGATGCACTTTCTGAAATCATAAGTAAATGGCACTGGGTTTTCATGAGAACATTTCGCCCCATTGGTGCAAACAGGTACCAAGTGCCTTCTTATTTCTTATACACTTGGTACCTTATTGCACTGATGGGACGATTTTTCAGCATAGAACTTTTATTTCGTAGTGTAGTACATTGTACACCGTAATTCGAGTTGAAATAGGTCATTATAAGCCGTTATCCAACATTTTAGAATATTACTATTACAAATATACATTAAATAGCTGATATAATTATAAATTATAAACATATAAATTGGGTTGTAACATATGTCATATCAATATTAAAATTTTATAGTATTACAAACACTGCACCACTTTGGTACCAGTGTGCTTACGTATTCATTTTAAAAAGGATTTACTCATCTGTTACGACTACAATGATATCGGGAGTATAAATTGCTTTTGAGCGGTGCAGACTTGCACAATATTATTTCATTTGATATACAATTGATTTCTATCAAGGAACATAGTCTCGTTTTTCAGTTTAAAAGCTTTGTGTATATAGACAGACAGGTTTCTTATCGTTTGTTTGCTGTCAGCTTGTAACAATTCAATAGTTTTAAACATGACTTGATTTGATATAATAGTAACATTTAAAATATATAGGTCTTAAGCCATTGTAGTTGTCAGAAACATGTTTATTTACCAATTAGTAAACTATATTAACTTAGCCAATTAACGTATTGTACTAACTAAGCCAATTAACGTATTGTTTTAACTAAGCCATTTAGCATATTGTATTAACTTAGCCAATTAAAGCATTGTATTAACTTAGCCAATCAACGTATTGTATTAACTTAGCCACTTAACGTATCGTATTAACTTAGCCAATCAACGTATTATATTGACATAGACAATTAACGTATTGTATTAACTTGACCAAACATAAAGATTTTAGAATAAAGGAGTATTACAATTTTGTTTAATTATGGAAATATCAAATTACCATCTCTCTGGTAGTGATAGAGAATCGGACCAAAACACGGAGGGTTCTTGGCTCAATCCCCGTGAATTTGACTTATCCCAAATACTTTAGATTTAACCAAGGAAAAGCATGATTTATATAAATTGTAAAACATTGTTTCACAATCAATCGATGTAATATAAGTGATTTAAGCTTAAAATGACTACGGTTTTAAAACGATCAGTGTGTTGTGAAATGACCACCTTATAAACAAGATTTCTCAATTTCGTTACTTTAAGTATTTTGACTTTCCATCTAAGAATAGTCAACCGGGCAGTATGATGTAGCAATTTCTGTGTCTTTAATATCTTGTTTTACAAATAGACGGCCTGGCTTATTCAGTCGCCACCAGGGTCGTGAGTTCCAATCCCCGTCTGGTCACAGTCTCTGTGGTTACTGTTGATGTACTTTGGTATACGGCCACGACTGACTACATGGGGGGAAAGTAGATACGGTTTGTATATCACTGGTTGATTGTCCAGCTGATCCAAGTGATGTTATAATGCGATGACCATCGTTGAATAGTTAAAAATATTGTTAAAATGTACATACATACAAATAGAAAAGCGGGGCGGAAGTGTAGTGGATATAGTGTTGGTTTGCAACTGGCACTAGAGGTTGTAGGTTCGATCCAAAGCTTGACCCGATGCCTCTCGAATCAACACTGGGTACTGGTTTTTACCAGGAAACGGACTTTAAAACAGTCCGTTAACGCTTAATTCGCAATCAAGCAAAAATGAAACAAGACGATGCAGGCAGATGAAATTATAAATACATCGTCAAGATGCTTAAGATAATATAAACAATTGAATGCAAAAAACAAGCTTGGCATCCAGCAGACACTTTAAATAGTGCAAAATACATTGCAACTCAAGTTACTTCGTCACGTATACCAAATAAACCTATCATCTAGACGACTTTATTCATATGGAAAGGGCAATGTTCTTCACCAGTGTAAAGAAGAGAACACAATTAATAGCTGCCATCAATATAAATAGTGACATCACCTTAGATTTCAAATGTAACTTTTTATATTTCAACAATGCCATACAATGTTCTTTTTTTTAACAACCGCATAATAACCGTCTAGACGAAATGTCCCTCATTGTAGTCCTCAGAAAATCATATCCGCTTTCTGAACACTAGGTGGTCTGCTTTTGTGCAAGGAATTTTAGCAAAACTAAGCTAATTGGAAACATTGGATAATGTGCTGACGTTTGGACAAAAAGAAAATTTCTTTATGACAGATAATATTAAATCACAACACAGCTTCCAAACTGGATTAGATGATAACACTGCTATACCATGTAATGTGTCTGAGAAATAAAGAAAAATGATTTTGTCAAACAAGAAGATTTAATTTTATATGGCTGTTTAATAAGTAAAATCTCAAAATGTTCCCTAATTAGGGAAAAGTGCATCGAATGTCGTCTAGTGCATAAAATTATATTGTTTATAACTGTATTTTTTTCTTCTCCAGTTTTCATGATGTGGCGACGCGAAAAGAGCGAGGTCACTTCTCTATGTATATATTGTACTAATTACATAATGTATATTGATTGTGTTCGTTTAAGCACCCTGGTGGCAGATGTTGGTATGTATTTGGTTTTGATCTGACCGGTCCAATGACGACACCCTTGCTTGTTTTATAGTTTTACACGGAATGATCTACATTTACAAGATTCAACACGACCAGAAATTATAACAGTGCTTCCATTGATGTACAACACCGAGTTAAAGTACGGCACTACGTTAAAATACGGCACTGAGTTAAAATACAGCATTGCGTTAAAATACAGCACCAAGTTAAAGTACGGCACTGAGTTAAAATAAAGCACCAAGTTAAAGTATGGCACTGAGTTATAATACAGTACCACGTTATAGTACGGCACTGAGTTAAAATAAAGCACCAAGTTCAAGTACGGCACTGAGTTATAATACAGCACCAAGTTAAAGTACGGCACTGAGTTAAAATACAGTACCAAGTTAAAGTACGGCACTGAGTTAAAATACAGCACCAAGTTAAAGTACGGCACTGAGTTAAAATACAGCACCAAGTTAAAGTACGGCACTGAGTTAAAATAAAACACCAAGTTAAAGTACGACACTGAGTTAAAATAGAACACCAAGTTAAAGTACGGCGCTGAGTTAAAATACAATACCAAGTTAAAGTACGGCACTGAGTTAAAATAGAACACCAAGTTAAAGTACGGCACTGAGTTAAAATAGAACACCAAGTTAAATTACGACACTGAGTTAAAATACAGCACCAAGTTAAAATAAAACACCAAGTTAAAGTACGGCACTGAGTTAAAATAGAACACCAAGTTAAAGTACGACACTGAGTTAAAATACAGCACCAAGTTAAAGTACGGCGCTGAGTTATAATACAGCACCAAGTTAAAGTACGGCACTGAGTTAAAATACAGCACCAAGTTAAAGTACGGCACTGAGTTATAATACAGCACCAAGTTAAAGTACGGCACTGAGTTAAAATACAGCAAGAAATTAAAGTACGACACTGAGTTAAAACATAGCACTAAGTAAAAATACAACACTCGGATAACGTACAGCACTAGCTTAAAGTACAACACCAAGTTAAAGCACATCACTGAGTTAAAGTACAGCACTGATTTAAAGTACAGCACTCGAATAAAGTACAGCACCGAGTTTAAACACATCACTCAGTTCACACAGTTAAAATATGGAATAACTTCATCAGCGGCGACTGGTTCGCTATTTACCATGTTACATGATATATGACCGATTAATGTCTCCTGTTTCATAATATAAACTGGTATACACTGTTCGCAGAATCAACATAGCCGAGGTTTTTTTCTTCTTTTTTTTTATTTGTACTGGTATTTTGTTTGTATATCCGTTCAAAACTTAAGACTGTGTAAAGCATGACGTATGTTTATCGTAAAATGACCGGAATGTTTCCCCATATATAGTAACATCTTCCTGAAATATAAGCGTGTTTCTCAAAATTGGATGTACGCATATGGCATACATACGCCATCAAATACACATTAGCAATGTATGCTCTCTAGCATATGTGTATTCAAATAAATATATAAACTTGATATATATTTGTTTGTTTCAACAGAAAATAAATACTAATTTTTTTCTATACTTGTAAGATCATTTTTAACTTTAATAATGAATTATTATAACTACATAAATTATGTCTGGTTCATTATTTATATCATTTTTATATGGCTATTAGAAGAAAATTAAGAATAATATGCACTAGCTGTTATGTCCTATTTTAACTCATATCAGCTGTTCTCTGTTTATATACTCTGATATAATAAGATAAGTGTTTCTGGCCAATATGCATCTTTGAACTTATATGACCGTCTTTTGCTCGAAAACAACCATGCTGTGTCTTCCAAAACACATTTCTATGTATCATTTTAATTAACTACTGACCGCTTTTACCCGTCTTCTTATGTTATGTTATGTATGTATTGTCTATTCTGTGACAATTATATATGTGTACCCTTAAAATGCTGAATCCTTAGACAGTTGTGCCCTTTGAATACAGCGTCTGTAAATGTTGTGTCCTTAGCAGAGTAAGCATATAGATACGATCAACGACACAACCTACGTCAGTGGTCCTGAACAGCTTATAACTTGTATGTACGATTTTTTTTATAAAATGAAAGTGTCGGATAGCCTTACGTGTGTAAAATGTACGTACCGGATATTATGTGGTATTATTGTATACTTAAATATGGCCCCTAAAGTTGGTTAAATGATTTCAACTTTTGGTACATGTGCAAATTTTATAGTTCCCATTGACCATCTTGGTATTAGAGGAATCATTTTCACCGATATATAGATCAGTGCGAACTTCACAGTTCCAGATCAACTCAAAACAGTTGCGCTTCATTCTAAAGTACATGGCACTCAGCTGTTTTGAGGTAATTTGGAATTTTGTAGGTCGCACTGAATTGTATAACAATGAAAAAGATTCCTCTAATATCCAAACGGTCGGTGGGAACTATATAGCATACACATATACTCAAAATTGACATGATAAGTCACTTAAAGCAACTTTTGAAACAACATTCTGACACCGTATTTAGCGGTGCGCGAGACGTAGTCTCCCATCCTTGATTAATAGAAGACCGCGGCGTGGTCTAGTGGTAGAGCGTCCGCCTGCATGCGGAAGGTCATGGGTTCAATCCCCGGCCGGGTCATACCAAAGACTTTAAAAATGGTACTAGAAGCTTCCTATTTGACGCTCAGCATTTAGAGGCGAGTTCTAGGTCTGGTAGGCCCGGTGTCAGTATAATGTGACTGGGTGGGGTATCATACCATGTGTCTGCGACATGATACTCCAGTGTGACAGCGCTTAGAATACTGTCTCAAGTAAACACCGTCGTGATATGACTGAAAAATTGTTGAAAGCGACGCTAAACACCATACAACAACATAACATTTAATGATTGTCCTAGCAGTCCCAAACATTATGGAAGTATACAATAAAAAGGTTACTGAACGTGTATGGATGAATATTAATTGGGACTCATTTTTTTAGGCGGAAGAATACTCACAAGTTCGAATTTCGCCGCCAAAACAACTCGTCCAAAGTAATATTTACCCATACACGTATGTAAAATCGTTACCTATATTCGTAACATGTATTATCGGAACGTTTTGGTGCAGATATATTTCACGTTTAAAATTTCTATACTATATTTTGGCGCAACATATTGTTCCAACCCGATTAGCTCAATCGGTTACGCGTCTGACTATCAATCCAGGGGTCGTGAGTTCGAACCCCGCGCCCGGCAACAGTCTCCGTGATGATTGATATACGACATTGTGTCTCATTATCATTCGTCTCTCACCACTGATTCAAGTGGGAAAGTTATCAGTTACTTGCGGATATGGGGTGTGCTGGAGTACTGGTTAATCCAAGGAAACAGTGGTTAGGTTAACTGATCGTCTGTTAGCCCTCGATGGCATAAAAATGACGCTCAATATTCAATCAATCAATCAATTGTTCCAGCTCAAATTTTAGTGTTAACAAGCAATGACAGATATGCAAGTGACATTAGTTTATTTTTCTTTTACTAAATATTAAAGTCTCACACATATGTTAGCTTTCCACGTGTGAATCCTCAAAGTTGTGAAGTTTTCTGTAATACTACGTTAAGTCATTCACCCGCTCTCTGATCGTACTGTTTAATGCGGCTTGAGACGCAAATGTCGATCTACTCAGCACCGTCAATTAAGGCATGTCTTAAAGCAAATAAAGACGTGTAATTCTTTTATCACCCCAAGAATCGCCATCTGCTGTTCTTTCCAGAGTTAGGGGCAATTTTGGAACGAATTAACCCCTCTATACGTCGTTGCCATGCCGACGATACTTTGTTTATAATGACAGGCTCTTTTTACATTTGTAGATTGAAATGTTTGTTTCCCTCCAGTGTTGATCAGCAATTTGTCATCCGTTTAATCCAAAGATTGAAAGTGTCTTTACGTCGCACGCCGATCCATTTTAAAGAAAATTGATTAAACCGTTGCAGAATTAAAATCGATCTGACGTTTAATTAAATTCCCATAAGAACCGTCGAACACTTTGTCATTAGCCAAGCGAATATTTATACATTTTCAGCACTAGCCTTTGAATTAGAAAAACCCGATTATTTTATGATATAACTCTTTAAGATTATTTTCAAGTGGAATTTGTGCACGATTGAACGAATGAAACTATTCATTTCGAGTGATAGGATTTGTTATTTATTTTATTAAAATCCTTAGACAATACAAATATACAACAAAAATACTTTAAATGTATTAACTTAGACAAATCGCGCCCACAGTCTTCCGGGTAAAACCAATTACTAAAATATGCTAATAAAGTGTTTCGCTGAAGAATATTTCACATGGAAATTGCGGAGTTTAGAACCCGCGGCGACCTTCCGATTCCTGGGCTAATAGTTTACCACTAGACCATGTGCCTTACACAGCAATTTGTAGCATTTAACCGGGGGCGTCATACCGACAACACAAACATAATATTACTGTGTTGACGAATCACAAAACTGTTAACGATGATATGGTGAACCGTCTATGAATGGTAGGAGGTGAATGATCCGCACCATAGGGGCTTTAGGCTAGATTACGGTTCCGCCCAATCTCATTATTTATCTCAGCGTCACAGAATGTTGCTTCATGTTGATGTACCAGACGACTTCGCTGATGCGAATACGCGTGTTATTCATAAGGTGTAACCCCACCATTGATTTTTGTTCTTTATTCTATAGTAAATAACAAAAGTTTGAAGGCTTGTCATTCATAGAGGGTCCCAAATGAAAGAAGTGAAACCTACATTTTACTGTTTGTCAACCTCTGCACTATCAAAATATGATGAGAAAAGTAGGGGTCATGTGTCATATAAGAGATTTTTTTTTCTGCTCAGTGTGTACACTGGTGACAAAGTGAAAGTAGACTTCCGAAATCATGAATTCATACCCCAATTTCCAAGCATCATTTTTTTTTTCTAAATTCACAATTCAAACATGACAATGCTATCAAAATGTTCAAAATACATCAATAATGCCATTCAAATAAAAAAATGAGCATTAAAAATAGGAAAATGCATTTTTAAAGAAGAAGAATTGAGGATTATTTACAACCGCCATTATGCGACTACCCCACGGAAGCACTTCCTTTTTGCAATGGTGGCACTATGCCATAAAGGGAGACATGGCAATTTTGATAAAGTTTAACTGAAACAATATTTCTAATTATCATAATAGTATACAGTCAAACCTGTGTTAGCTGTTACCTCTATTTAGCAACCGCCTGTTTTACCACTTTCTACATTAAGCAGCCACCTACCTTAAAGGGTCACTTTTTCTCTTTTCATCGAGTGGCTACCTAAGACAGGTTTGACTGCACCTGCATTATGCATATATAAAATTAGATTTCCTCCGTATGTTAAGAGACCTTTATTTTCATTTAAAACTCTTGTAAACGGTTAAAAGATTTCGCAAGTTCGAGGTTACATAAAATAAAAGAATATCAGACAGTTTATTTTCATCATTGTTACCGTTATAATAGAAATAAATCAAAAGTAAAAAAAATATTTATATAGTTTTTATGAATGTTTACCCATATTTTCAAGTCTAGCGTGACGGCAGAGGTTTTGTGTGTGGCTGTGCGTGCGCGTGTGTGTGTTTGGTGGTGGAGGGAGTGAGGTTGGGAGCATTCGTAAAATAGATATAAGTTCCCAAACGACGGTTATCTACTGTTCAATCGCAGTATCTGCATGAATGTGTTGTATGAATGTACTATATGAATGTGATGTTTGAATGTACTGGATGATTGTGATATATAAATGTACTGCACGAATGAATTGTATGAATGTGATGTATGAATATATTGTATGAATGTATTGTATGAATGTACTTCACTTATTATAAAATATATTTATTGATAATGTTTTTTCTATTCTGATGACTTCGTCCTTTGAACAATAGATGGACTGTTGGACATGTATCTTCCTATTCTATTAAGATAAACTTTCCGAAGGAAATTCATAATATTATGTTTAATGGTTATCTATATTAGCTAAATAGTAAGAAAATAATAATGTTTCCTTGAAAAGGGGCATTATCATGCTGGAATATTTAAAAATAAAGATAATGATTAAACCTTATATTATATATATGTTCTTATTTTGTTTCGGTATACTATATATATATATATCATATCATATCATATATAAATATATATATATATATATATCATAATATATCTAATCAATGCATTTTATATATATAATAATTCTAGTTTTTTTGTAAAAAGTGAATATGGCACATTATTTAGACATGAACCAAACAAAGGACGTTCGTGTTGGGTTTCAAACGTTCTCTGCAATTCTCCAATTACTATTACATGTATGTTGCATTATAAGGTTCCATTATTATGAAATATCCAATTAAACAACATATCTAGAGTCTCTAATACTTCACTAGTACAGCAAATTACGAACAGGAAAAAGTATAGTTTTGCCAGTGTTTTTGTTTCGTTATTCAATTTCACGGTTGTCCAATACATACAAATTTGCAGCGCATAATTACTTCAACAATCCGACCTCGATGTGATTCCATCTATCAAATCTAAATTGAGACACAATTGGTAAACAATCTTACGTGAGTATAAACCGTCTTCAATCATCTTAAACGGAGTGTTTAGTTTAACACATGGAAGAATAATATATAAATTCACTGCAATACAGAATCCCTCAAAAAGAAGGAAGGAGACTATATATTTCTACTTATACTTATACCCCCAACGCTGTAGGTCTGGGTAATTGAAGGGTGACAGTGGTGAAGCGAATCTCATTCGGTCGGTCAATGCCCCGGTTGCTCGTCTGATTACCAATGGCATTAACTATGGCCTGCCAGATTCTCAGTAACCGATAAACGTCACCACAAGTAATCGAGGGATTTAGAACCATCTGATTAGCATTTCTTCAGTGGCCAGTTGTCTTTGTTCACGAGGACCACACACGATAGGCACTTCGAAGCATATTAGCTCGACACCTGACGTATCAAGATACGGACACCCACGGACAATTGTGGCGGCGAAAGTGTTTGCTCTCAGACAGTTCTGTTACTTATAATTTCCATTGGCATTTATTGCGATTTCAAGATTCCACATTTCGACTATTTTGTGTGTGTTTTTTTTACTTTCTCACAGTACGTGATTGCTAGTCAGTAATGAACTGAATATAATATGAAAAAAAAAAGATTGCAGGTTATAGTATAAAATCCTAAGGTTTTAGGAATGTATCAGACAGATATGTTCCTATTTGTTATTTACAAGAGCATCGCCCCAATTCCTCTGGTAAGTCCAATTTTTCAAACATAACGTTTCGCAATACGTGTTCACGCTGTGATAAAAGTTGGCCCAACATGACATTACAACGGTACAATTTGGCTGTCATGTCCTACAAAGCGGCTGGCCATAATTTGCATTCTCACAGCCTCAGGTTTCAAGTTATTATCGTAATTTTCGAATCAAAACAGATTTTATTTGTCATCATTCGACGTCCTCAACAACGCCAGGCGTAACGTCTTTGTTACCCTAAGTGTCTTCTGACATTATTCAGTGAAAGAATGGTTTTTATTGTCAATAAACCTATTTAAATTCGATTTAAATAAATCTTACCCTATTTCAGTGGTACTTGAAATAATCTGTCTGACATAAACTTCCTTCATTTTGAAAGCCACGTGACTACAAACTATTTAGGTCGAAGGCTGCATAGATGGTTGTTACATTAAAAAAGGGGGATACACTTTCACACGATACATCAACATACCGTTAAGATACATTAATTTGAGCGAATGTATAATTTACACATTTAATTTTAATATATTTTATTCATGCTAACAATGCGATATAAAAATAATGGACTTTTCTTTTCTTTGTTACTTTATACTGAACGCTCTTGATGCTGGTTGAGTAACCGCTTCTTATGTTGAGGTTGATGATTCGATCTTCGTAGCAGTCATTAATACACATACCATAGCAGAATTATTAATACACATATCATAGCAGAGTTATTATGACACATATCATAGCAGAGTTATTATTACACATACCGTAGCAGAGTTATTATTACACATATCATAGCAGAGTTATTATTGCATATACCGTAACAGTGTCATTAATACACATACCATAGCAGAGTTATTATTACACATACCATAGCAGAATTATTGATACACATATCATAGCAGTTATTATTACACAAACCATAGCCGAGTTGTTATAACACATATCATAGCAGAGTTATCATTACACATACCATAGCAGAGTTATTATAACACATACCATAGCAGAGTTATTATTACACAAACCATAACAGAGTTATTAATGCACATACCATAGCAGTTATTAATACACATACCATTGCAGAGTTATAAATACACATACCATAGCAGAGTTTTTAATACACATACCATAGCAGTTATTAATACACATACCATAACAGAGTTATTAATACATATACCATAGCAGAGTTATTAATACACATACCATAACAGAGTTATTAATACACATACCATAGCAGAGTTATTAATACACATACCATAGCAGAGTCATTAATACACATACCATAGAAGAGATATGAGTACCATAACAACTTATTAAACTGGGTGGCTTATATCGTAGCACGTTCCCGCAACTAGTACTTAAGTACCACGTCAGATGCATCGTCGTGCTATGAATGGCATTGCTGGAGTGACGTAATTACATACAAATGCCACTTTATGTGTGATAACCTTTAACCTAATATCACGTTAATCTTATCACTCATTCAAAGGGACACACGCCATTTTACTCATGTTTTAGCAGCAATAATTTTGAATGGGGTTTACATGAGCTCCAACAAAATATTTACTGCTATCTTATACGATTTTCAACACATTTCAGGTTATATAAGGCGTATCCAGTTTAACTGGTGGAGAAGACCTCAAAACGAATCTGAATAGAATCATCGTCCTTCTGCAAGTAACTGGCAAACTTTCTCACATATTTTTATGGAGCGAGTGTGACTCGAACCTAAGTGTTGAGAGGTAAGTGATCTTCAACAGGCGTCTTAGACCACTCGGGCTCGGTGGACCCACGAACGTTTGACCATATGAAAAAAATTCTCTCCAAATACCATTTTCTGTCACTTCATACTCAAGACAATATTAACAACTCGTATAAAACCACACTTGTTTTGAAAATGATGAAAAAATTTAAAAGATACAAATTGATATTTCCTTACATTTTTATCATACCGATATAAACTGCTAAAATTAAAATATCTGTTACACTTTTTTCATATATGAACATGAACTATGACGACCATTTTCAAAAGAAATCCTCATTTAATTAAAAAAAAACGATGAACGAAATCATTTTGGAGTATTCTTTTATCATATTTGTATTGACTATAGGCTATGTATGTAACAGTGTATATCTTGAAGATAAAATCCAATACAAGTCGTTACGCGTAATTTATGTCAACAGGGTCATGAATGCGCGCTGGAAAGTTGGTACATTAAAGAGTCTATTTTTCTAAAACATTGGTTTAAACTATTTCTACATTTTGATCGAAGAGATTACCTTTACTGTATCCTTTGTTTTAAATACTATTTAAAATAATGGAAAAGTGTTTAATTGCTTTTTAAAATTATACCGATTGATTCATCTAAACAAATTACTTGTTTAATACCAAAAATAGCATAACATCTTTTATCGTCATTTTAAATCTGCGATGGCATGCATGTGCAACGGTATCGTGTAACATTAAGATTAATCTATATGCAGTGCACTGAGCCATGTATTATTGTCAACTTGTCGCGCATGCATTAAAACATGCATTGCCAACTAAAGCGAATTCAACTAAATAGCCATTAGCCCTTTCAAAACAAAGACCCACATGCCGTCGAGTATTATACCAATTTTGACGATATCAGCTATATGCCACCTTTGATGGTTATGGCACGCATGTTTCATTAAACATTCATTGTATTGCAATAAAACGCATCTGGCTGCATTTCCATTAATTCAGATTAGTGTTTTATCAGATTTTAATGACCGTCCATCATTGGTCAGTTGCTTTGGTTTATTTCCGGCCATATTTCCGTTTTTTGACATCTTATCACAAACAACATCTCAGATTGTTCTCTCCAGTTTCTTCTGTTAATTAATCCTTTGCAAAGTGATTTATTCGCTGACCTTTCAGATCAAAATGCAAACTGTGTTTGTTTTTATTAAGCATTTCTTCAGCAATTTGTTGACCGGTTAGTATTTTTGATATTGAAACTGCAATTTCATTTAGGCATATTTTAGAGTGACTTTAATGAATGAATGAACAATGTCTAAAATGAATGTTGTATTTGTATCTATTTATTGCGCTCTTAATATGTAATACCATCCAAAGTTGCCACATAGGGATTACATTTTAATGTCGCTTTGCTTTATTGAAAACGGTAATTAGGCGGGTTGGCGTAAGAATAACTATGGCAAGGTAACGTTTCGTAGCAATAACGATAACGAACAGAATTGAGTTTGAGTTATTGTAAACATATCTAGGTAATGAATTTAAAAATGCATTATTTACTGATTTAAAATAGAAGTAAACAAATAAATAAATTATATCATTATTCCTAGCATGGCTCTGTATATCATCTTGTACTTACTATTTCGTTTCTACAAGGTGTATACATATAATAATACTGGGGTTACCGATATAGTACTTATGTTATGTACATGTTTTTAATCACAATTTTCTTTTTAATATATAGTTATGTGTAGAAAATGTATCCACCTTCGCTGCATCGGAAAAAAATGATTTGATATACATCATCGACGTTTTGTGGCCGAGATATTTATGATCGTGTTAAACTATAAAGTGAGAAAGGAATAACACCATCTACCGTATGCTGTTTCATTAAGAATACACGTGCATGTGCGTGATATTTCACGTGTCTTTTTATCAGCAATAAATACAAAGGCGGTTGTTCATTTACCGCGAAGAAACCTAATTAATATAAAAATATTCGAACAGCTTGCAAATACTCCAGGTTGACAAAATGTCAGTTTTAATTTTATTTTTCATCTTCAAAAACAACTCTGAAAATGCCTCGTTTTCAATCGATGTCATTTGCTAAATAGCGGACAATACTTCACATGACCGTCAAACTGACCGTAACAAATGTGTCCACTTCAGTGTCCAATATACCTGCCAGTTAACGGTCGGACACAAAATATCAGTGTAAACATTTTATTGTCTGAATTAATGTCGTCTTAAACGGCTGGCAATAAAATCACTTATATCCGAGTTCTTTGTGATTTGTAGCCAAATCGCGGCCTGCTTCATTGTGTTGGGCGATTTTAATTCAGATTTTGAATAGTAAAATTTGGAAAATTGCCACTTTTGTTGAAATAAATCGATAAAGATTGCGACCTTTAATGCAAATGATTGACACATTCTTAATGACAAATTCTTGAAATTGCAAGATGGCAATTTAATTATACCGTAGTTAAACGTCGGCTTTCCCTCACATTTATCGACAATTTAAAATGTTTCGGAAGACACCATGTTGATGTATATAATATTTGTACGCGATATTTTAAATTGATGTGAAATAATACTGACAGTTCGTTGTAAATCGTTTGTTGTTTTTTTCACTTTTTGTGATTGAAATATTATTCTATTTTAAAGAGTTCCAACACGAAAAAAAACCTACTTTGATTTGTATTTTCAAAAACAAGAAGAATTATACAGGAAAGGAAAGTAACTGATTGAGATTTAATGACCGCTCGTGTCTTCATGTACAATCTCTTCATTCATATCAGAAATACAAACCAAACGTGTTACTCCACACAACGAAATGCTCTACAAAACAAAACCCTTCCCAGCAAAATGTGTTTTAACAGAAGTACTTATATAACAAAACTGCGATGTTTTTAATTCAAGATCATTTAGCATGACGAACACATTATAAAACATCTACGGTTAGACTTTAATAGTTTATTAGAGTCACATATAAAAGTTACATTGAAGTAATTTCAAGTATATGTACATTAAAACTTCTATATCCGGCCGTTTATTTCGACCTACGAGACACTAAAACATTATTATCACTTCATGTTACTATAAAAAATCAACATACACACTATATTATTATTCTATCATCACTATGTCATATATATAAATTATTCAACAACTAAAAATAAGAATATCACAGATAGAAATTACACTTTATAATGAGAAATCGATGGTCTGTTAATTCTGAATGAATAATTTGTTAAATAAATTAACCCCTCGCGTGATATTTTACCAACGGTTAGTCAGGAGATGAAAGTTTCCTATCCATCTATATAAGTCCTTGTTTGGACGAAGTTATGCAGTTAACTGTGAGATAATGCTCGTGTGATCGTATTACAATGTATGTTTATCAGCCAATAAAGTGTAACCAATTTGATTTTATGAGTGAATTCGCCTCAGCTAAAGCGGCATAACCGATATTTATGTCCTTTCAAATTAATAAAACATAATATAATTGTAATATTTAGTCACTGTCAATTGTGACTAATTGCATCATGTCTGGTACAAAAAAACAACTGTTTTTTGTTGTCAAAAATGATGTGTTTAATTATTATCACCGCTACACCCGATCTTGCCATGACGTAATTGATTCAATAGATATGTCCGTAAGCGTCCGGAAATTTCCGGGCATCATCGATTAAGTTTTAACTTAGATTTATTGCGCCGATCTTGACATAATCGTACATATCATAGTTGTTATATATTCGGATTGTCGCTCGGCCGATTCGTGTTCGAATTTGTTCATTTCATGTACATCTTTGAACATATCTAACTACTGTTTCAATACTGAAGGATGACGGAAGTGGCCGAATATGTACGATTGAATGGGACAATTTACACTAATTTCCGCCGGCGAAGCAGCTTATTTGCATATTAGAATTACCGACCTGTAAATTAAGATTTACTCACGTTTAAGAGTTAAAAATGCATTGATGGCCGTAAATTCTTCCCTGATCTTGTGGTTAAGGCGTCCGCCTCGAAAATAGGAGGTCGAAAGTTAGAATCCCGGAAGAAGCACTTGTTGTTTTTCTTCTGACGCAGCCGGTTGCTCATACAGCAACTAGTTAAATTGAAAGTAACGAATGTCTTAACAACCTGACCCCTGATAAGGAAAGCTTTCGGGAAGTAACAGGGTAGAACAGAAATGTGTCTCATAAGCCCTTTCAATAAACACACACTTTAATTTATTGAAATTCCATTGTGAAATAAATTGGTTATGACAAATCAAGCTCGACGTCTTCCTGATTCGAACTAAGCATATGCCGAAGTGTCTTGCTCAAGGACACCACACATAGCCGTGACGGAGGATCGAACCCACGACCCTTCGATCATGGGTTCGGTGCTCTACAACTGGACCACGCGCTCCACAAAACACTTAACTGTACTTTTATTATAACAGAGAACAATGGCAGCTGGTTAAAAACACATTTTATTCAGGTAATATACATAGTAGTATATTACATAACATTGGCAATTCATAGAATTACAAACAATTCTAAGAATTGGGATTTAGAAGAAAAAATCTAATTAGTTTGTATGAATAGGGTTCCTAGAAATGATTAGTGATTAACAATATTGGAATTTGTTCATTAGCGAAGTTATTCCATACGTACAAGAGTACGCCATGCCTTGGTTTGAAAAGTAATCATACGTAGTGAAACTCCTAAAATTTGAAAATGATTGACGAAAAGATAATGTTGTATGGTGTTTAGCGTCGATTTTTAACAGTTTTGCAGTCATAGCGCGACGGTATCTACCTGTGACAGTATTTTAAGCGCTGCCAAACTGGAGTATTATGCCGAACACACATGGTATGGTGAACCCTTCCTGTCACATTATACCAACACCGGGCCGACCAGACACAGAACTGTCCTCTAAATACTGAACGCCAAACGAGGAAGCTTTAAACATTTATTGGTATAAACATTAATACATATTTATTCTATATTATAGCAGTGACTATTTTGTTCAATGTTATACATGTAACAGCATTTTGAAGGTGGCACTATGTAACAGATACTGTCAACCTCGACTCGGGTCAACAGTATTCCCTCAAATTGACTCAAATTACTATCACCCTCAACAGAATGTATAATAATATTATGTTGCCATACTGAAACTGTTACATTCAGTGTATTTATACCCCCACGAACGTTTCTGCAGAGGGGGTGGTGGGGGAAGTAAAGTTACCGTCAAGTATTGCCAATATAAAAACGCCATCTAAGAATGTATTTAACCTTATCTTAATATAACTGTCGACGACGTGTCACACTAGTTTTGAAAATATGAAAAAAACAATGTCTTTAAAAAAATAAAAATGTTATTACTTAAAAACCCTTTCTATCGATAAAAATTAATTTGATTAAAATATAGATTATGAAATAAATTAATGATTTATTTAAACACCATTTTTTTATTTGCAACATGTATATACACTTTACAGAACGGGTCTTTATTTATAATTTACCAAATTCATCGTGCGTCCTATTGAATATACAGTAATTCCTAATTAAACTAATACAAGACAAATAGATTGATAACAATAAAACTGACCAATACCTTAACCCCCCCCCCCCCTCCCCCCTTCCCGACCCGAGACTAACAAACCAGCATGCAACACTACTGATACACACCGTCAAACAACCGCAACGACCCTCGAGTGGCAGATATAAACGCAGACTGATGATGGCTCTCCTGCCTCTAAAATACACAACACATCATGTCAGATACGCTGCATGCCATTATAATATTATCACTATTGAAACATATATCACCAAGACGAAGCCGACGTGACCGGAGTAAAACGTAGAACACTCGACAAACCTATCAAATACATTATCCATATTAACAAACAACGAAAATTAAATACTAATGTGTACGCAAACATCAGTTAATTTGATTGCATGGAGTGCAACTGTCAGTACATTGCCATAAATGTGTTTGATAGTGGAACAAACATATACTACACAAACATTAGCACTATTTTCACATTAAGGGGATATTGCAATGTTAAAATAAAGTTACACCAATATTTACACATTTAGGCAACCTTCACATCTACGGACATAGGTGTTGAGATAGGTGTTGAGATGAACACGATATTTGACACATTGAAACCAATATGGCAGTAATCAAAAGTGCCTTTTCAATGGACATATTTCTGACATTATTATCGGGTTTGGCCAGTTCAAGAAGTTTTCCGATATATTATGGTTATCACCACTATGTAAATTTGAAAGAACTAGCAAATTCAGGGAATTTATCCAACCCCGCTTTTTTTCAAAAGATTTGATTCAGGCATTCTTAAGTTATTGCACGGAAACCAAACTGTGACGACCGGACAGACAGATTAAAATTAGTGTCTCCCGATTTTCACAACGGGACAAAAAAAAAGCAGGTGCTAGAGTGCACACAGCACGGACGGGCACAGGGGAGGGGGTTGGGGTCAGAAAATCTCATCTTGGGCTTTGATGTGGTGAGCTAAAAATAATTAACGTGGATACATACATAATCACAGTATTTCGGTAAATATGATATATAATACACAATGTGTCACCTCTATTTCCTCAGTTATCAACACACCAGCTAATACTTGGCATATCCAGATTTATACGTGGAGGAAGATCTCAGAATGAATCTGAGTAGAACCACCGTCATCTGAGAAAAAAAACAACAAAACTGGCAAACTTTCTCACATAACATTTTTTTGGACGAAGCCGGACCCGAAACCACGACCTCCACGGTTGGACGGTGTTTACCCATAAAACATTGCAAATATTTCTGTTACAGACCCGTTTTCTACTCGAAGTCTAAAATCACATACTGAATGGAAGTCATAAGCCAAACACAGTATCATTCATTCATATTTCGAAAACGGAGACCAATTAATTTTAAAATCTAAATGAGAAAATAATCACATGAGTCACCCATATCAAAATAGATAGTGATGCTGTCGCTGTTTTTTTTATCACGTGATAATCTTCCCATCCGTCGCATTGACAATACGTATTATAAACAACGCACGCATATCTATCTCGTAAATTGTTACAAATTGTACTTGCAGAATTATCGTTTTCGAGGAATCTCGTGAGAATTGTGTATCAGAATGCTGTTGTAACGCTGTTAATCACGTAAATTGTCTAAATTTTATTAATGAATGTAATATTAACATTCTGAACAACGGTTCATTTATCATTGCTCGACAATAGAAAAAAAACTGGGGAGATTGTATAACGATCACTGAATAAAAAAATATCAACATTGGTTTCGTTAATTTAAATCACAGATAAGACAATAGCACTCAGTTGGCTGATATTGTGATGCTCTAGATATTTCTAAACAATATGTTCCCGAGATAAAGAGATTTGATTCATCAAGAGCGTTCCAAATATCCGTTGGTCGTTAAATGTTTTATTACATACATGCAATACGATATACGTTAAATGTATTACACATCGAAAACACTTCGTTAGATTGCTTTTTCGCAGCCGTCAATAGTTTAGAAGTACCACATTAGTATCGGATCAGCATGCTGTTCAGTTCAATATATCAATTCGCGTCTTGAAATTGTCATATCCTCACTTGAAGATCCTAAAATGAGTACATGATCATCCAAACATTGCAGACATTTTAGGAGTCTTTAAATCTTCTCATCCGCAGACAAGTGATTTTAAAGCGAGAGAGTAGAACAATAGACAGTGTTTGTTTGTGTTTGTGTGAGGCGGGTCCCTTCAATTTACATGTCAGCTTCCCGTTCTCCATCGTTTTAAGAATTAAAAAAAAAACATTTTAGGCCTTTTTTTATAAATTAAGGGAAAAAAACATGTCCTTGGGAGTGAAATTGGGCCGAATTTGGGGCCACCAAAACGGCCAAAATCCCACTGTTGGAAACAGTATTAACGCTTATGCCAGTTGTCGCGGGTCCAATTCCGGGATCTTAAAAATGACGACATGAAAAGAGAATCAAGAACAATGTAATACACACTCAGATCTTACTTCGAGATCGAATCGAACACTCAGAAAGCTACGATAAATTTATCAACAGTTCTCATTATTTTGGCGGAAGAATCTTCCATTCGTCATTTTGGGAGGTAAGTATACATTTAGACTTTAAAAGAAATCTTTAAATCTTATTTATAGAAGAAAAGTAAAATATTGACAATTATGTATATGTAGTATAGTCATTTAGTGACTGTATCCATCACTTCAGTATAGTACATGAAAACGTATTTATTCAAATTAAACATTTGTAATACTTAGTGTGTGTTATTGCGTTTTTCTATCATTTCAGGTAACACGTCTGGGATTCCAGGACTGCATTTCACAAAATAAACATCGCCGTAAGTCAATTTGACAAATACTACGTGGTTTGTTAAATTTTGATCGACAATTAAAATGATTGTATTTCCATATACTATGTCATTTTCTGCATGGTCTTAGCAAATTTGGATTGATTGATTGATTGAATATTTAGCGTCATTTTTATGCCATCGAGGGCTAACAGACGATCAGTTAACCTAACTACTGTTTCATGGGATTAACCAGTACTCGAGCAGACCTCATCTCCGCAAGTAACTGATAACTTTCCCACTTGAATCAGTAGTGAGAGACGAATGATAATGAGACACAATGTCGTATATCAATCATCACGGAGACTGTTGCCGGGCGGGGATTCGAACTCACGACCCCTGGATTGATAGTCAGACGCGTAACCGACTGAGCTAATCGGGCCCGGCAGCAAGTTTGGATTCATTTCGATGAATATTAAAACTAATATGAATGTGTTGGTTTACGTTTAAGTTTTTTTTGTGAAACGCACCCCTGGGGTTCGTAAGATCGAATGACCGCCCGGTCGCAGTGTCTGTGATGATTTCGTCATGAACAGTGTCCTGCGGTAATGAGTCTCCCACTTAAACACCTAGGGAAGTAGTCCGACTAGCAGAGGTAGGGTGTGTCAAGTACTGGATAAACATAACAATAATTTCGTGAAATTATAGGGTTTCCTTTAAATTTAATGAGTCAGCCGATTGCCTTAGAAATTTACCACGGACTCCATACAATGTTTAAGCCAAGTGCACGTTGCATCTTTCGTTGTTCAAGTTAGAAGTATCACAGAGAAGACTTGTAAAAAATGTAAAATTCACTCGTTCATCATTTTCTTTTTTTCCTGGCAGATGTTGAAAAAAATTGAATTTCACAATCTATGAATTTTTCATTGGTGGTTAGTGCATCTGATTGCACTTGTATCTGATCATTTTGTCGGAATGTGACATTTTGATGTTTGTTTAATGAAGTGGACCAATGCCATCTGACGGTCTTTCAGACGATTCACTATCACGGGCGTTAAACTGATTTATATTCGCCGTATTCAATATCACGGAGGTAAAACTGGTGCTCGTAATATTGGTACTGTAAGGATGGCAGTGGATAATTTGTGGTAATGAGTGTGTGTGTGTGTGTGTGGACTTTGGTTTAATCTTCAGTTAAAGTAGCGTTTATTTTTCCCCAAAGCACACACCAATATTTCATATACATGTAATAAAACTATGTTTGTTACAGTTACATGGTATAAAAACTATGTCCACCGAACCTGTTTGTTAAATAAAAACAAACTTAAAACGTTGCTTTAATATCTGATCTTTATATTCCATTTCAGTGACTTTTCTTCCGGTTAACACAGGTGGGACAAGAATTTTGGTCAGGTGGGGTCAGTCAACAATTTCAGGGTGGGTCCAAGGTAGTAAAATCAAGTTTTTTTAGCTGGAACGCAGTCGTTTGGCAATATTTCGTTAATAGTAGAATATATACCCCCTGGATCCACCAGTTGGTTATGACGTCAACAGCTTACAGCACTTGATCAGAGGGGTAAACCAGTTCAAGTTGACATCTCGTGCTTGTATACCATAAATGCTTAGCCTACCGGAAAAATGTTTCATCTGTCGTAATGTTTTCTATTGATTGCTTATATGTATAAATAACATTCACATGTCATATATAACGCTATAAATAGTTCATTTAATGACTTTTATTCACTGACAAGGGGTGTTTTTCATGATATTATATACTGAACGGAACAGCTAACCTCCCACTTTTATATTTCTTATACTTTCGTTAAAATTTGGAGTATTATTATTACAGTTTGTATATGACAATAACAGGCAATTAAGTATATTAACATAGCCTATAAGTTTTTTCTAATTCAAGTCCAAATTTCAAGGAAATTGCTTTGATGCTTTTTGAGAAAATACATAAAATGCCAGATACATTACGTGGTTAGCTGATCCGTTCAGTGTATAATTATGTTATAATTAGGATCGATATGTTATAAATAACCTTCGTTCCAATTTTCTATTCAGTAGTTACCACACATTCTATTTATTTGTTTTATATATTGAATAAAACGTCAATTTACATTATTTTTTTTGTTTGTATACACAGTTTACAGGGAGCCAAAGGTTGCCAATAAACATGTATAGGTTAGAAGTTATAAGGAGTTCAACTTGTAACCGGCTTAGATGATGATCTACTTAATCGTAACTGGGTACCAGTCATTCTCTTATTAAATAATTCTATTTGTATAGTTAAGCCCATGAAATAAACGAAAATTAATTGATGAGCACAAACACGAGCACATGTGTGTTAGCAGTTTGTTTAATAATAAATATTTCGCGCGCTTTCACCAACACAGATGAATGAAACAAGGAAGCCACACCTTGTCTAACCCAGAACCGGTTATCTCGCGAATCTGGTCTATTAACCACCAATGGTAAAAGCTGGGAATTATATGCCTGTCCCACAATTCAAAGCAATTAAACGCCTATTAACCTATTACGTCATTCAAACGTTCCATGAAGAAATTGACCAATCAGCGTGCTCGTAACAATTGCAAGTTAACGGACCCAATCGGGAGAGCTGGGTTCGTTTTACAGACTAATATATAATAGGAAAGACGAGAAGCAACAGCATTGGGTACTAACAGTATGGAAGGAGTGTGCTTTTCATATGTACAATGTTATTTATTTTTGTGTACTTGTTATTAGGGAAAATGTCATTAAAATAATATAAAAGACTTAAACTGAACACCGACATGCTAGCTTTTTATAGTAGCATAACGTCCTGGCTAAACACGCTAGCCGTGGCTCTCTTATATCAACGAGATAAGTCACTTGAAAACAAACTCATGCTATCGTGAGGCCGTTCAATCTTATAATATATTTACGACTGAAGTTGTGTCCGTACATGAAGGCTAACATGGACTGATAAAAGCGTATCCTTATTTGTTTAGCTCACAGTAATTTAATTTTCATCAATTTAGTATGTTAAATAAAACAACTATTTTTGTTCGAGAAATGGACGAATGGAAACACTTTTAGAAGGATTGGCCGATTCCTGAGGATCCACTATCGCTAGGCCACCACTTGCCCGCTTAGTTATTGAATGCAACGTTTCGTTGTTAAAACAAGAAGAGGGGATGGTAACCATATCAAGGGAATAAAATTGCTACCAGCATACACTGACACTTTCACATCTACTGTAAAATGACACTCATTTCTTGAAAGAAAGTGATCTTTTATTTTTGTAGCAAAAATTGTAGAAGAACTGAGTGATTTCATTGTCTGAGAAAACATGCAATTGTCTGTCAAATATATGTGCGGAGACCATAACATCAACCAACCCAATATAATTGGTGTCAACAATGACCTGAATACAATGGATTTTTATGCTCAGATCTGGACTGGAGGGACACTTTGCAGCTTTATACATGTATGAGTTGAATCCAGTTAAGGATTTATTAACTACTCAAACGCTATATAAAAGGCAAGCATAGCAACCCGTTGTGTCATGAAGTAAAAATGAAATCAAAGTAGGTTTATTTCATAAAGGGAGACAATTGAAGTCACTTTTGTTTTTTGGGATCTTTTCAGGTGCACGTTCAAAATTTATGATATATATATATGGAAAGAGAGAGAGATAATTATATGTGACTGTTCAGGGATCTTTTTAGGTGCACGTTTATGTATTCTATTAAAATGGAGATTATTTCCATTGTTCTACCATCGTCATAGAACTAACACAGTAAGTGCAGAAATTTTCTACACATATTTATTTCTACATTTCGTTTAAACTTTAATGAACTATTTTAACACATATGTACGCTTCAAAACATAGTCCAGACGAGACTCCCAACTTAGAGCATACTCCGCCCGACCAAAAACTACCTTCCACTCCCATCATTACTTCTGACTCAAACCGCACCGAATCTGACTCCTAAATGCCTCCAATCTAAATCCAAACTGAGCCCTCACTGTCAATTTTCATTATTTCAGTCCATTTGCCCAGTAGAATGGCAGCTATAATCATGAACCAAGTTCACATCTCTATTTTTAGACCTGCTTACGCTATATTCTTGACGAGCCGTCACTCATCATATGTGACCCCTTTCACCTCCCACTAGAATGAGAGCAATTTTTTAAGTACATACAGATAAATGTTATTTACACAGAATGCAATTATTAAAGAAAATTTTTCTTTTTTCTTTCAATATGAATTAAAAACATCTCGTTTGGTTACACATTTTATTGCATATATATGTCGCTCTATACAACGCATGTCAGGTGTGTGAACTTGCTTATAATTAATCATTTTGATTGTAGCATTTAAATGAAAACGAATAAAACATGTAAGAATGCATATGTTTGGATACAAAGAATTATTATATCATATGAATTAAAATTATTCCGTATGAATGAAAACATGCCAGTTACTTTCGGAAGAACGGTGTTTCTATCCAGTCTGACTCAGCCTGAGGTCTTCCTCGACCAGTAAAGCTGGATATGTCATATATAACCTGAAAAGTGTTGAAAATGGTGTTAAACCCCATTTAAAAAAATGAATGAAAACAAATTTAAATGAATGCAGTAATAATGATAGCTATAACATGAATGCTTTTTTTTGTTTTCATAAAAAAAGTGCAACAAATGTAGTACACGCCATACAAGTTGTCAGTGCTGTTAAGTATATATTAGTTTTTATCAAATGGCACATTATACATAAAGGTCAGTTTTCGATTCAAAAGTGAAATGCCATACTTAACAATAGAAGGAGTGGCACGTCATCCCATGGGGTACACGACCTAATAAACTGATGTATTTGTCAAAAATGGCATTTTCATGAACATAAACCTTAAATACCCAATGACTGGCGATAATATAAGCGGTCCAGCTTTTCAGCTTATAGTGATGTAAAATGGAAATTAATATCTGCAGCTGCTGTAGTCTGCAACTACTATATATATCGGTATAAAACACCACATGACAATATCGGTCTGAAATAATATACAGTTTGGCATAGCTAGCGAATAATCAATCATTTATATCCTTACAATAAATCGGAAAAGTGAGGCCATTGGCAATTATTGGCATACCTTTACTTTTTATGGTGCCATGGCAACCATTTTTGTTTAATAGAATGAATAGTATTATCTCCTCATTACTTTTTGGCTACATGCTTTCGTAAAGTATATCTGGAATTGTTTTTGCTATCGTACGTTCCATGTTTTTTTTCTCCAAACAGACTGACTAACAAAATGTCATGTACCACGCAATCCACTTCATAAACAGTTTCATCAAGAAATCTGACATACTTTTATTTTAATCAGTATTCTTTTTTACTTTTTCCGCAACCATAAAGCCTTGAATGAAAGTTGAAGAACTTAAGATAATTGTATTGTTATTGTAAGAGAATTTATGAGGAAAAAATGATATGTATCCTTTTAGTGGTAAATGAAAATACTTCAATTTTCAGAGATAGTTTTCGAGGGCAAATTTCTATGCATAATTGTGGTATATGATAATTTCGAAGGCAAAAAATCCAGACATTTCTGTTAAAACTTAATATAATAATAATAATAAAATTTAATATATGTCAGTGGCCCATATAAATCTTTCCCAATCAAACTCTTATTTTCTTGTGAAGAAAAGTATTACTTTTAAATAATTTTAAAAAGAAAATCATTTTTATTTATCGTTAAGAGGTTGATCTACTGATACTTGATTTATATACATGTTTCGACTTAAATTTATTACTAAAGCCAAACTAACTTTAACAGTTGTTGTTATATGGTGTTTAGCGTCCCTTTCAACAATTTTTAAGTCATATCGCGACGGTGTCTACTTGAGACAGTATTCTTAGCACTGTCACGCTGAAGTATCATGCCGCAGACACATGGTATGATACCCCACTCAGTCACATTATACTGACACCGGGACGACCAGACCTAGAACTCGCCTCTAAATGCTGAGCGTCAAGCGAGGAAGCTTCTAGTACCATTTTTAAAGTCTTTGGTATGACCCGGCCGGGGATTGAACCCACGACCTTCCGCATGCGAGGCGGACGCTCTACCACTAGACCACGCCGCGGTCAAACTTTAACAGAAACATGTGCCTGAACAAAAGACCTGAAACTGAATCATATACAGCTGATTTCTTCTAGTAAACATATGCCTGAACAATAGACCTGAAACTGAATTATATACAGCTGATTTCTTCTAGTAAACATGTGCCTGAACAATAGACCTGAAACTGAATTATATACAGCTGATTTCTTCTAGTAAACATATGCCTGAACAATAGACCTGAAACTGAATTATATACAGCTGATTTCTTCTAGTAAACATATGCCTGAACAATAGACCTGAAACTGAATTATATACAGCTGATTTCTTCTAGTAAACATGTGCCTGAACAATAGACCTGAAACTGAATTATATACAGCTGATTTCTTCTAGTAAACATATGCCTGAACAATAGACCTGAAACTGAATTATATACAGCCGATTTCTTCTAGTAAACATGTGCCTGAACTATAGACCTGAAACTGAATTATATACAGCTGATTTCTTCTAGTAAACATATGCCTGAACAATTGACCTGAAACTGAATTATATACAGCTGATTTCTTCTAGTAAACATATGCCTGAACAATAGACCTGAAACTGAATTATATACAGCTGATTTCTTCTAGTAAACATATGCCTGAACAATAGACCTGAAACTGAATTATATACAGCTGATTTCTTCTAGTAAACATATGATGGTATATAAAAGGAATGATCCTAAGATATCGTTCAAGGCAGTGTGTCAGGGAATAAAATTTCAAAAGCATTAACTTAAACCCGCCGAAAGCATGAAAAAAAACTGCATAACAAACTCAAGAAATAAATTATATTGTATCTAACAAGATATTGTCCTTGTATTTTTACTGAATGAACATACGTTTTATACGAAGACAATATACAATTAGAGTTTTGAAATACATCTGTAATTTTACTGAGATACAATATAATAGGACAATAATCCCCTGCAATATCGGATTATTCAAAATTATGATAAATTGGGAGCTATTTACATACATTCTATCTACTTAGATGACAGTCTCACCACTTCCACGTTTGCTTCTATGGTTTTAAAACGTGGCGCTCAGTCGATAACCTTGTTTTAATAATTTAGTGATGAAAACTGCGAACTTTGCGATTATAGACATATCAACATGATTGAAAGACGAGTTGGGTGGAGATTTATTTTGAATCCAAGATCCACGAAATTCCCACGGAAATCGAGGAACATTAATATGCACATGAATCAAAACGTCATACAAATTACCCATTTTGCATACAGCATACGCCATGAGCTGTAAACACATCTAGACTGTTAAATGCATGTTCATTATAACTTATATACCAACGTATGCATGGAGGCGGACAGGTCGGGACGTTTGTAGTCATTCCCAGAGTGCCAAACGGTCTAATTAATTATTATTTACACGCATTGCATGTGCGTGCATATTATCAATGATATTTTTATCAACGCCAATGAATAAAAAATAGACACGTGGGTTGTAAATCAAGTGAATCTCATTAATAAATTCAAAGTTGTTTATTTCCTAATTTAAGACTTAGCATGCAATATATAATTGTTTTCAAAGTAAAACAATAACACAAAGTCATGTTAATGCATATGGAAAACTTACTTACACTAATAATAACAAGTAATTAAAGTCGTGAACGTGTTTGCACACAATTGAAAGGTATCATTCATTAAATACAGGTCAAAGTTCAATCATTGAATGAATTGTGCATGACTATGTAAACATGCATCTCATAATTGTGCTTATAAATCACTACAATCTTAAATGCTCTCTATAGCATGTTTGTAATAAGAGGTTTTGCGATATTCAATATTTAACATAAGGCCATTATAAATTAATTGGTAGATAATCATCCAAATGTTTCTTAAAAATGGGAAGGGCGAGAGGATTTTATTTTTTATATTTAAAATTTTTGACAAAAAATAAAAAGGATCGGAGTGGTATTAAATGAGAGGGCGGGCGGTGATGATAATCTAGCAATTACTTTATTATGGCATAAGAAATGTTTTTACATGTTTTGACAGTTTATATCAGTCAAATTTAGTTAATATTTGTCCTTATTCTCTTCTTCTTCAATTTTAAAAATCGTTATGACCACAGACATCGTAAATTAATTTACGCTACCCCGATTTATTTCAGAAGTGATTTTGGTGTTTTAATTTTGCTTTAATCTTTGGAATTCAATGGCATATTTTCAAATGTTGAAAAAAGATGTCTTTAAACTTGTTTGTAACACTTGGTTTCACTTTTCTGTGCGTATTACTGTTACACTCATCCTTAGCAAAAAAGAGACCCAATAACAGAACCTTTGTCTACCAAACGATTTTTGTGTAATGTCGTCCGAAAGTGCCTTTTCTACCAATAATCAAATGGCTTCGTTAGTGCGAAGTAATGAGAGAGTGAAGACTTCCGCAGGATGTCTGCTCGCAGAATACTTTGGAAATATAAATGAGTGGCATTCAGGAAGTTCTGGTTAACTTCCCTGACTTGATGATTGTTATCTGTGAGATAGGAAATGTATTGTCGTTTAACATCCACCTTAACAGGGTACATTTAACTCAAGAATGACTAATAAGGTCACAATTCTTTTCAAATCAGAAGAAATGAAATTTATTTTACAATGTTATTTTTAAAGTTTAAACATTATTCTAAGAAAACAAGCTTAATATGTTGACAAAGCTAGTCTCAGAAGAAATTATACAATACGGACGCACGCACGGACATGGGGTTACATTTAATGTCACTTCACCATATTTCGGTGGGTGGGAGGTGGGTCATAAAAATGAATTTAAAGAGTGAACAAATGGGATAATGAAATTCAACCTGGTTACTAGATATCAAACTTTTATAAAATATACGAGTCCGACATCACTGTAAGACAAGCACGATACTGACATAGTGTTAATTTGACGCTAAGATTCGTAAAATATACGAGTTTATACTAAGGACATGTGAGCTATAAATCCTCATAAAAGTTAAGAAATATTTGTCTGGCAATTTCTGAGATAATATTTAGTACCACTTGATATTGGTCAAACAACTTATTCTGTAATAGAACATTCAAATACGTATTAACTAACAATACCAAGCCATGTGACATATCTAGCATTTATATCGTACCTTTTCATGTTTCGACAAACAGCTTATTCTTAACTATTATTCAAAATAAATAAAGTTATACACAAGATCAAATAACGATATATATATATATATATATATATATCTAGCAATGTCATAGTACCTTTAAGATTTGATATTTCGATAAACGACTGGCTATAATATTAATCAGAACTGATTTCTTAAACAAATATTACTGAATAATACAAAACATGACAAACCACATAGCATTCGACGTTTTACTTGGTAGATCACATACCAAATATATTCATATTTCGTTTTCCGGTTACGGAAATTGCCTGCTAAGACCCTTTCATTATTCCTCATCAATTCAAAATCAATTTGAACGAGTCCAATGACAAAGATTTCGGCTTCATTGAACAAAGTAATCACGACTTTGACCACCGCTACACGAAGCGTGTCATATCTGATATTAATTTTTTATTGGAAGTGTCTAAAATGGGAGGAAGATTGGCGAACATTTTTAAAAGACATTCGCGTTAACCTGATAACATTGATGCTGGATCAAGTCCTGCGTGTGATTAAGGCTGAATGACTTGTGGCGAGAAGAAATCAATAAACAATATATGATATAAAAGAATAATAATCATGCTATACATGCTTACAATTCATGAGGGGTAATGAAACGCGCAGCCCCACAAACACCGACCTCTACGGTATTCTATTTTCGAGCAGGACTAAATTAAATGAGATCCTAGATTCGAAGGAATCAAACATAATAACACTAAGTAATTCTGTTACTACAATACCCATTTATAATAAACATTGGCAGGAGGTTTCACAACGACTATTGTGTTTTTAGTTGATTTTTGGTCTTAACCCTTTAATTCATATATACGCCTTTGGACACCTCTAATATAGACGCCTTTGGACATCTAATATAGAAGGCTTTTGAATTATTTGGTGAATTATGTTTATATTAACTGACAGAGTGGAAAACAGTGCAGGTAGTGTTCAGATTTCTCGTTACGAGCAATCTGAACTCTTCCTGCACTGTTTTCAAAGGCCTTCTGTGATTGGTGCAGGAACACGCGTATCTATGGAGTAACAGGTAAACTCTGTAGTAAATACCACTGCAATTCCAAATATGATGAGAAAAAAAAGGGTAATGCAGCATATAAGAGATTTATTTTGTTCAGTGTATACTGTTGACAAGGTGAAAGTACACTTTAAACTTTATGTTTTATTCCTACTCGAATAACCAAGCATTCGTTTTTTTTTTAATTCCAAACAGTTCAAACATGACAATGCATTCAGCATGTGCAAAATGCACCTATAATAAACAAAAATGAGATTAAAAACATTTTTAAAGAAGAAGAAACATACCAAGGATTAATTATAATCGCCGTTATGCGACTACCCGAGGGAGGTAGTTCCTGTTTTCAATGGTGGTACTTTGCCTGCACAAACACCATACAACAATGTCAATTGTCTTTGTAATGCAGGCGGTTATATAATAAGAAAAGCAGAACATGACATATAATAAGTTATAAATACAAAAAAAACCCGTTTACAAATGCTTATACCAACCTCACAACAAATTTTTCACATATATCTATCTTGTATCATGTAAAACAAATATGTCGTTTGATGAAGTTAATGCTGTCACTTACAATAGTACAACAGAATCTCAACAGCTGTAAATGGAACAGCAAACAAACTCGATGACGTATATGACAGCCTCTACATTATAATACCATTGAAAATGAACCAAGATTAAAGAGATCAAAATAGCGATACGAACTACAGTAATAGGATAAATAAAAGTAAATTGAAGAAGAAAGGAAATACATCACAGAGAAATGAAGACACCATTTATGGAAATGAAAGCAAGTCCTTGTTGATTAAGAATTAATTTTGATGGACAGTATGCTCTACAAGCTATTTACAATTGGATCTAAAAGTGAGTTCATCAGGATAAAATGCTATAAATGTCTTAAAAATAAAATTATTATCAAATTGATAAAAAGCATCTCATTATCATTAATAACAATAACCCGAATAGTTTAGTATATCAAATCCACTTAAACGTGACAAAAGTGATACGTATATTGGAGTGGTAAACTTGAAACGAAATCCCGTTCTTAAAATAGACAGCACTAAAATACTGTTTGACAACATTCGAATCGTCATTCCGACTCTTTCCAAGATTAAACAATTTTACTATGTATCAACCTGATCAAATTAAAATCAAAATAAAATCACGCCGCTCATTTAAATACGTCACAATATATGCTGCCATTTTAAGCGCGAAATTTATTGTAGTATTTAATAGAAGCGTAGCCCAAGTTAGGAAAGTCCTTTTCAATATATTAATTTTGCATGTGGTCAGTGAGTAATATGTTGGCATGGTTAATTGTAAAAAAACAACATGTTTAAGCTCTTTTTGAAAAAAAACTAAAAATCCTGATACATTCCCATAAAAATTGTATTTATGGGTGTATTCGACAAATAGTATGAGGTCAGGTTATGGTTTGCGAAAACAGTTCATTCGTCCTTTATTATATTCTTATGTACAGAAAATTTGTGAATTGCTGTTATATGGTATATTTTTTTTTGTTTTCAACATTTTAATTTATTATTCTCTGAACATACTAAGATAAACAACACATAACATAATTAGACGTTGTTATATCTGACGTATATTGTACATTGTTATATCTTACGTATATTATACATTGTTATATATGACGTATATTGTACATTGTTATATCTGACGTATATTGTACATTGTTATATCTGACGTATATTATTCATTGTTAAATATGACGTATATTGTACATTGTTATATATGACGTTTATTGTACATTGTTATATATGACGTATATTGTACATTGTTATATATGACGTATATTGTTCATTGTTGTATATGACTTAATTGTTATATCTGACGTATATTGTACATTGTTATATATGACGTATATTGTACATTGTTGTATATGACGTATATTGTTATATATGACGTATATTGTTCATTGTTATATATGATGTATATCGTTATATATGACGTATATTGTACATGAATTATCCACAACATATGCCTGATAGTTTACGTGTGTTTATATTTTAAACCATCTTATGTCTTTATGCAATACACAAAGTGTGTGCGTATTTTGAGAAATGGGTCCAAATGTGTTCTTCACGTTTTGTTTAACATCGGACATGAACTTTAATAAATGAAAACAAATTTCATCAACTTATCTCAAAAACTACATCGGTGATCGAATTTAAGAAATAAACACAATTTCTATCTGAAGATATTGCTTTTTTCCAAGATATATTTAGACATGCCAAAACTTATTTAATGGTAAAATAATTTATTGCCCGATTCGCTGTAGAACGTTTATCGGTTGAGATCACGATGCGATTAGAAACTAGATTACTGTGAGTGTGTTGTTGAGACCTAGAATCAGATACGTTTATACTAATTTTATTTTAGTTCATATGCAAAGTAAGTTAAGAGCTTATTTGAACTGGTCTAGAGTCACTTCCTGTGTAGACCCAATACTAAGAGTTGTTTTTAAAGATGCCATCAGGTCGACTCGAACTGGGGTTATCGAAGCATTAACATCGGGCGTGAGCGGCACACACGCTACCCACTGTACTACCACCCAGCTTAGACTCAGTCCGTCTGTGGCGTCAGCTTTACACTGGCCATTCTAAGTTGGTTGTGTCTGTCTAAGCTTATTTTCTGTCTAAGCTTATTTGATAATGATTCCATGAATGTTTTATTTGTATTACTGCGGTGGCAGAGTATTTGTTACACGAAATCTCGTATTGGAATATATTTCCGCATTGATATTCATAATTAAATAACAATTAAGTAACAAATTCCAATGCTGCGGCTACATATTATGCTTAATTTTACTTCTTTATCTTTGGCAAATTTTAAGTGAATATATATATATATATATATATATATATATAAAGACACATACGTTGTATTTGATAAATGTAATATAATACACTCGAAAACATTGCAATAGTTAAATATTATTGAAAATGATGATAGATTGTTCGGAAAGTAAATTATATTAGGCACTTCATAAATGCTTCATATCCATTTCATTTTCATTACAAAAACTTCTTACAAAATGTGCTCTTTCCCGGTAAATAGTGCGTATCTACCAATCTAATTACGGGGAATAAGCAGTCCCTAAACGTAATTAATACGTGAAGTGGCACGAACACAGATACTTATGCTCAAAAAACGAATAAATTGACAATCTTGGATGTCTAAAGTAGATATAAGATGTAATAAAACGTTCTTGGAAAACCATTTAAAGAAAATGACTAACTTTGTCTGAATATATTCGAAATAAACGCATACATCTTTATTTTAATTATTTCCAATCCTAAGTAATTTCGAATAAAGTACAAGCTAAGAATCCTTTTCAGATTCTACAACTTTAGGTTCCACATCCTTTTTGCGTATCGGTGAATTGTCAAATTCCGTCACTCTCGACCGTAATCAAACGAAATAGTAGCAACGAAATGATAACAGTAACCAAATTGTAATTACTGGTATGTGATAGTATTAATTAAGTTTTTGTCTACGATGAACATTTAGCAGCTGTCTGAATTGACGGTGCACCACTGTACTACACACCGACTAAATCACTGGATCAAGTACTCACATAGTAGGTTTAAGGTGAGTTTATCAGGACTTAACGCTATAAATGTCTTAAAAATTATCAATTGGATAAAAAGCATTTCATTTATTAATATAATCCAATAAGTTTAATATGCCAAATCTACTGAAAAGTGAAAAAAAAGGTATTTAAATTGAAGCGGCAAACTTGAAACGAAATCCTCATTCTAAAAATAGACAGCACTTAAATGCAGTTTGACGACCTTCGCATCGTCATTCTGACTCTGTATGATGAAACAATTTTTAGTACGTAGTCTACCTACACACCAAGTTTCATTGCAGTATATAATTCATAATATAATTTATCTGTTGAAACGCGAAAGGATGCGTCAAAATAGTTGCTTTATAGCTCCACAAAAAATTATTGTCTGATGGGAATATAATTATAATTTTTACAGGAATGAATGCGTTCGGCCGCCTACTGAACCAAAACGCACATGGGTTATTCGCTCTGTAAGTCGAGCTTTGCAGCAAATGTTTTTTTTCTGCTGACTATTAGATCTAATATAGCAATGGTGATGGTGTTAACTCGATAATATCGACCGCTTCTATCAATCACATTTTTATCCCATTAATTGAATTATGTAATCATTGAAAAAATGACCTGAAATTTTCTCGGTGGTGACGTAATTTTAGCCACTACTTTTACGGTTCTTTTTTGCCAAGGACATAAACAATGATTTGTGAAAATTGAACTGCTATTGATGCGAGTGGCTGTATTTCGACTAATTTTAAAACAGATTGTATTTCATTGTATTGTATGGTGTTTAGCGTCGCTTTCAACAATTGTTCAGTCATATAGCTACAGTGTCTACTTGAGACAGTATTCTAAGCGCTGTCACACTGGAGTATCATGCCGCAGACACATGGTATGATACCCCACCCAGTCACATTTTAATAAAGAAAGCAAGCATGAGAATAACAAGAATCTGTTTTGACAACTAGTTTCAGGGAAAACATTAGTATGTGATCGAAATTACCGTTTATTTTAAGTAAATTCGTCTTTAATCGATATCCATAAAAATGCTTTAAATAAGTATAGACATGTTGAAATACTGGGTATCTTAGTCCAAAAAGGGTCATAACTGTGCCAAAATGCAATCCAGAGTTATGGTTCTTGTCTCTGTGTGTTCCATTGGTGATGGTGAACACACATGCGAAGTTTCATTCACATCTAAAAAGTGGTTGCATAGATATCTTAAACTTAAACGCAAAAGTTTAACCTAGGTGTCTACAGACGACAACGACGCCGAGGTCATGGCATTAGCTCTCCTTGGAATTCGTCCCCGGCGAGCTAAAAATTGGGTAACAAGACTTTTCATATAACTTAAATACTACTCATTTTATAGGTCAAATTAATATCCACTATATATATTCCATATAAATATGTCGATTTTAAAATTGTAATGTTTAATTGAACTACTCTTATGAAATTGAATATTCATACACCGATAAAAATTTAGTAAATATGGAAGAAATTTCTGCACCAGTTTAATACCTACATAAAGCAGTTACAGTATTAAAGTATGTTATGGTCACACAAAAAGTTACGATGCAAGCCCGCGTGATGGATACAGAGTGGCACCAATGTTTTACTTGCAGAACGTTTTGTCGGTTTATGACACATTAATCTATAGACATATCACTAAGTATGTATGGGGTCTAAATTACAGATACCACATACTGAATTACCAGTGGAATGTTTAATTGGTACGTTGATGATAATTTTGTATCAAAGGAATCTATTTGATAAAAAAACAACAACATACAATGAAAATGATGTTTGCTCGCAGAACCCTTATTAAGTATAAGAATATGTCTATGTCTAAAATTGTTCCATACAGTGTATTCTGAGAATAATATAATTCTTAATAAACAATTATTTACTTGCGTACACTCAACCACTAGAAATGACATCATTATGGGTGTACGTATTCAAATGTGATATCACTTCATCCATTCAAGTGTGTCCAAAAGTGATATCACTTCATCCATTCAAGTGTGTCCAAATGTGATATCACTTCATTCATTCAAGTGTGTCCAAATGTGATATCATTTCATCCATTCAAGTGTGTCCAAATGTGATATCACTTAATTCATTCAAGTGTGTCCAAATGTGATTTCACTTCATCCATTCAAGTGTGTCCAAAAGTGATATCACTTCATTCATTAAAGTGTGTCCAAATGTGATATTACTTCTCATCCATTCAAGTGTGTCCGAATGTGATATCACTTCATCCATTCAAGTGTGTCCAAATGTGATATCACTTCATTCATTAAAGTGTGTCCAAATGTGATATTACTTCTCATCCATTCAAGTGTGTCCAAATGTGATATCACTTCATCCATTCAAGTGTGTCCAAATTAGATTTCACTTCATCCATTCAAGTGTGTCCAAATGTGATATCATATCACTCCATCCATTCAAGTGTGTCCAGATATCACTTCATCCATTCAAGTGTGTCCACATTCAAGTGTGTCCAAATGTGATTTCACTTCATCCATTCAAGTGTGTCCAAATGTGATATCACTCCATCCATTCAAGTGTGTCCAAATGTGATATCACTTCATTCATTCAAGCGTGTCCAAATGTGATATTACTTCTCATCCATTCAAGTGTGTCCGAATGTGATATCACTTCATCTATTCAAGTGTGTCCAAATGTGATTTCACTTCATCCATTCAAGTGTGTCCAAGTGTGATATCATTCCATCCATTCAAGTGTGTCCAAATGTGATATTACTTCTCATCCATTCAAGTGTGTCCGAATGTGATATCACTTCATCCATTCAAGTGTGTCCAAATGTGATATCACTCCATCCATTCAAGTGTGTCCAAATGTGATATCACTTCATTAATTCAAGTGTGTCCAAATGTGATATCACTCCATCCATTCAAGTGTATCCAAATGTGATATCACTCCATCCATTCAAGTGTGTCCAAATGAAAAAGTATTTTGTCACGCATGTTTGGTTGTGATGTCATAGTATCCGCATTTCAGTGTTCATCTCGTGCTTAATGAACTCTATATAAAGTTGTGGTTGATTCAATTTATTTAGTGTTACCGATTACCGAAATTAGCATGCAGTTTGATTTAATAAGTTTGCAAATCTAATTGAAGCTCGACATCGGAATATTTATTGCAATGCTAAGAGGAGACGTTAGAGAAATCTAATTACTTCCCAGTAGCATTTTGGTGTTGACGAAAATTATTATGTATTAAGGTGTCAGTCGGTTTCCGGAATCTCGGATGTAAAAACGATTTACCTTTTTATTGATTAGGTCAGCTTACTTCGGGCAGTGATTGCCTAGGTGCTTTAAGTTATGTTGTTGTTGGATGGTGTTTAGCGTCGCTTTCAATTATTTTTATATCGCTACGGTGTCTAATTGAGATACATTAGTATAAGTGTTTCCACACTGAAGTATGCCACAGGCACATGGTACGATACCCCAGCCAGTCTCATTATATTGACACAGGGCCGACCAGACAAAGAACTATCCTCTAAATGCTGAGTGCCGAGCGATGAAGCTTCTAGTACCGTCTTTCAATTCTTTGGTACGACCAGACCGAGGTTCGAACCAACGACCTTCTGTATACGAGGTGGGCGATTTACCTCTGGATCACCACTGCAGTTTATAAGTTAATTATATGTTAATTAGTTATATAATAATTACGGTTCGCATGCTTATTTTACTACAGGTTAGATGAAACATAAACCTGTGAATCAACGTATATCCGATTATTGTTCAAAAATGTTTCATAAACCACTATTTGTATATTGTTCTGAATTCTATGTAAAGAAATGCTTAATATAGTGTTTTACCTTGGATAAAGTTATGGTTAAAAGCATCTTCTACCGCACAGTATATGGTTAGCTACCACCATTGAGACGAACTCGCTTATTGGCTAAAAGGTATAGAAATGTTCAGGGCATAAAGTTTGATAGTAAACTTATTTCTGATTGGATGAAAATGTCAAACTGGCACATGATAACAATAAAATGTAGGTTTATTATATTTGTGTCGATAAAAATAAAATTACCGACATAATTAATTTTATTCGAGAATATGTTTTAACAGTAAAATTGCTAAAATTGGGGGTACCAAAATTAATGGTGCACAAAAATGGTAAATAGTTCTATTTTTACCCCATATTTTACATTAACATTTGCGTATCATATTGTACTTTAATATGATAAAGGACTTTTCGGTCCGCGAATGTTAGAAATAGCGAAAACAAATTCAAACGTTAATGCAAATTCTATGGAAAACTCAATGGTGGTAAATGACCTAAAGTATTCGAAGCCTAGAATTTAACAAGATTATCGTCCAAGGGAAACAAATCTGTATCACCAAAACTCCAATATAAAGTCCAATATCGTCACATAAACCTTGCAAATTATTAACGCTCCAGCGGACATTTCATTAAATTACATATACGTATGTTTGGTCTTCTATATTTATGTAAAATTTGTGCCAAGTGATGTGTGCGTGCGTATCTGCGTCAAGTTTTGTCCGTTATTATACAATCGGGTTATGCAAAGTAAGACTAACTCGACAAATAAAGTATTTGAAAATGTAAGCCTGCAATATTCAGGACCTAGTCGCTTGTTAACGGAATCTCGAGGAAATATAAAACTTGTTTTTTTTTATATAGCGTATTTAAATAAGCATCGAGATGCAATGAAATTCACTCTCACTAAAAGGTTAGTTAAGGGAATAGAGAGAACGCTTCCCAATTACAGGCAAGGCAGGCTGTAAATCAGAAATCACATTACCGACAACGAGGTCACAATAACTGTAATCAAGACGTGACATCGGTAACGAAGACAGAATTATGGCTTCGCTCTCAGCAGAAATAGTGCTGAGTCGTTAAGATCGAAAAAGGCAAAACATTGTATGGAAGGAAATAACAGCATTTGTGAACGCTGAAAGTTCTCTTCTTTAACATCCTGTTAAATGTTTGCTTCTAACAATTTATGTTCATTTTGTAAGGCTTTCATTCGAAAATGATAATGGAATAAAAATAACGTCGCTACTCCAACGTTGAGAGTAATGGCTTCTTGTAACAACGCAAAAAGTTAATATCTTTTTAGAGCCCCCATCCCCCCCACCCCAAAGGGGGGAAGCATATAGTCGCCGCTTCGTCCGTCCGACCCCAAGTTCTTGTCCGGGCTATTTCTCTACGACCTCTGGTTGAAATTTTATGGAACTTGCTAAGATGCATCATTACCAAGTGCAGATGCGTATATTGTCTTTGTGTTCCGGTTCGATGATTTTTCACGGAGTTATGACCCTTTGATTCTGTCTGTGTCCAAATTCTTGTCCGCTCTATTTCTCTACAACCCCATGTTGGAATTTTATGAAACGTGCTAGGATATATCACTACCAAGTGGAGATGCGCATATTGTCTATGTGTTCCGGTTCGATGATTTTTTTATGGAGTTATGGTCCTTTAATTGAGTCTGTGACCATTCAGGTTGGAATTTTATGAAACGTGCTAGGATGCATCATTACCAAGTGCAGATGTGCATATTGTCTTTGTGTTCCGGTTCGATGATTTTTCACGCAGTTGTTGCCCTTTGATTCTGTCTGTGACCAAATTCTGTGCGCGCTATTTCTCTACAACCCCATGTTGGAATTTAATGCAACTTGCTAGGATGCGTCATAATGACCTATTTCAAGTTTATCGTACACTGTATTATATCTCGAAATAAAAAATAATGTATTGAATTTTCTTTAGAACTCTCACAAATACTTCCCCCGTTCAATATCATTACCATATGGTACAGAGTCAAACACTCACTTTGGGGAGCATCCATCGGTTCCACCGATATTTTTACTTGTTTGTTTCAATTTAAATCGGTTGAAATGTCACTACACAATATCTGATAAAATAATTAATTCAAGAAAAGACAATTCGGCAGGAATTCGTTTACACGTATGTACTTTTAGATATTTCGAACTAAGAGATGTAAGAATTGGCAGACGGAGGAGAAAATTCGTTTTTCGAACAAATAAATAAAATGGTAATTTCATATTGCAACTTTATTAACTTTTAAAGGACTCTCCGTGGAATAGTTCATATAAAACCATTATTTATAAATTATTTATTTACATGCTTTTAAGTCTGGTTTATTTCTATATTCAATACTTTTGCAGTTGAAGAAAATTTCATTTTATTACTCTCTCAATGGGTAACCCACACGGCAAAATTGACTAATAAAATGAACTGTAGTTTTGGCATTGTTCTAAGTTTTATGTACTTGAAAGCATATATATATTTATCAACTGCTGGTGAATATTCACTGTGGTAAATTAGTGGCTCATGACATAAGGCAGTATGTACGATGTAAAATGTACGATGACTTGAAAGACAGGGGACTCAGCGATTATTAGATTAAGTCCTCCTTAAGCATTGAGGAGGCACTTGATACCAGACCTTATATCTATCTTGGAGTCCCCAATAAGTATTCTCTGGCGTGTATAATTTCACCATGAACACCCGCGTGTAGCATACATTGTTTCCTTGTATAGGTTTCATCAAGGTTACACCATACACAAATGTATGCGGTATTTGTAAGAGGCTAGTCCAGCAGGATACGTTTATTTACACAGCATCGTCTCATATGGCGTCGGGCTAAAGAGCCGGGTTGGGATTAAGCCCTCATTGGCAGGCTTCGCTACTGAATGTTTCAAGGCAGGTACCTCTGTTTTTCTTCTTCTTTATTGACGCTTTGTACTTATAATGATTATTTATATTTAAGCTGCCTCCGTTTGTATTTTCTTCGAATGATGCCTCGTCTGTCGGTCATAAACTTGCCATATTTCATTTTTAGCGAGTGAGATATTCTGATCTCTATTTATTCGTCCTACGTTCGCGGCAGCAATCTCTTTAAACGAATTCTCAGAAACTACTTGACATATTTCAACCAAAGTTTGTGCAATTGGTCTATCTTTACATGAAGCTCCCTCAGACATTTTCAAGTGTTGTCCTAATCAGAGACTTTTCAGTTGTTATTCTGACAATTTCAGATATCTATACAATTGTATGCGTTATACGTATTTCTTAATATATTAAAGGAACTATTTTAATTATATTGATACTAACATTGCCAAGCCATGGCAGTTGAGACTTGTCCTTTAAACGGGCTTAGACAAATTGGATATAACTGATTTTCATAAACAATTCGGAGAACTGGTGATCCAAATGTTTGTACATTTATGATATAAGTATTCCATTGGGACCCCATACGGGATTTTGATGTGTATAATACTATTTTGCTATGGGAAAAGATTTATTTTCATTTTTTCAACTATTAAGGATTTTCTTCAATTCGACATCTGGGTGACTGTTTAAGCATTACAGATGATATTGAATATACACATGGGTCCAGCAAGAACTACATATATATGATGTATTTTCGAAAATATTCTCAAAACCGAGAAGTTAACACTGGAATTAATTATCCTTTAGTTATAAATACGGATTTGAAACAAACGGATTGGAATCCAATGGTGCCCTGCAAAGAAATTTAAGTTTAGGTAAGAATTTTATGACCAATCAGAATTATTAAAAAAAAAGTGATATTGAATTTTACGACTCTGGTCTTATCAGTCCTTGTGTTTATAATTCATTCTCCAGATTTCCGAAGTTAAGTAATTGACCCAAGTTGAATATTGTCCACAAGGTGTTCGTCCACGATTGACCCAAGTTGAATATTGTCCACAAAGTGATCGTCCATCATTAATTCTGTTCTATGACAGTTAAGAAATATTATTGTTAGTCTATATTTAACTCGGTACTGTTATTAGTTCTGCTTACTTGAAATAATGGAGTTCAATCGTTGTTGTCCACGAATTGAATACCGTTTGTGTCGGTGACAGGGAACTTGAGGGATGTTGCATGTTTTATAAACCTTTGTAAGCAGATTCGATGGCATTCTAAAATTATATTTCCCATTGTCGGATACCCACGGGTATTAAATCCGGTACACTCCATCCATCACCGTGGGAAATTACGCTGACTCTGCGTCGTTTTATTTGAACGGAACAGAACAAAATACTGCTAACATTCCGTTTCTTCATGAAATCGTGAAGGAACCAATCATATGTTTGCATTGCGGCTTGGTAGAAACGATGCAGAGTTAGTGTAATGTCCCACAAGTGATGCATTGAGATTTTCGGAATGGATTACGCGCGGGTATCCTTCGATGTATATTTCCGTGTGGATATATAAATGGACTATTGTCCTTTAAACATTCTCTTTATATTATATTTAGTAGTGGATAAATTACATTTCAAAAGAGAACATTCGTTATATGTTTTAAATAGAAGACACAAACAAACACTAACATTATACTGACTTTTGTCTCTTTTTGAGGGTAATTTGTTCTGACTAGTGGCATTATGTCTTTAATTTACCGTCTACTCAAAATACACACCCTTTTCATGTAAATGGCACAAGTTTGCGTATTAGAAAAGGATAGACAATTGGAGTAAAAGATGTTAATTGAAGATCCACTTATTACCTTCGAGTATCTTTATATATTATCTTTTCTTTGTATTTGCTTTGATCCTTGATAGTCTCTCTTGATCAACTAGAGTCTCCTTGAACTTTATAATTTCCTAAAATTGGCTAATATCAAACTGATTGATATCAAAAAGTAAAGCCACCTGATGGTTTATAATGAATATGTTCGGTAGCACGAAGCTTATATTCGCCACCAGAGTTCACACTTGACGTTCGTTCCTGTTTTCTCCGTATCTTTGTTTCGTTGGTTAAAAATGTTTTTTGCTTTTTTGAGCAGCTTATGTATTACATTATAATTTGGGAAAAAGAATTACATTTTTCACTTCATTAAGTTTGAACATTCACTACTCATTTATGAAGATATTTTAATGATAAACCAATGACACTATACTTCTAAACAGTGGGCTTGGCCGGCATTGTGACTCCTGAATTACGTTCATCTCTACTCGATTCTGCTTTCCAGTTATTTGAATATGTGCTGCCCTTCACATTTGTTATTGCAAATGATGTTTTATTACAACTTCAATATATAGTCCCACTAGAGCAGTAAGGTACCAAGCGTATTTGAAATAAGAAGGCACTTGATACCTTTTTGCATCAATGGGGCGATATTAAAGGTATATTCCGCGAACCTTCATACATAGAGTCTGTTATTTTTGTGATCTGTGCTTCAGCAGTATCTCTTATTTCAGATATTTGTAATTGTGATACACGGTTTTTGTAAAATATATAGATCAAGACATTCCATCAAACGTAGTTTGAACCTATTCTTGCTGACCGTACAAGGATTTCCGCGTATTGCTTCCGGGCGCGGATTGATCATCTTACACCTCTGCATGCGCTCATCCAAGTCTCCTCGCGCGCGAAGATTAACGTTCGGACTAGTTTTACGAACTCAATATATTATACGATTTGACATTTATAAACAAATAAATAAAATGTCCAGTCAATTCACAATTCTAAAACTACCTTAACAAATTAATAAAGATTTCAATCATGCACTGTGTTTATACATATTTGGATTAAAGTTGATTTAGTTTATGTAAATAAATACATATAAATAAATATCGATTCAAAGAAACAAGTATAAATATAATACTACTTCAGTTGTCTCCCTTGCTAGTCATTCTACCAAACAAAACATGCCAAGGATGTTTACAAAAACGGCGATATCGTACAAGTAGGGACAAAGAAGAGGGAAGGTAATTGACATGATCAAGCCCATGGGAACTTTAACTATGTATTAAGTACATCTATGTTACAGTGGTAAAATAAAAACTACTGCAAAAATGAATATATCAAGGGGATGCCTGACAGAGATCTTTTCGACTCTTTTCCAAGTAAATGTATTGATGATACATGTATCACGGAACCACTTCTTCGCCCTGAACACGAGCCTAACATATAATATGAAATGGCTACAGGTAGTTCAGTTCAAGAGCGAGAGTGTCGGCCTCCAGTAGACTCAGTTGAGTCTGATAAACATTCGAAACCGGTTGACGTCGATAAGCCTAGTACATCCATTCAAACACCATCTCCGTCGTTGTTAAGTGTTCAGATACTGTTGCCAAATAATTGACACCTTTGTCTGTTACCGCACATCAATACAGAGAGAGAGAGAGAGAGAGAGAGAGAAAGAGAGAGAGAGAGAGAGAGAGAGAAAAAAAAAGTAGGAGAGTAAAGAAATCACGAATACAAAAAAAACAGCAATGTCCTCTATTAAACTACTAGAACCATTTAAATACATTAAAGCAAACACAAACTGGTACATCAGATTCCTCCAAAAGAGCTTGATCAATACTTGCAACATTTTCTGCCAAGTAGAAGACAACAAGTTTGCCAAGAGAATAAACCTTCATCTTAAAGAAGCATGATAAACAGTGTGGATATGTTATGTATCTCCTTAACAAATACTGGTTGCATGATCATGCTGAAACACTATTCCGTATAATATTTAAACAAAATAAATTTTTTTTAAAAATACCCAACAATTATCAGGTATGACGAGAAATCCGAAGATCTACAAACAATAAAACAGCAAATTATGCAGGTTTTATGGCTTCAAACGAGACTGAACATTTTTAACCACATCTAATTACCCCCTGAATCTTCCACCCTAATACCCCAACTCATCCTAGTTGTATTGAAAACTAAATGCCACTATATTGGTCTTTATTACACAATAAACGATATTTACAAAATTTAAACTTACTTCTCTCGCATAAATAAACACAAATTTGTTATCTGCAACCACGACGTTCACACCTGTCAATTGTCAAGAACACATTAATCGTCACGCTGCATGATTATGCATTCACTATTAGGGGAGCAGTAGGCCCAAGATTACAACCTGTAGAAATGTTTCAAATTAGTTGCTAAATTCACACTCCTGCCAGGAATGCAACCACAGTTAAATTTCTTTGCGTTTTATCCGGTTAGATACTTGGCGGAAATATATTTATGGGATGCTGTGGATAGGACGGACATTCTGTACCGAAGGGTGAGTATTTTGCCGGTAATGAAGCTCTCGTTATCCCGAGGTACGAAAGTGTCTGTTTTAACCAATAATCCCATTAATAATTCATTTACTTGGATGTGAACTACAGTGAAATGCCTACTCTTTATTCTGCACATATGAATTCCCTGCAGTCAATGCAGCATTAATGCTATTTTCTCGAAATTACATTATATTACATCGTTTAAATTAAATTAAACCTTATCTTAATTTTTTTGCAAAATGAATAAATGGTGTTTTACGGCACGTCGACACATAATAAATACAAATAAATACACACAAATAAATAAATGAAAGCATCAATTAAATACAGGGAAATCAACGATATTCTAAACAATTTAACCCGTCAACGGGTTTTAAACTAAAAATGTTTGAACAGTAAAAAGCAAATACATTGGTTACATTAACTTTATCAAAAAGTTCTTTCATACTATCGACACTTTAGAACAGTCAACACAGTCGATAAGTATATGCTTAACAGTAAGCGGTGCAAAACAGGGCACACACTCTGGAACAGCTTCACGCTTTAAAAGATACGAATGGGTACAGCAGGTATGCCCTATTCTGCACTGAGCTAAAATAACTTCTTCTCGACGAATAATCCTATTGCTAGGATGCCATTCGCCAAGTTTTGGTTTGATATAATGTAACTTATTATGTATGGCAAGATCCCAAGAGGACTGCCATGAACTAAAAATATACTTATTAATATTAGATTTAAAATCTGTAAAAGGAAGTTTGATATATGAAATATTCAAGCTTAAGGCCGCTTTCGCAGCCTTACCAGCTTTATCATTTCCGTTAATTCCCGTATGACCAGGAATCCAGCAGAGAAAAATAGTATTTCTTTACATAGTACATTATATTTATTTAAAAGTTGAAGAACAAGAGGACTATCATCTTTCATGCCATCTATGGCTTGAAGAGACGAAAGTGAATCGGAAAATATAATAAACTGTTTTTTCACAGAATCATTAATGTAGTCCAATGCCAAATCAATGGCTTTGAGTTCAGCTGAAAAAATGGAGGCTCCGTTTGGTAATCGGCTCTTTGGGGTGTGCTGTGCTGTAACAGCAGCTGCAGCCACGGTTTCTCCATCTTTAGAACCATCTGTATATATGTGACAATAATGATTGTAAGATGATTTGATTTCATTAAATTTACTTTGGAAGATAGTGGAGTCTGTTTCAGATTTTTTTTCTTTACCAAGTTCAAAAATGATTTTTGGCTTTTCCAAAGTCCATGGTGGTTTTTCTGAGATTTTGTACTTAGCAATTAAATTAAGATCAATATTGGCTTCGGTTAGTTTTGATTTGATCCGGAGACCGAAAGTTCGAATAGCTTTAGGTTTTTTATCAAAGAGAGTTTCATAATTTGGGTCAAAAGTAAGATTTCTTTTGCAAAAAATCATTCAGTTTTATTTCAAGTTTTACAGACACTGAAGATAAACAAGTATACCACCACGGTTGCAAAGGGAGCAGGGTTTGCCCTCACTATGGCTACCTATGCCAGGATGGGAAAAATATTGAAGTACATTAGCATGTGCAAGAAAAACAATACAGCACACACTTCGGCAGATGTAGAAATCGACGCATATACCACAGTGCAGATTGGTAACCACAGTCCAAGTAGCCTTATTAATACATTATGGTTAGATAACACCGTCCACTTCGGGATGCGTGGAAGAGGCACCGGACACAGGCATGACTTTCCATATTAAACGATAACAAAAAAAATAAGGAATTTTTGTCAGCAACTGGATGTATACTGTTGTCTGGTTTCTTTAAAGGATATGGACAAAGCATTTCAAAGAAGTTGTCTTTTAAAACAGCAATCAAAAGGCATGCAACTAAAATTCCAAGAACATCAGAATGAATGAATGAATGAATGGTGTTTTACGGCACGTCGACACATGAACAGGTCATTTTGTGCGCGCAAAGATTAATGGACGTGATGATGACAAAAATATATTAAATAAATACGGTTAAAAATTTATTAAAACTATTTACAAATAAATAAATGAAAATTATTTACAAATAAATAAATGAAAAAAAAAAAAAAACAACAAATAAGTGAACAAGGTCAATAATATAATAATTGTACTAAAAATGATTAAAAAGCTTAACTTCTTTAAGGAAACTAAATATATGTGAAACATCAATTTTATCAAATAATTCATTCATACTGTCGACTCTGTAGTATTTTTCTCGCATTGGAGAAAAGTCCACACAGTCGATCATTATGTGCTTCACAGTAAGCGGTGCAAAACAGGGCACACACTCTGGAACAGGTTCACGTTTTAAAAGATATGAATGTGTACAGCGCGTATGCCCAATTCTACACCGAGCTAATACAATTTCTTCTCGACGAATACACCTATTGCTATGATGCCATTCGCCAAGTTTTGGTTTTATAACATGTAATTTGTTATTTATAGCAAGATCCCAAGAGGACTGCCATGACCTAAAAATATATTTATTAATATGAGATTTAAAATCTGTAAAAGGCAGTTTAAAAGTAATAATATTCAAGCTTAAGGCTGCGAAAGCTGCTTTCGCAGCCTTATCAGCTTGATCGTTTCCTCGAATTCCTGAATGGCTAGGAAGCCAGCAGAAAACAATAGTATTATCTTTACATAGAACATTGTATTTATTTAAAAGTTGTAGAACAAGAGGATTATCATCTTTCATGCCATCTATGGCTTGAAGTGATGAAAGTGAATCAGAAAATATAATAAACTGTTTTTCCTCAGAATCATTAATGTAGTCCAATGCCAAATCAATGGCTTTGAGTTCAGCTGAAAAGATGGAGGCTCCGTTTGGTAATCGGCTCTTTGAGGTGTGCTGTTCTGTAACAGCAGCTGCAGCCACGGTATCTCTGTCCAGGATATGGCAGGTGAATGGCTCTTGAAACATACAGAATGTCACGCCATCAACAAAGATTCGCAAGATGTAACGCCATCGACAAAGATTCGCAAGATGTAACGCCATCGACAGAGATTCGCAAGATGTAACGCTATTGACAAAGATTCGCAAGATGTAACAGCATCTGCAGAGATTCACAAGTTGTAACGCTATCGGCAGAGATTAGCAAGATGTAACGCCATCGACAGAGATTTGCAAGATGTAACGCCATCAACAGAGATTCGCAAGATGTAATTCTATCGACAGAGATTCGCAAGATGTAACAGCATCGGCAGAGATTATCAAGATGTAACGCCATCGACAAAGATTCGCAAGATGTATCGCCATCGACAGAGATTTGCAAGATGTAACGCCATCGACAGAGATTCGCAAGATGTAATGCTATCGACAAAGATTCGCAAGATGTAACAGCATCGGCAGATATTCACAAGATGTAACGCTATCGGCAGAGATTCGCAAGATGTAACGCCATCGACAAAGATTCATAAGATGTAACGCCATCGACAAAGATTCATCAGATGTAATGCTATCGATAGTGATTTGCAAGATTTAACAGCATCGGTAGAGATTCGCAAGCTGTAATGCTATTGACAAAGATTCGCAAGATGTAACAGCATCGGCAGAGATTCGTAAGATATAACGCTATTGGCAGAGTTTCACAAGATGAGCACTTGTATGTTTCTGTTTTATTTGTGTGTGTGTTTAATGCCATTTTCAACACATGACATGTTATGAATGACATGTCTAGTTCACCTCAGAATTAATAAGCAAGTAGGTTATGAGTAAGAGAAACTTGAAATATGATTGATTAATACGTGATACGCGTTTTGCTAATTATTTATAGAAACTAAGATAATTTCAATTTATGGCAATTGCAGATGGTAGGTTAGTGAAATGAAACAATGTTCTGTATGAACTCAGGTACACATTTCTACCCGTCATTTAGATAATACAAGGTTAGTGCCTTTCCCTGCAAAGTTTATAAGGTGAGGCTAAAAAAAACCAAAACGATATCGTGCCGAACCTAATAAACTATGTAGGGAAAGGCACTAACCGTGTTTACTATTTATTTTGTTGAATAAGCAAGTTACGTTTTCATCAAACAGAGGATTGAGGTAGCAAAACTAAACTTCTAATAAAAGGATAACAATCAAGCATGTTTGTTTGTTAGATATATTAATACATGATTAAACAAAGGAAAATAATATTTATTTGTTTTCATAACATTTTGATCGTATTTGACAAATTCAAAATATGTCTTGATGCCATAATCATAGTCGATAATCGATCGAACAATGTGTTAGTTTCAGTCGCAACATGTTGGACAGTAATAATTACATAAAGAAATCCAAGTTATCTGAAACTGAAGTTTATGTGGTTACCTGCCAAATAAACCTAAAATTCATTCGATCAGCCCTTTTTATAGGTTGTGTCAACATATTAAACTATATATAAACTGAAAACAAACGTTCATTAATGTTCATGTTTCTTTTAAAAATAAAGTTGCAATTTGTTATTTCTTAGCGTTGATGCAAGATGCACAGGGCGAAAGGTTGTGAAATGAAATTGTCTCCAACAATCGACGGTACTAGTCCTAGGGGTGTATGAACACAGTCAACATATCAATTTGCAAGACATTCTACGTGATAGTCAACTCAAGATATACGATTTTGGGTACAGTCTGGCTGGCATAACAATGTACAGAGGGTCACATTATTGTGCCATATTGCAATCAGTCAAACATGGTACACTGTGGTGAGATGTACTCATTGGCGAACTCCAGGCATTGCCCGATGATTAATCTACTTGGCAACCATGTCATGTTATTATTGTTAATGAAGATGAAAATCGCTGAATCTAATTGAAAATGCTGTCGATAATGAATAATAACGAATTTTGTATTTATTAATTACGTTATACATCCGTCAGACTGGCCGGCGACCATACGCGACCAGAAAATGTACAAGTTCATCAGCAAACCAAGACAATGCTAGAAAAAGTAAAAAAAACTACAAACTTAAAAAAAGCCGCGCTCCTACCTCGTTCTCATGGCGCGCCAGCCACGACCTCTCGGCGCTTATGGTGTTTCTATTGGCCTTGGCACCGGCGATTCCGCGGCGCTCTCATCACGAGTCTTTTGCGTGTATCGCGACCTCACGGCGTTTCTACCACGTGATCACGGCGATTATACAAGACGACACTGATGTATGAACTTTGAAGCACCAGTTTTTATAGCAGGTCGCACATGAAAAGCATAGAACCCCATAAACGCTGTGTGAACACCGTAGGCCAACTGGGAGCCCCTTGAGGACGTGGTGCAAACACGCAACAGTGGTGAAATCATCGTAACATCGCCCTGACAACGCAATAAAGACTCCGAACGCTTGATGGGTCGTGGAAGACACTCAAGTTCTGCACGTTTACTTTTAACTTTTATTTTGAATATCGATCGTCGATCTCAGACCTGGCTCGTTATTCAAATTCCGACTTTTTGAATGCCGATCTACAATCTCAGACCGGACTCGTTATTCAAATTCCAACTTTATTTTGAATGTCGATATACGATCTCAGACCTGGGTCTACATTTAATGTCGATCTACGATTGCCTATCTCATAGCCAACCTCACTTTTATTATGTACGGTGTAGTTGACAGAGATATCACAACGGCGATTGAGTGTAAGTGAATGTGTCCGGGCATGTGTCGTATTAGCGTCCACTATTCTAGAACAAAAAACAGGATTTATTTACCGGCCATTCACCTCGATTTAAAGATATCAATCGAATTATACTAGCTTCTGAAAATCAACCGAGATGTTTTCCTTTCAATGATTTCCACTAACTTTCCTTGCAAATATGTATGTCATGCTTGCACAGGTCTTATATCTTATGTAACAACGAAATAGTCTTAGAATAAATACTGAATGTGCATCGACAGTAATAGTTATGTAGAAATGTTCTATTTTTATTAGAAATGTACCATTAATATCTATTTGAGCAGTCTGTTACTCGCGTTCTGTCTTCCAGTATTCAAGTTAAATAACTCTTCAACATTGAGAGTAATTGGCCAGTAACTCAAAAACGAATATCTAACTAACTTCAGTCTGCCATTTTACTATTCTATTATTACGCGGTTTTGAATTGTTTACAACGTTAAACAACGTTCTTCTAGTGGTATTTTACTCATGCTAGTGTTATGATACACAAGTGTAATATTTAAATCATCAATTTAAAGTTCTTAGGGGAGAATTAAGGTAGCAGATAAATAAACACGAAAATACACTGTTTTCTGTCATAGTTTTAATTTCCAAATCTCCACGTTAATAATATCCAAACGATAATCTAAAATCTGAGATTTTTCTCGAATGCTGATCTCCAATTGTTTCATATCGATCTGAACGTTTTGGGACGTTAATGTTTGACTTGAACTTATTTTTTAATGTTATTATACGATCTGAAATTTTTTTCATATGGATCTTTGATCGAAACTTCTATTTCTGAAATTCAATAACTGATCGTTAAAAATTCAGTTCCCGACTTTGACATTTTAAATTTTGTTCCCCGTTCTGAGCATTTTAAATGACGTTCTACAAATCCCAAAAATGGAACTATATCCAAATCCATTTTCTAACAATTAGTGTGAATGCTGATGTACTATTGTAGAACTTTGTATATAATATTACATATCGAACTACTACATTAACATTTTAATGTTAATTGTTTTTTAAATGTTGATCTCAGACCAGGCTTGTTTTTCAAATGCAGATTTTATTTTGAATGTTGATCTACGATCTCAGACCTGACTCGTTATTCAAATTGTGTTTCTTTTTTTTATTTTTGATCTACAACCTTAGACATGGCTCGTTATTCAAGTTCTGCACGTTTTTGTTTTTTTAGCTTTTATTTTGAATATCGATTGTCGATCTCAGACCTGGCTCGTTATTCAAATTCCGATTTTTTTTTAAAATTTGATCTACGATCTCAGACCTTACTCTTTATTCAAATTCCAACTTTATTTTGAATGTCGATATACGATCTCAGACCTAGGTCTACATTTAATGTCGATCTACGATTGTCTATCTCATAGCCGACTTCACTCAGCTTATTAAATAGTATTATTATATGGTGAAGGTATTATCAATAACGATGCATTTTATATTCCTCTTAATTCCATGATTAATTTTAAGATTAATACACATTATCTAGGCAATACATGCGGGGCGATATACATAAGGAATATGATCAACAAAGATAAGAACAAGTATCAACTTCAACAACATTTGACAACAGAAGCAGCTGACACTCAGCTTGCTGTCCAGTAGCTACGTACAAAGTTTATTAAGTTTACAGACCGACAACCTGAAGGATACTTTGATCAGACCATCTCACAGACAAGTCCTGTATACTATCATCCAAGCCACAGCAAACGCAAGCAATTAACTTCATGTACATAATGTATCTATACTGGCATAGAGACATAAACAAACAAAAGCCTACTTTATTGCTTATCATATAGAAAACAAAATATACAACCTAACTGGTTAGTTATAATTTAATAATGGAAGATATGTCGTCTATATTAAACTTAAAGGTTTCAGGTCTCAATGGAAAGGCTGTGCGCTCGTATCCTGGGACTGTGAATTTCACAATACGTCAATATCAACATCGACCCTATTGGAATGACGACCATGACAGAATCGCAAGGATTCCTCTGAGTTATATATTTGTAATAAATGAATAGCAGTTAATGCCATTGTTGTGTATACTAAAGCTTCGTTAAACACTATTTGCGTTTTCATTTCAATTTAATTTAAGTCGATTTCAAAATGTTTCTTAGATAATCTATAATTCTATCTTTCACCTATTTCATCTTAGCGTTGTTACACACCCCATCATCCAAACTGGTAAATGGCACTTTTTTTGCGAGGGCCTATCGGTAACGGACTTCTCAAAACTATGGCAATGAAGGCCAACATGCCGTGTTTCAAAGACGGCAAATATATAACAAACATTAGTGCGATGAAACGGCTTTGTCAAGTGTTGCTGTTTTCAAATGTTCCAGATACATACACGGTGCAAATCACTGGCCATAAAATCCTAGTTCCATATATATTTACCATGGGTTATCCAACAATCGGCAAATAAATATTTCTGATATTCTTACTCGTGTTTACACTTGTAGTGTTCTGTTAAAACCGTATTTTCTTGACGTTATTTTATTAAGTTATCGACCTATTTCTTTGTGTTCAATTATTTGTTACAAAAAAACCTTCTTTAAATAAATAGACTGACTGTGTGACATAATATGTTAAGAATTATTTCGTTACTTGTTGATTAAAATGTATGCGTGCGTTAATTGGTAGATAGATACCTGCGCTTCATTCACAAATAGCTTTAACTACACTTCTTCGTTGATAGGAAAAACATTATAAAACTTAATGCAATTTGATTTTGAATAATGTCTCATTTACTTATTTATTATCATTTCGTTGCTATGAAAAATAGACCGGAATAAAAAATATTTAAAAGTAACAGCTGCGGTTATATGCAAGAAAAAGTATCGGTTATGAATTTTTCAGTGCGGATGGAAAAGTCTGTCTAGGCAGAACCTCGTTACCGCCAAATCAATTTTCCATCCGCACCAAAAAAAACAACATGGAATATATATTTTCTTACATGAACGATACTTATAACCCTGGATAATATACTTGGGCTAGAATTCGACATTTTAGACGAACCACACACGGAAGAGGTGATCCTAACATAGACGGTGAATAGCAACTAAAATCTAGTTAATTGATTTAAACTGCTGACAAAAACTTACGATTTAAATGTTATTATCTTCTCGTTAACTCAACCAGCATCTCCAGGATTTCCCTAAAAACTTAAAATCTCATTTTATTATAAATTAACAAAATCAAATTACAGCAGATTAAGCTAAAACCGTTTTCCTTTCCGAGAACTTTAATTAAATACTAAAGTAAACATGACAGACAGCAATCAAGTGCTAAGAAGTTCTTTCTTCCAGGGAAATTTTCAGGCAAAATGAATTCTGGATGAAAAACAGGAATCGTGAAATTGCATGTAGTGCACATGAATATAGAACACACGATATCCGGTAATGATGAACACATCCTAATATATATTATTTTTCCTCATATATATGACCCCATAAGCAGAAATAAACCTAATATGCCTGACCCTATCCTATCCCAGAATATCTCCCGAACCGATCGGGACTGCTGGATCCGTACTACAGATTAGCCTTACCCTCATCCGTCTACTCCACCTGCAAGAAACAATTTATAAAAAAATATATTGTGATATTTACAATGATAGCCGATTAATTACCCTGGTTATACTAACTAGCTAAAACAATTTCTGATTGAATTTAACGAATTACCCACTAATATGGGCTGTTTAACACTACAATTTTTTGTAGTTTACATAATCAAAATGAATTCCCTTCAATCGATTTTTTTCGTGATAAGTCGAAATGTTCAGGAAAAGTCAAAGGTGAGAGCAGGTAAAAAATTTCCTTGGAATATACAACATGGCCATACAACCATGATATATCAATAATTCTACAAAGGGCTGGGTACGTTATTAAATAAACAAGAGCTGTCGGAGGGACAGCCCGCTTGACTGTTCGAATATTTGTCACAGAAGTACAAATTTGATTGAGACTGATGGCAAATCCAAGCAAATAAGAGTTATCAAACATATAAAATTGAGTAGGTCTTATAACTGCAATATCTTATATGAAGTTTCAATCAAATACATGCAGTGACGGCTGAGTTATTAAATTTTTAAGTAAAACAAAGGCCCTAATTTGCAAAATAAAATCTGGCAAGAGTTATTCGACTTATGTAAAGTTTCAATCAAATACATTGAGTGGTTAGTGAGATATGGACTTGATGGTACTTGCACGCAAAACTTTAACCAAAATTTCTAAATCAAACAAGGGCAATAATTTGCATTATATTCAGGCAAGAGTTATGTAACTTAGTTATTGCAGTAGGGGTGATGACTGGGAAGGCTTGCTTAAAGTTTAAATAAAATACATTGAGTGGCTGGTGAGATATAGACTTGATGGAACTTGCATGCAAAACTTTAACCAGAATTTCTAAGTCAAACAAGGGCAATAATTTGTATTATATTTGTGAGTCTCGAAATAACCAGTCCCTTTAGGATTTGATTATTGTTCCCAATTAAAGTTATCTCCCTTTGAGTGTGTTGGAAATTCATGTCCAGTGATATGAAGTGACCCGAGGTCAGATTATTTCCCACCATAATAATCTGTTTTCATTGGTTTAGCCATCAAAGTCTATTGTTTTCATTCATGCTTATCCATTCCTAGAAAGTTATGACACTGGATGCATGTATAATTTTGTAGAGGGTTTAAATATTATTTAACTGATTTGATAAAGGATTTATTTGGATGTAAGGTTTGTTGATGTCACTCATTATGTATTCAATTAAGTAAATTGGTCTCATTAGATGATTTTATCTTAAATACTTTTGGCCTTTTCTGTTTTGGACTGTTTAGCTTATTTGGAGTAATGTACATGTGTTTCATTAATGGTAGTCTTTCTTACATCACGGTATCATTCTTAATTTGCACTGTAAACATTTTAATCATCTACAGACAACTGAGTCACAGAGAGTATGTAGTGTGTGGTGTGGAGAGGCTGAGCTGATTTATATAAAGGAATAGTGCATTCAGGTCCACAACTTGGTAAGCCTAATTATGTGTTTGTCATATACATATATAAATTGTAATTGTATATGTTTGATGTATATGTCAGTGGTGTCGTTTCACTTTGCCAACTTTTAGTTTTTAGGTAAGATTTTTTTGGGGGGGGGGGGGGGGAAGTTGGCAAGGTGAGACTAGGTCAACATGTGTGAACTAGCCAGGGGCAATATTGGTTTTTAAATTTTCAGCTCTCCTAGTTTCCAAATTTGAATTATATGATATTTGAACCTTATGCGATTGGACTTAGACAATTTCAACTTTTACTTATGTGAAATTTTAACCTTTTTTAACTTGATATTTAATATTGATTTAGTAACAATCTGATTTAGTATTTTTATTTTGTTTATTACAATGATACTTTGAATTTAACAATCTGTAACAGTCTGATTAACAATTGGTTAACTGATTATAATTGTAACAATAATATTATTTATTATTGCTTTTAATACTGTTTGTAGATTTAATTGTCTGATATGTTTTCAGTCAATCAACTAATTAAACTGATATGTTTCAACTAATTAAAGGAATGAGTAATTGTAATCAATCAATTAAAAGTTTAAAAACATACATGCACCATATATAAATACTGTTTAGAAACAGGGAACATCATACAAACATGGCTAATGCAGCAGTGAATGTCAGTTTCTTAGAGAATAGTAGAGGTGGGAGAACACTCGTTCATAATGATTTTATGTACCGACTGAAGACACAGAAAGGCGAACGAAGTTATTGGTACTGCGTCCAGCCCACATGTCCAGCTTGAATCAACTTATTACATGATATACCAACTAAGGTGAGTCTTTATTGCTTTGTATAAATATTGAATTCTAATTATGGTTTTACATAAGCCATTGGTTCAGCCTTATAAACTCTTCTTCACTAAAAAAGAAATATCAAGAAAGAACAACAAATGAACGAAATCAAGATGCTCCAGTTCCAAAATGGTGGTCGTCAACATCCAAGAAAGAGACAATACAGATTTGTAGACAGTCGGTTAGCCTCTCTTAAAGAAAGGCTTGAATCTGGTGAGATTGACTTGTATGTATATGCTGATTCTGCTTCTCAGTTGATTAAATTGAAATTATACGATGTATGACTTTTTTGTATGATTGTGTATATAATTGCAATTTTGTTTTCAGCGCAGCGTTACATAGATTTAAAGCATAGACTATGCTGCACATTGTATATATGTTGACATGTATAAAACTAGAAAGTATGGAGTACGATAGATATTCAACAAACAAACAGAATCCATTTTGTCACAATGTTATCAAAAGACATTGGTTAAACCAATAAAATCAATAGTTTAAATTTCATATTTATGATAATTTTATGAATATTTTTAAAAAATATATATACGTATGTGATAATAAAAATTAATAAATGTATTTCATCATTTTCCATTTTATTCTTATACACAGCACCCATTTATTTAATTACTAGGTGGACATATTTGTCCAAAGTCCACACTTGTTTTCACAGCAAAGACAGAGGTGTTAAAAGATAATTGGTTGACAAAGTGGGACGAAAATTTTGTCCAAAAAATGAAAAAGTTGGCAAAGTGAGACTGAACCATGTCAGTTTACATAGGCTTTGCCTAAATAGATGTGTTTTATATTAGTAATATGCCACTACACACAAATGAACGATTTAACCTGTATTGTTATTATTTGAATAAGAGATACACTTAATATAATATATACGGTAATCCGATATCCTTACTATGGTATATACAGTAACTTGATGTATCAATACTATTTATTACCTGATTATAAATATTGTTCATAATGTATACTTTCAGGATGCTAAAATATCTATAGAGATATTAGATTAAAGAGATCGAAACTATATATCCCCCTTGGCTTATCATCTACACAATGGACCGAATACGAACTTAACCCCCACCTGTTGTTTTACTTACCTAAATATTAATGGACTAAGAAAAGTATATAAAACAAACAAAGTGACATACTCATGCGAGATGTAAAGTTTCAAATCAATACATGCAATGGTTACTGAGATATTTACTTGATGGGACTTGCACGCACAACTTTAACCAGATTTTCTAGGTCAAACAAGCGTTATCTAACTCAGTTATTGTAGTAGGGTTGATGACTAGCAAGGCTTGTGTAAAGTTTCAAGGCAATACATGCAATGGTTACTGAGATAGGGACTTGCATACAAAACTTTAACCAGAATTTCTAAGTCAAACAAGGGCAATAATTTGTATAATATTCATGCAAGAGTTAGCGAACTTAGTAATTGTAGTAGAGTTGATGACTAGGAAAGCTTGTGTAAAGTTTCAAGATAATACATGCAATGGTTACTGAGATAGGAACTTGCATGCAACACTTTAACCAAGGTATGACGCCGACGCCTGGGTGAGTAGAATAACTCTCTTTATTCTCCGAACAGTCGAGCTAAAAATGCGAAATGAAATCGTTAGGTAAAGTGAACATACATCCTTTATCCTTAATACAAAACTCGGTAATCAACGCTGACGTCATCGCAAATTACGCCCAACAGGACCTCAAAAGTAAATAAAAAGCGTCAAAATGTAGAAAAAAAACAAGCAATAATTAATGTCTTTAATAGCGCTTATACTGAATGTACTACGTCACTTTTAATGCAGTCATATGCTAAATATAGTACAAGCCGTCACGTGACCAAATATCGGACAAACAATGTTAGCTAGTGATGCGTTTACTGTTATCACACTTAATAAAAAATAATGTTCCTGGGGCAAAATTCGTTTATAAATCGATTGAAAAACACTCAAACAGAATAATACCCACGCCGTAAACATAAACAATAGTTATGATAAACAATCGCCGTTTTCTGTAATCGCCAATAGAGATATATATATTGTGTATTTACGCATTTGAATGACCGAGTATGAATATATTTTGAATTTTACATTATACAGAAAGTTTATGGAACATTGATCTATGAATAACTAGTCTTCTGTCTAGCCTTTAATAGATTATTACAGTACCACACCCGCCTGTGTTTATATGCAGTTACTTGACAGTAAGCTATCTATAATTTGAGAACAAGAGAATCGAACATAGCTCTTCTGCACACTTTCTTATGATGACCAATGTTGTATTGTTTATAAAATACACCACTTTGTTCTCATGGAAGTAATTTAATAATTTACTCATGTATATTTTTCAGAGTACGCAGTTGCATTGAAGCGAAAGAAGACAGCAATATTTCTGTGGGTGTTGATTATGGGAAGTCGTATGCTGCTAAACTTTAAAATGTGAAGTCGTCATCACCATCAATATCTGTTGTACCCTTGTTACCGTACAGTGGGTGGGGTACATTTCCTTTAGGGTCAGGAAATCCGTCAAGGCATTACAAGACACATATTCATCACAACACCAGTAAATCAGTAGTTTGTATCAGTATGTTTTCTGTGCGGAATAATGGTGATGATGACCAGGACATTGAAGATGTTCACAACCAAACCCCTCAAAAAAGGACTTTCTTTGAGAGTGGTCATGTACAATGCACGCACGACTGTTGCAAGTCGGGTCACTATTTTCTGAAGGCCAAAGTAATGGCATCATATAGAGCCAGTGCATCATATGATGACAGTACCGCAGAAAAGAATTGACTCATTAGGGTGAACTCCTCAAAATTAAAAAGTTTACAATAATTGAGTAAAACATGGATAATTGTCTAAATGAAAGTAATTCAAATGCCTAATCTTATTCGATATTAAATACACAGTATTGTAAAAGTGTTGCTGTCTGCAACTCTTGATTTGAATTATCAATATTGTATCAAATGTGACTGAACAAACTAGTTTATTCTTGCACAAATGCAGGTGCCTGCAAGTCAGAATTTCTGGTTTAATTTAATGTTGTGGTGTCTTGGAAGAGCCAGTCAATTTGACAGCATGCGGATGTCTTCACTTGAGTTTAAGTATGACGAATACGAAATTGATACGTGTCATCAAACGTAACTCAGAGAGCAGTCCAATCTACTGTTTGACAGTTTGAAAATCAAACAGGACTAATTTCGTCCTGTTCCTAGGCGGCGACGAATGGTTTAGCCAGCATAGACTACGTACAACCGCATCAAATTGTAAAAATGTGGCTAATTTAAAGTCTGTGTCTGCTATTTCCAACTTTTTAAAGGACAAACTTTGAACAAAAAATAACTTTGAAGGAGAAACTTGTTACATTGCATCGCTCTGACATGTGCCCAGAATGTTTTGAAATGAGAATATCCCGTCAAGTGCAACCCTTTCATTTATCTCACATTCTAACAAAAATAAAAGAGTGTAGATTTATTGTACTATGGAATATTTTTTCACGTTTATTAATAAAAATAAAACGAGTAGCATTTAGTTACATATACATGGTATATTAAACCTCAAAGCACTGAAAACAACTTTTGATCTGATCAGAGTCTACACTGTTTGGTTTTTAGACCATACATTTTCAGTTACACCCCTAAACCAGAAATGGAATCCTAAATTATTATTCTAAAGATATTAATTTAACATTTTAAGGGTTAATACGAGACAGTTAAAAGCAACTGAGATTCAGAAGTAATTATACTTAATAAATAATGTATATATTGTTCGTCTTTACTTATTGAAAGACTATTTCAATAAACGATATATGATTTTGAAATTAATATTTGTCTTTGTGTTATTTAATTAAAGTCACTATCCAGTCTTTTCGGTTTTGGCACATTTTCATGACCACATTCTTTAAGATGATTTAAAACGTTAAATGTTTACTACAATAAATGTCTGTGCTTTTAACCCAAAAATTCGCCAAAGACTATACAGGGAAAGGGAAAACATAGTCATTTATTTATTTCACATGTTGGAAATTACCATATTGTATTGGCTTATACCCGCTAATATAAGATAACGTTTAAGTTATACACTCAAGTAAAACAGCTGTTGTATCCTATTTCCCGACCGACTTAGAACTAGCCCCTACCCGAAAATTTATAATGTCAGATTTGAGTAAATATTAATATGTATTCTCTTTTGTATCTAAATAAAACTGAAATAGGAATCAAACTATTATTTTTATACTTTAATAAGAAGAGCACATCACCCGTCATAAGTTAAATGACATCTAAATATATATCAACTTATGTTAATTCATGTAACCAAAGGTATCTGAAAACTGACTTAACAACCTTCAACAATAAACATTGCGAAAACACAAGCTGGATAAGAGCTTTTGCGGAATTATTTTCTGAAGTATTGTGATTTTCTTCATTTGTTCAATGGAACGTTCAACATGAATTCTGTAATTTGCTATATCTTTAGTTGCATCCTCCTCCTGCGGGGTAAAGCTGTCTTGATCCAAAAAAAGGAGGCCTAACCATTTTAACAGGGTTGTATATCGACATGTATAACATGTCGTCCGTGAAGTATATCATCAATTACAAAACCCAAGACAGCCAGACTGAGTAACACTATCTTTATCACTAATACGTCCTTTATAGGCATCATTCACTTGAACTAAAGCACCATTAGGTGCAATTGCAACTAACCATTCAAAAATATTGTTTGTTTTTTTAAACCACCATTGCCGGTTTTATTAAGTATGGTTTCTTTGCTGACTTTCGCAGACCGTTTTAATTTCACTATGGGCTACTCCCCATTTGGATCCTACAATTCTTTTAATGTCATACCCAAGTTTCAGGGCTGTTGAAGGTGCCTATAGGTCTTTTTCATCATCCATATCCGGAGATGCTGTTAAAAGCATTACCTTTACAATATTGTCAAAACGTTCCGGTTTCAAAATCTCCTAATATCCTACATGTTTACCTGTGAGGTGATGAAAATTCACCAGGAACCTGGCAGCTCCCTGCATTCTTGAAAATGTGTAGTATTTCCTCTAACTTATTCCCACAATGTTTTCCCAAGCTGACAATTAATGAGTCATTTTGGGCTACTTTTGTGATATCGTCATTTGTCATAATTGGGTAAACCTCATTTTGCAATAGTTTACTTGCTGATGGGGATATTTCTCTGGAGATTTGCATTGCTTTAATTCGAAGCTCCTTTAAAGTAAATTTCCTGTTGTCAGCTTCCCTGGTATGTCATGCTGGGCAGATAAGCTAAGTCTATACAAAGTTTTATCTAGCCTAATCCATACTTTGTACCCTGGACATGGTCCATACAATGACATATCTAGGATAACATGCCTCCGTCCAATGATCATTTCATCCTCTCCTTCCTCTTTAACTGACATGTTATGCAAATGGTCACCTTCGTTTCAAATGCAATCCCACATAGCTCTTACTAATTTGTTTCTAAGTCCTACTCCTTTTGATGCTTCGAGTATTGATTTCACTTCAGACTCACGTCTGTACTTTCTCAAAGGTTTTGCAATATTACTTCTGATTTATTTACAAAACTTACAAGCATGAACTTGATTCCAGTCAATGTCATTTTTTCTATCTGATCCCTGCGTGTGTATATTTGGAGTTCACACGTTTCCTAACATATATCTTTAAATTGTTTACATCTTTCTTTCTAGCTGAGTTTGGTATCTTGGTTTCACATCTTTCAAAATATCTGACTGAAAGTATCAGTGCTGCTGCTCTGACTGGGTTCTTCACTGCTGGTCTTTCCCCTTGTTTTTTTTCTTACATTTCTTCCACACATCCAGTCATGTTTTTACTTTTACAACTGATATAGTTTTTCACTCACTTCAGCAGAACTTTCACTGCTATCACTTGATTCACTTACAGGACGTTGTTCATCACTAGCACGACGTTGATCTTCAGTTAGACTAGTAACAGTACGTTGATCATCACCAACAGAACATTTATCTTCACTGATCTTCAGTGATGAGACTAGTAACAGAACGTTGATCATCACCAACAGAAAGTTGATCTTCGCTAACACGACGTTGATCTTCAGCTAGACTAGTAACATAACGTTGATTTTCACTAAAACGATGTTGTTCGTCAGTTAGATTAGTAAACACGACGTAGATCGTCAGTTAGATTAGTAAACACGACGTTGATCGTCAGTTAGACTAGTAACAAAATGTTGATCTTCACTAACAGGATGTTGATCTTCACTAACAGGACGATCTCGATCATCTCCACTATAATCCAAGCCTGTCAACAGAAAATCAACATGTTAATATCATCATTATACATCATATTTACTGGCAAATATTTTGCCAAGGTGTTGCACAGGGGACTGCAAAGCACTCTTCCGGGCGAGTGTTTATTACCAGTATCCAGGCCTTCGGACGAATAAACTTATGATCCGGACGTGAATCAAACCCACGACCTTCCGCATGCGACGTGGATGAGCTAGACCATCACTGCGGTTTTAATACATGGAAAAGGATTAAAACGGACGTATAGCTCAGTGTCCAACAGACACGGAATTATTTGGTCTCTTGAAAAGCAAATACCAATAATATTCAAACGCCGGTAAACTTAGACATTATGGTAAAAATAAATTGTGCACAATGATAGTAATTTACGTTGATGGATCGTTACAACGCAAGATCTATATCACTATACCAGAGAAAGTAGTTTTCCCATTTTTTGAAAAGCTTTTAGTCGGCGTATACAAATCATATCCTTCATATTGACAACAATGTCCTCTTTTTATGGTCTTAATCACAATTCAAAGCATTCATCTGATAGCTTCGTTTTCAAAGGAAATAAATGATGACAATGTCTGCTTCAGTCAACAAAATGATCATACTTCGACAGGAGACGTGCTTGATTAACTATCCAGCTTATATTCTGGTATACCAAAATGAATGTAACTACTGGTGTATATTCCAGTGTCGTAGCTACTGAGGAATAGGGAGCCACATTTTCAGAAGTTGAAAAATAGTTTAAGAATAAGTATTGCAGTAACGTTGCAAGTTAAAAAAGAAAAAAGTTATCAATCTTAATAGCCTACTTAAATCAATGACACAAAATAATAAAGAATTGTTGTTTTTTTCTAACCGTTTCAAATATGGACTTATTCTCTTATTTTAGGTGTGTTGGGGGGGGGGGGGTGTTGGATAAGGTGAACATGCCAAATGATTTACCCCCATCCCTCTCCCACTTTCCCTTGTTCAGATCAGAAAGTGTCTGCTCGATCTCGAATGGCTGGCCAAGGCACTGTATTCATATAAATCAAGATGCAATACGATAGTTCCTGGAAGGCTTTCATCTCATTGAGTTATTTCTCGCTTCAGTTAATAACATTCATTACGAGTTTATATTCGTAAAGATTTTGACATAAATGAACATTTGAACGTTGGCTGGAAATTCAGTACGGCAGTGGATCATTCACACTGGTTTAAACATTTAAATCAATATCAACCTTCAACGTATATTCAACTAAACATTAGGCTTCTTTAATATAAGATTCTTTCTGTCGTATTTTGTACAACGTTTGTCATTACATGCCATTAGGTTTAACAAAGTAATCCATCTTCGCACGTTAAAACTACTGACTGTTTCCGAATGATGCCGGTCTGTGTCACTTATCCATACACGTTTTTAACAATACATACTGTCTACAGTGTTTTGTAGGTGCAGAGTTGTCAAGTATATTTGTCGTGCATGTATTTGCTAAATAACCAGGACCCAATATTGTTTGTTACGCCGTTTTACTTGATGTTCTCTTTCGTTCCTTTGTTTGCATTCTTAACAATTTCTCTGAACGAACTTTTTCATAAAAAAATATATATACTATCAAATTAATGTTATTGCGTTTTCGAATGACAATTTCTCAATATGAACCGTATATTTCAATATAACATAAAGTTGTTTTTTAGTATTCTTTCATTGCCTAAAGATATTTCGGCTGATTCCTTTATTTATTATTTGTTCTTTTATTTTAGTGGCTCTGCTATGGCAACTATAATCATAAAAAAATATTTGTATGTTGTTTAGCGTCGCTTTCAACAATTTTTCAGTCATATCGCGACGGTGTCTACTTGAGACAGTATTCTGAGCACTGTCACATGTTATGATATCTCACCCAGTCACATTATACTGACACCTGGCAGACCTAGAACTCTCGTTTAAATGCTGAGCGTCAAGCGAGGAAGCTTTAAGTACCATTTTTAAAGTCTTTGGTATGATGCGGTCGGGGATCGAACACACGACCTTCCGCATGCGAGGCGGACTCTACCACTTGACCACGCTGCGGTCTCATTCAAAATAAATCGTGCATCCCTTCTGTGAATTATATCAGTTTCGGGGGGCCAGTTTCTTTTTGATAACATTTCTTATTCTAGATATTTTTATTAGGTCACATGTTGGAGTTCATCAGCCATTCTCCCATGTGTTCAAAGGTCATATCTTATTATTTTCAAATATATGGCAAATTATTGTATAATCAGCAAATAACCATACTGTTCTATCGATATTCAGGGTCAGGTCATTTATGCCACATACAAATAGGCAGAAGAATTTTTGAACTGGCAAAGTAAGGAAAGTGTTTAATTTCACCTTTTCATTTTAATCATATATCAACACATTTATATACCATAAGATTGTTATGAAGAATAGGATCATTGTGGCTCATGCATGCCATTGGAAGCGTCAATATGAGTTATACGCTAGAATTTGCTGAAACTCTGTAGTTCTGCAGGTATCAAGTTCATTCTACAAATTCATTTATTTATGTATATGTTTGTTTTTATCTTAAGTTAATTTGTTGTTATTTTACATGTATAGTGAACCTGGAATATTCCTTCTTGTTTGCGTCGAATAACCTATGTGTTGGTACGCCGTAAAACCCTATTCATTCATTCTGAGAGTCTACATGTTATAATAAATATGTGCGTTATAACACTTGAACTATCAAATATCGTTCATTTTTTGCACGGTATCACGTGTCAAGGTGAGTGATTTAAGGTCACTGTTACCCATATCTTTTACACATAAGTAAATAATAATTCATTCATTTTCATAACAAGTAATATGTTTTTAGAATGCCACGTGGGTGTATTGGTACACACATGAGTATATGTTTATGTACATGTATACACGACATGAGGTTTGGTATACTGGTGTATTATTGGAGTTGAAGGTCTACACGTGGGTATATCGGAATATAAAATAAGGCGTACTGAGATAAACATGTGGGTGTACTGGTATGGAAATGGACATATTGGCACGCATGTTACTGGTACGCAAGCGGTTGTAGTGGCATTTTTTTAACGTATTATATATAGATTAACGTTTTTATACACACTGGTTCCGGTTGTAACCCAACCTCGAGACAATGACGAAAGCTAAATTGTGAAAAGTGCCCGACAGAATTGTAGTATTGATTTTCATTACGAAGAAAGCTTGGAAGAAACCAATAGATGACAAAAATAACCATTCAGATAGTTCTGAAAATGAAATGAAACTTGCACAAATCGACAACGTTAGCATAACTTAATCTCTAGAGATTGTCCAACAGCTCGTCATCAAACAATCACGCCATTGTTTGAAGCCAATTTAGCTGGAATTCTTCTTTATTCCCTTTTTTTCTTCAACTTGTGTAAGATCCATAAATCTAACTGAATCGTTATATGTTAGATTATTCATACACAAGTAATACGATTAATACAATACATCCAACTTGGGAACAAAATTTTTTTTTAACGAACTGGCGGATTTATTGGTGTAATTTAGTGGTGTATAATGCAATTAACAACACTCGAGCACAAATCAAAGTAAATTACTGTGATGCAAAGTATGGTTCAACAACAACAAAAAAAAAACACGCAAAAAAGCATCACACAACTGAATTTAATAACGAGTTAAATGAAAATGGTAGTTTAATTGGATCTGTTCATATCATGCGTTGTGAATGAACATTTAAAAGATAAAAAAAAAACGTAAATTTCCTTGTAAATTTAATTACCTCCCTTTATGAAATTAAATATATAAATGATTTCACTTCATCTCTATGATCCAACGGTTTTATCAATATGTCCTTTATATAGCAAGTGAGTAGTCATGAATCCTTCACTGGATCCTACTCATATAAAGCTATCTGTTCATGTATTTAAATTGTCCGTCCAGTTCAGATGTGTTGCATGTAAATCCACAGTATATAAGCCACGGTCGATACAAAATTAAATGGTTTGGCAGAGGCCTTGATATTGTGTCTATGGTTTGCATTGTAGTTAGACGCTCTCGCCTTAGTCTGGTCTGTACTTTTACGTCTTGGTTATTCACAAATAATTATCTCGAAATATATATAGTCAAAATACACGCCTCACATGCGGAAGGTCATGGGTTTCATCACCGGCCGTGTCATACCAAAAAGTTAAAAAAAATGGTACAAGAAGCTTCCAGTTTAGTCGCTCATCGTTTAAAGGATGGTTCTAGGTCTGGTCGACACGTTGTCAGTATAATGTGACTAAATGGGCTTTTGTTCCATGTAGCAGCGCTTTGAATACTGTCTAAAGTAGACAACGTCGCGATATGATTAAATGAATGTACGTTGTTTTACGGCACGTCGACACATTAATAGGTCATTTTGTGAGGTGTTGAACGCGAAACTAAAATCCATACAACAGTTATACATGTACAACATTAAAATGTTGATGCTGTACGTAGACACAAAACCATATCACGTGTAATTAATTTCCTTGGATGAATATTTTATTGCAAAAAACACCAAAACATTATTGCAAAGATTAAATATCCGTGCATGCCAAAAATAAATATGTAATTCCAGCTATTTAGAGCTTATTTTCAGTGTTGTATTTTGCATGGGAAATTGAGTTACGTCTCTTGTGGATACACAAATAATTCGTTAGAACACCACACAAAAACAATATTTGATATTCTGCAGGTTCCATTTCCAGTTGTAATGAATACTTTATATGGTTACCCCTCTGCCTTGGAATGTCAATAAACTCTGCATAAAAGATGTACACATGTGGGTTGCCAAGATTCATTTAGGTAAAAGTTTTTATAAAAAGTGTCATATCAGCTGTTTTAACCTAATATTAACTAGTTTGTTTATTAAATTGGCATACGATGCACAAACATCATCGATCATGATTGTACATTTATAAATTACACGTTTACTGTCTGGTGATATAAAAAAATTGCTTTGACAATAACGAGCTGATAAATTTTGCTAACAAGACGTAGGAGACATTTGGGGTAAGATATATTCTTTTTTACTATTGAAATTTATTTTATGTTTTAAATCATTGCATTCTGAACGACTAGTAATCCTTGGTTTTTCTACCGTTGTAAATGTAAACTTTTGCTTTTTGAACCTTTTACTATAATGGACATAAAGTGAGCGAGTGAACAATTATATATAGTATGGTGGATATTATATGCCATTTCTATGGTTTATGTTAAATTTACATGAATGGAGTAATCTATTTCTGAGTATACGAAATAGTAGTCGTTGACTGTGTCAATTGTCGGTGAGTTATGGTGAATATACATAAATGGAGTGTATTTGTTACTTGGTGTACAAATGCAAATCCTAAATAATTTATGTTAGGTACATCAATGGAGTATTATTTAGTTATAGCTGTGTGTAATTAAATTTCAATGACTGTGTCAATGTTCTAGTAAAGAAATAATCATGTTAGTTTCACGCTCGTTTGTATACATTACTATTAGCTGTGGTCTGGGAGCAAGGGTTCGAGGAATGGCACGTGTAAGCAGGGATATATGCAGAACCACTTATGATCTAGTGTACTTCCATTGGTGGAACGACGCTAACCTCCAAACAGGCTGTGCTAGATACCAAGAAGTCGTGGCAGATGCTATTCACCGATTTATGAAGGAGGAGTATAAAAATCCTTATTTTAAGTTTTAACAAGTCGTGTATTGAGAAAAGATTCATAAGAAGAAAAGGCTTTATAAAATTTCATATACGTGTTCAGTTAGTGAGACGAGATGCGTAACGTGTAATATGATGCAGAACCATTAGTTGTGATAATAAATGTTAATACTATTCATATAATACACGGGTACGAGATGCAAGCTATTCATATGCGTGTTAAGTTAGTTAAAGGGCAAGTGTAAAACGTTGAGCTCCCCTTGGAAGGGTCAGCAGTTATAGAAACAAAAGATATTCGCCTACTTATACCGTGTGAAATTTTCGAAACTATGTATTTGATACACATCATGACCGGTTAAAACCTTGCAAGGCTATGAATCTGCCAGCTTGGATTAAAAACTGGCAAGAAAATCCTCAAAATGATGACGCTCAAGACATTGAGGATTGCGCTGTATATTGTGTATGCAGCAAACCATGGAACGGAATTTCATGATGCAGTGCGATTTTTGCGATACGTTGCATCACGATAAATACCACAGCGACCGAAGCTTATCAATTGCGAAATATAAGTGCTTGGTGCAGAGGAAAAATCTTAATTGCCATTTACTAGATCCATGTTTATGTTTTAGCCATGGCCTACGGAAGAGATTTTTCAAGAAAGAGCGACTTCTTGGATGAGGAAGCAGGCAGACATAATAGGCTGATACCTGCTAAAACCTTGGTAGAAGGAATCATGCTATGTACCAGAGGTTCATCCAAGGACAAGTTGGAGACCTTGTTGGACCAAGCACACTTAGCTAGGAGTACCAACAGCATTCCTGGGTTGAAATTGGCCGCCAAACAGGCCAAGACCTTGCAATTACACACCCGTCAGTGGATTGATGACAATATCTACCAACTGGGTAAGAAGCCGAAACGAAAGACAACGTCAGCTGACTATTCCGGTTACTCAGTCGGGATATTAGGTTGCCCACTGAACCGGGTATAGAGAGTGTTATAGAAGACGCAGTCAATCCTGGAACATCAACAGAAAATCCTTCAGCATCAGCCAGATTGCACAACGGAGATGAGGTCTTTCGCCAGTCAACCGCAGCACTACCTCATAGCTATCCAGTGCCAAGACAGAAATCCCGACTGTAGCTTTTTTCTTACATGGAGACGGATGTTATGATCGACGCATGTAGCCTAAGGATTGCCACAAGCGAGGAGTATGCATTGCTGACATCGGACTTAGATGTCGGTCATCATTCACCTGCCAGACCTCCGCCATCTACGAAGATGGGAAAGAACCCCATGGTCCAGGAATTTTTTTTCAGAAGAACCAAGCGTTCAACGGAATCAGGGGATGACGTATCTCTGAAGAGACGGAGGGGACAAAGTTCGCGAAGAAACAGACATCACCGTGGTTGTAGACCGGTCACACCAAATATCCGAGGTCGGGGAATGACCATTGACCTGCCCGACTAGAAGACCAGGTAGCCACTACAGAGATGTAACCAGCAACGAGGACCGCACCGATGAAACCAGCAGAGTTGAGAAGATACAAACGCTTGTGGTAACGTCTAATACTATGACTACGGAAGTACACCGCCAGTAACATATCAAGGGATAGAACGAACCGATTACGTGCATCATGCCTGGTCCCTAATGTCGTGAGGTCGACACCTACCCTAAGTTCCACGCATTCTTGAAACATTTGTTGGCCATCTTCAATGAACATCATGATGTACAGCGGGTATCAAGACAACGATTGTCAGCATTGAAGTGGGCAGCACCACGCATGTTAAATCTGTTGCTAAAATCAGCAACCAAGCAATGTGCATCACCAGCAAGGGAATTCTTTCCTCAGATAGCAACCAGGAAATCAGTGGCCCTCAAGAGTGCATGATGAGGGAACTTTGCAGACAGATGTTTGTACCAACACCGGAAGAATTCACCCTGTATCCGCTTCGTTCCCAATCTGTACTAGTCCATTGAAGGGCAGTCCTGTTGATAATGGCTAAACTGGAACCTCAGGTACGAGTGGAATTTTCCAGATCAGCAGGACGATTAATTACAGGAACATGACAATAGAACATCTGAAGCTTTTGACAGCCACTTCCACATGGACCGGACCTGTCCAGCTCTTAACTTACCCATCTTCGAGAATGGATGCCGTTTGCAGTGTTCTTAAACCGCCAGAGAAGAGGATCACACTCGTAGGGTCTGAGGCCATCTTCTGCTACAAAGGCACCTATCAAACAGATGATAAATTCACCTCTTTAACGGTACAAGGTATAATGATTACATCCATCTAAAGGACGCTCCATTTATTAAGGAAGAAGAAAATCACTACAACAATTGGACGAGAACCGTATCATGATCGAGACCGACTCTCCATATTTCAAATTCGTCGCAAAAAAGAAAGGAATTTCAACCGATCATCTGTTAGAAATGACCACGGCCAACGCAAGGAACCTCTATGATGATGTATAGATACAAAGGTATTTCCAGTACAGCCAGAAGACGTTGTGGGAGGCTTATCGCCATCAAAATACGTCAGTAAGGGTAGAAGCAAGAAGACGACGTCGTGGAAAGATCATCGCCATTAGGAAAACAGGGGTACGGAGCCTAGCAAGAACTAACCCCGCCCCCCCCCCCCAACAAACTCTATATGCCCAACAATTGAAAACAAAATAATATATTTTTTTTTTTTTGCGAATATATAAATATGGAAAAGGGGTAGAACTCGACTCTTCCCCGAGCTCGTGTCAATCACACTCGATGAAGAAACGGCTTAAAAATAAACTTAAAAGTGTAACATTCTCAAAAAAAAAAACTACACTGTTGGAAAGCCAATACATTTCTCTTTCCAATCATAAATAATAAAGTGCACTTATATATAACAGTAATCGTTGAGGATCGGCCAAAACGTCAGAAACTCTCAAATTTTGTCAGGTCGGAAATGATGTCGTTCAGCCACACGACTGCATAGCACGACTTCCCATGCTGAAACCCAACCGTTCAATTGGATTTTGATCGATTTGCGCGATAAACTAACCATGTACTACTTAAATATGTACTCACGGCGACGTCAAGGCAGACCGATTCAGCCAGCCGAGGAAGCAGCACATGGTAACAAGCTATCCTGGCAATACCCACAGATATTAGACGAGATAACCCAAGTACAGGCGTATTCCAGCTTAGTGTATGGTAACACTTTACTAGTAACGGCTCTTCTGATTGGTCAATTAAAATTTATACACGCCCTGACCAATCAGAAGAGCCGTAATACAGTAATATACAGAATAGTTGTATATTTATTGTCATAGTATATCCGTCAGGACCACTAGAAGACTAAGATGCGGGCTGTAATAAGGCTGACGTCACGAGACATCTCTATACACAAGAACACACCATGACTCCTACAAAGAGGGGGGGGGGGTGGATTTAACGACATTGTGGGTAATTCAAGATCTTCCCGCCGTGTGAGCGGGAACCAAAGTGTAGTGACTGGTGAAGTCTGACCTAGAAAGTGGAGTCCAACCCGAGAGTTTCCCACAAAAGAGTAAGCAAGGTGCGCGCAGTGACATCACACGTAGACTTGACAGGTCGTGTAGAGAAAATAGTCTACGCAGTAAGATTTTGTGGTACCACAGAGAACAGAAATACATACAAGGTAGGAATTTACTATAATGGTGGCAGCATTTTCAAACGTGAAAATCGAACTGAAAATCAGACCTCGTTGTATGGAGAAAATTCACGGTGTACTAACACAAGCTCAAGCTCGTTTTTGTCAGCGTGTGGGATAAAAAAATGATAATATCACAGAGGCCGACATAAACGAGCTTGTGCTCTCAATGCGACGTTGCTGTCAAGCAGTCTTAATCGCACACGGTGGCCACACATGCTACTGATAACCTGATTTTGAAATCCATCCATCCCTGTTTTAAATTCAAATCAAACAATAAAATTGATAATCTCTGTCCAATTTAGCTATTTCAGTAGATTGATAAGACATAATCATACAACCAGCAGGAGATTTCAGCTTAGTTAAATGTTAACAAAATATTCACATTCAATTCTTTTTTGGTTTAGTATACATACAAAGAAGGAATTTACTATAAGAGTGACGTCACGGCAGATGGATTGTTCAGCCGTCGAGAGCACTTCATCGACAAGTATTTATATACGATTACCCTGGTGGATATTGACATAGTTTAAGGTGTAACACTTCACAATCCACTTGACTTGTGTCTAACTTGTGTACGAACTGCTAAAAATAAGAGTACATATCAATACGATACGTCGTTTTGTACACCGACATATTTTATAACACAAACTAACCAAAATACGACTTCCGGTTGAAAGGATAGTATGGAAAGAATATTGTTTTTATTACTGTGTGAGACTGTCCGCCAGGTGTCTGCATTTATTAAGTGTTTTATTGTCATTTGAGAATGTTATATGTATTGATATAATGATAGATATGTGTTATAGGATAATTATTTGACGTTTTACTGACGACCCGTGTTTTACACGATTTGTCAAACATCAAGCTCCTTCAATAACTTGCAGAACATATCAGACTCAAATAACCAGTCAATCAATGCACAACCCATCACGTCCACTCCTAAACATAAACAAAATAAACAAACGAAACAACTTACAAAAAACAAAATCAGAAGATCAGTAAAGGTCCTTGTTATAAATTGTAGGTCCATTGTAGACAAAAAACTAGAATATGAAAATATATTCATGTCGAAAAAAACTGACAGTTATTGGCACAGTCTTGGCTAAACCCAAAACATTCAGATAGTGAAATGTTTTACCCAGGCTTAGTCTATATACCATTCAGACGTGACCGGCAGAAGAACACAGGAGGAGGTGTATTTATAGCTGTCAAAAGCACTATAATAGCCCAAGAAGCCACCGAACTCTGTACAAACTGTGAAAACATCGAGATAAAAATTCCAATGACAACAGGTAAGAATGTTCTAATCTGCAGCGATTACAAGCCAAAGGAGATCGACCAAGACAGTTTGGCTGAATTTATACGATCTTGTGAATTAGCCTTAAAAAACAACGCAGTTCTGTGGATTGGTGGAGACTTCAATATGCCAAAGATGAACTGGACCAATATGACCCCAACCACTGACTGCAAATCACCCGCATATTATAGAGAAATCCTTGACATAATGTATGACAGTAATATCTCCAAGGTCGCCCATGAACAAACTTGGGACCAAAATATTCTAGATATCTTTCTTACCAGAAACCCACTCTTATAAACAGCGCCAGTGTTATCCCTGGTAAGTGACCATGACGCAGTTATTGTAAACACCAACATCACTCGCTCGCATGAGGCCACAAAAGTCAACACAGATACCCTTGTACAAGAGAGCTGACTGGGATGCCCTAAGAACACATATGGTCGACTTCCATAGGGACATGTGTGAATCAGGTAGTTATGACCATTGCTCTGTTGACCAGTTTTGGATCTTATTTTCTGATTCCATCAATACAGCCACAAATAAATTCATTCCAACTAAAACTGCATCACTCAAAAACAAATAACCATGGATCAAATTAGAACTAAAACGTTTATACAGGAAACGAAACAAACTTTACAAATAAATCAAGACAATCACACACCATCAAAAAGCAATACCTTGACTTGAAAAACCTCTGTCGAAAGGAAACAAAAATTGCGTATGAAGATATTCTTAACATCGGCTAAGACTCAACACAGAACAAACTAATTAAAGACTAAACAACAAAAAGCTATACTCCTTATTAAAGCACTAAAATCAAGACGCTACAGACAAACATTCTAAATGAACAATTTCAATCTGTCCTCACAAATAAATCTCCTCTTTCACTAAATGATAGTCTCATTATAGTGTGTAGTAAGCTACATTTCTTTATCTTTAATATCGCATGGCAAGATATCGTGAATATGTTAACCATTAAATGAAGATATTATCATTGTATTGTTTAGTAAACTACAACAGTTCTTTATCTTGAATATCGCATGGATAGATATCGTGAATATGCCAACCATTAAATGAAAATATTCTCATTGTAGTGTTTAGTGAGCTACAACAGTTCTTTATCTTAAATATCGCATGGATAGATATCGTGAATAGCCAACCATTAAATGAAAATATTCTCATCGTAGTGTCTAGTAAGCCACAACATTTCTTTATCTTAAATATCTTATTGATAGATATCGTGAATATTTCAACCATTAAATGAAGATATTCTCATTGTTGTGTCTGTCTAGTAAGCTACAACAATTCTTTATCTTAAATATGTCATGTCTAGATATCGTGAATACACTGACGAGATAAAGAAACGCCTCATCGAAAATTGGCGTTATTTTCGTTACATAGTTTAAATTTGGGGGGAAATGCCATCAATGTACATGTACTCTGACCGACAAACCCAAGCAACCGAAAGTCATAGATTTTATTCAGCTCATTCTTAAATTCATGTACCTGCTCATGATTTCCTCGTGCAGCCCGTAAGTGCCAACCATGTGGTTTTATCGAGTGAATTTTAGACAGGTACATGTGTTAGTCGACATACAACCATATTTTCAGAGATTTTCTGACAATTATCCAGTTTCGGATAATGCCGAGGCTAAATTTCGAAGAGAGGGCCCAAGTTTTGGCCATGCTTGAATGTGGGCGAAAGCAAGAACAAGTCGATAGACGTTTTAACGTCTCTCGTTCGCCGTGTCAGAGACACGGGAACGTTTGTCGATAGGCCACGTTCAGGTCGACCACGTGTAACGTCAGGATAATTACATACGTCATCGCTGACGGACGTATCCGTGTTTACAGACGACGTCATGAACGTTACGCTAACAATTGCGTACTGCAGCACAACCGTTACGTTGGGGGGGGGGGGGGGGGGGGACGAATATATTGTTTGGGCAGCCATCAACCATGGTTTTACTCATCGTAAGTTAATCTCACAGCCAGGCGTTACATCAACCAGATATAACGTCCTGTGGTTGTCCCTATGATTCGCCAACGTCAAGATCTGGTCTTCCAGCATGGCAACGGGTCACCTCACGTTGCACGTGGAACTTTTTACAGACCCGCAACATTGATGTCTTGCCTTGGCCGGCGTGTTCACCCGACTGCAATCCGATTGAACACGCCTGGGATTACCTTGGACGGCGGTTACGTCAACGTCAACCGCAGCCTGCCAACGTCCATGAACTGACAGCAGCACTCCACCAGAAGTGGGCCACAATCCCACGATATCTGCTACGCAATTGTGCGGTTCCATGGGGCGACGTCTTGTTGCTGTGGTTGCCAGTAGAGATGGCCACACGCGCTAATGATTGTGTCAGTGAAATTGCACTGAACAGTGTATTGAAATTCAAAATTTGAAGCACAATGCGACCATGAAATACTGTCTAATGAACCATCAATTCTCTTAAAAATTTGCGAATGGAATTGTTCTTTTCTAATTTTGAATCAACGTGAACACATTATTGTACAATGAGTTGGAATGAGGCGTTTCTTTTTCTCGTCAATGTGTGTCAACCATTAATGAAGATGTTCTAATTGTAGTGTCTAGTAAGCTACAACAGCTCTTTATCTTAAACATCGCATGGATAGATATCGTTAATATGTCAACCATTAATGAAGATGTTCTAATTATAGTTTATACAATAGTTCATTTTTACACATCCTAACAGCTTGATTTCTTGAAACTGTCAAGCAATAATTGAAGATATTCACTTTGTAGTTTCTAATAGGTTACACACATATGTGCCTCTCATATCTCACGGCGAGATATCTTGAATTTGACAACCATTTTATGGACTGGCTTTTTTTGTAATGTCTAATGTTACCATTGTCTGTGTCTCACATCACGGTATCATGGATTCACACACCTGGTCGAGTAAATGATGATCTCTTTGTTGCATCTGATAGCTTATAACATATGTCAGCTAGATGTCTTGAATCTGTCAACCATTAAATTAAATAATCTTTTTGTAGTGTCTAGCAGGTAACCATGTCCTTGTCTTACATATCCCATTACTAGATGTCTTGAATCTGTCAATGAATAAATAAATAAATAAAGATATTCACTTTGTAGTGTCCAAAAATGGTAACCAAAATCTGTCTTTTACATATCTCACGGCTAGATTTTTTAATCTATCAATATTTGGTATGTAGCTATATAATTTTAAATTCCTGTCAAGTTCAATGCTTTCAACGTCGGTCAAATTAACACGAGTTATGGGTATTTCCGACTTTTTTTTATATTTTAGAAGACGTATTAACATATAGCGAAGTTTTTAAATCCATTTTACTGAATAGCAGACACACAAACAACTTTACACGTGATACATCCGTTCCTTAAACATGTTTTATTGAAATAACGACATTGACTTAGTGGAAATTTTCAATCCAAAAGCTGCTTAGTAGCGATTTCCCTAGTTCTTTTGTTTTTCAAGTGAAATCTCTTTCCTAACGAGAGAAAACGAGGTAATACTTCCGGATTGTCTTGCTTGGTGATACGTTGTGAAAATAAAGTTCTCGTTTAATGTTTCTATTTAAACATTTCAAACAGGAGAAGGATTTCGAAAGAGAAAATCAACAATATATTCAGTTGAATATTTCTCTGTAGCCTACACTCCAGTACTTCTTTTAATACATATATTCGTGCTAACTTTTATGTGGTTTTGTTATTTGTAAAATATACATGCATTAAACACATACGATATGTCGATAAGCAAACACAATAATAGCATACGGACCTGTCCAATATTACACGCTTCATGTCGATTTCGTTATATATCGAATACCTTAATATATACCCTTTGTTTTGGAAATGCATCTCGCCCCTCAACTGTTGGGCTGGATATCATGCCATATCTATCTATATATATATATATATATATATGAGCAGCCAGTGTTTGACATGGCGTTGAACATCATTAAAAAGGACACTTACTAGTCTTATTTATTTCTGAAAGTCTAAAGCATTGTCTATTTTCTGGTTTCACACAAAAAATAAAAACATTAAAGAGAGGTATTTTTATACTGGACTTTATAAAGTATTCCTGTTAAGATAGAAAATTGTCGTACCGAAACAATATAATTTACCAACACACCAAGTTCGAAAAAATCCTTGCAAAATAACATTTTCCACATATAAACTTTAATAAGCCATAATTTATCCCTCTTAAATATCACCAGGCTTTACGAAAATGAAGTATAAGTCGCATTAAGGAATTTGAATAAAAAACGTTTGAGCTGAATAAATGCGTTTAAGCAAGTTTTAGATGCGAACAGTAACTTGAAATTGATGTCAGTGGCATTAATTTGACAGGAAACGTCCTAAACCAGGGACACGGACACGTGTACATGTTCTATCTTACGACTTATGACTTTCACATTAACAAAAATGCGTTATTTCTTAACTTCAATAAAAAGTTTGTTTTTTTAAAAAAACGCAAGCTTTGTTGAATTGGACTTGGGGTCATCAGCCAAATGCGAATATTAATCATGATGAGAATAACGCGTGTTGAAGTGGTGTTTATCATATAAAGACGAACCTATAAATTTTATTAGAAAACGAAATACTGCATTTTTCACTTGAAAACTAACCTTAATTTTAAGGGGAATTTCACTAGAACACGAGTGCCGGAATGGCTCTTATTCGCTCATCTGCGGCAGAGGAGACAATGCCAAGGACGCTAGAGTGTACATAAATTCATAAAATGCGTTTTTGTCGACACAAGGACCATAACACCCGACATAAATTATCCAATTTGGCCAGTTCAAGACAGTATGGTTACAAAACAATTGTGTAAGTTAAATGAAGATCAAATGTAAACTTTTTATTAGAGTGGGACGGTAGTCTAATGGACAGAGTGTTGGCCGCTCATGCCAGAGGTTGCGGGTTCGATCCCAAGCTCGACCCCGATGCATCTCATAAAACAACACTCAGTACTGGTTCTACCCAGGAAGCGGTTCATGTAAGCTCGGCGCTTTCATCGCAATCGAGCTGAAAATAATTAGTGTAAACTTAACTGTGATTGCTAGAGTGCACACAACATCAAATACACACAATTTTTGACAATTCGAGGACCATAACTCTGACAATATTTATCCAATTGGCAAATCCAATAACTTGTTTAAGATATTATGGTTACATAACTGCGCAAGTATGTTGAAGATTAAATGAAAGCTGCAAGTACTGGATGCAAAGTCAAATAACACAATTATTGACAATTCAAGAGCCGTAATTCCAACACTAATTATTTAATTTGACCAGTTCAAAACCTTGTCCCAGATATTAACGTTATATAACTACTGTGTTAGTTTAATGAGAATTATGGAAGCAGATTTACACACGCTTTGTATCCTTATCACATAACTTGTTAAACGTATGACTTCATGCTTTATTGTAAAATGTTTGCTAAATATATGTACTTATGTAAATAAAATATTGTTTAAGCTAAATGCGTGCTATGGTTATATAATTACCATGTTAGTTGGTGGACATCAAGTGAAAACTGCGAATACCAGAATGCACACAAGGTCGAAAAATGCAAATTTGGACGATCCAAGGGCTAATACTCCGACATTAAATACCCGATTTGCCAGTTCAATAACTTGTCCCGAGATATTATGGTCACATGACCAACTATGTAATTCTGATGAGAATCAAATGAAAACTGCTGGTGCCAGGTGCTAAGTGCATAAAGTGCAGTTTTTGACAATTCAAGGGCCATTACTCTGACATTAATATTCCGATGTGACCAATTCAAGAACTTGTCCGATATATTATGATTATATAACTATTATACAAGTTTAGAGAATATCCAATGAAAAATGCGGGTGCTAAAGTGCACACAACAAAAAGTTAATTGTATAGTTTGAAACTAGAAATAAGAGATGGTAAATTTGTATTTGTTTTTTATAATTAGTTCAGTATTTGGAATTTATTCTCATCAGAAAATCAATTAGCCTTTGATCATGAAATGGTTATACCCGGGCTTTTTGCAAAAAGCACAGCCATGCTTATGTTGGCGTGGTCAAGTTTTGCAGTCTTGTTTACCACCAAAATAGTCATAAGCGACATGGGTCACGTTTTATTCTTCGAATTTATTTTTGTCATAAGTTTCATATTACTGTAACTATATTTTGGACACTGTAGTATACGAATTTTAAAAAAGTTCGTAGAAAATTAATATCAAACAAATCAAGAAGGCGTGTGCATATTTCTGAGCCCTGCGATCAATAATTTTACTACTTTGATTTCATAATTGGTATACTTGATTATATAATTCATAAGTATGTATTTCTTTACATGTTGTGGTTGTCTGTCCTCCTTCCTTTCGTATGCTAGTCCTAACCATTATTGCATTAGGAGGGCGTGGTCGAGTTATAGCATATCGGAACAAGGATTGAACTGTTAACTAGACAGGTATATATAGGACTAGGTTGATTCAACTGTGAGATATTTTATACATGATCAACTGCTGTTGTACTTTAAGAGGGGTAAAGATGTATTCAACACACAAACAATATGAGGTCAAACAACTTGGGTTAAGTGGCCAGGGACTGAATATATGGTGTGCTGAAGAAAGCTTTGTGCTCCAACTTATATAATGATCATGTGAAGCCGTCTGTTCCAAGTTATATAATACAACTGTGATGCTGTGTGCTCCAAATTATATAATAATCATGTGAAGCCTGTGTGCTCCAAGTTATACAATAACTCCGTGAAGATGTGTGCTCCAAATAATATAATAATAATGCGAATCTGTCTGCTCAAAGTTTAAAAATATGTGTGCTCCAAATTATATAATAATCATGTGAAGCCTGTGTGCTCCAAGTGATATGATAATCATGTGAAGCCTGTGTGCTCCAAGTTATATAATAACAACGTGAAGCCGAGTGCTCCAATTTATATAATGATCCCGTAAAGTTGTGTGCTACAAGTTATCTAATAAAACTGTGAAGTTGTGTGCTCCAATTGATATAATGATACTGTGAAGATACGATATGCGCTTTGTGCCTTTTATGACTATTTTTGCTGACAGTAGCTGTAGACTCCAGCAGAAGTATCCACTACAAGCTTATATGCTTAACTTTGAAGTCTCCGCAAAGAAACTACATTTATACGATGATCGCTTTGTGCTCTGGGAACCAAATGTCTAGGTTGGGACTTCAATTATTAGACTGGTGTATATAAATGAAATATAATTGTATACGTATGGTATCATACCATACGTATACAATTATATTTCATTTATATACACCAGTCACTGTTTCCTTTATTTTCTAGTGATAAAATTTAATCATTTACAGTATACCAATCGAATCACGGCGCGAGTGCTGAGGTGTGATGGTAAACTAACGACGTTTAATTTGGAGCATTCAGGTCCACGTTAGTGTGTGTTCGTGTTGGATTGCTATACTATTATAAACGTTTGACGTACATGTATATGTTTAAATTGTATGAGAGTAATTTGCCACTATACACAATAAAATGTTTTAATCGTTATTGTACTTATTTGTAAATGAGCAGTACTTGAAATTATTATTACTTATGTGAAAACATATTGTTAAGTATTTGTTAATTGTATTATTTCAGGTTGTAGTCCATATTGACGTATAGCCCATATATTATTCCTACTCATACAAAACACAAGATATAAAGATAAAAATGAAAGAACTTATGAACTACATTGTTTTTATTTCTTTTATACCAGAGAACGTATGTGTAAAAACCTATGAAGTAATATTTTTGATCAAAGATCTGCTATCAATTTTATGCCCTTTTTTTTTGGGGTGGCATATAGTAATTGCAGCGTCCATACGTCTAGTATTTCGTGTCCAGCCTGTAACATTGTCATCCATGAATGGATTTTGTTTCTACTTGCTACAAATGATCAACATTACGTGTCGCTGGTAAAACCCAGATCAGTACCTCAAATGCAAAGGTCACACTCTAAGTTTGTTCAACAACACTTCAAGTCTGTTTGAGATTTCAAGTCCAGTCTGTAATTTTAATATACACGAATGTATTTAAAAAATACTTGGCTCAATTTATCAACATGACACGAGGAAATGCTGCATTAAGTCCCAGAACCTTACCTCAAAGGTGAAGGTCACACTTTCTGTTTGATATTTCATTTCTGGTCTGTAACTTTGTTTTACTTGGAGGGATTTTAAAATAACTTGATACAAGTGATCAACATGCAATGATGTGTAAACCTGCATTTACCTGTAGAAATACCCAGACCTTTACATTAGATGTCATGGTCAACGTTACAAAAAGGTCAAGGTCAAACTTCAATTTAAAAAAATAAAAATAAATTGCGTCTAGTTTGAAACGTTAGTCAATGACTTTTGATATATTCATGAATACATTGCTACCTATTATATAATTTTGTTTTTTTTTTTGTTGGGGGGGGGGGGGGGGGGGGGGGGGGTGTCGATGGCGGGTGGCATGCTACACTTACCAGTGACATTTCTTGTTATAGTTATATGTTGACCGCAATTTGTTAAAATAATGTAATGAAATTGTTGGAATAAAATCAAATACAAGGTTCTAGGTTTATCATTCATGTCATATCTAGAATTGATACAATACAATGTATATATTTGCGCTTCCGAAGGCGTTAAGTATATAAATACATTTTGATAAATCTCTTGTAACCTCACACAAAAGAAATAGATCCGCGATACCACCAAGGCAAACCAACTGCGTATCCTAACAGTTAATTTTGTGTTGGAGTTATCCTCCTTAATCTACGTCTGAATATTTATTTTGTAAACGTTATTTTCATTGTTCCATACCATCACGCGACAAATATCTGGTTACGCGATGCTAAAATGCGCGACCTAATTTTGCTTTACATGGCATTCTATAGCTGTAGCTGTCTTAAGAATCCAGCATGACTTTATTTAAAAAATAACATTGATAACATGGTCCAAATTTATTATTTATTAAGCCTTGTATTATATAAATATCAATGTTCTTATCAGATTACACAATGAAGATTTCAATGAGTGTTATGATGTTGATAGTAAGGAAAATGCCATGGACTTCCAGTACATCAATTGGTAAGCCTTTATTTTAATTATGTTTTAACGAAGTAACATTTTTTTTCAACATTTGATTTACTTAAAAAAATGATAAGATTTTTCAAATATTTCATGCATATATAAATGTTCGACAACCACGAAGATGGCTGTATATTATTGATCTTATATGTGTTGTATTTAAATATCAATGCTTTTATCAGATTACATAATGACGATTCCAATGAAGCTTACGATATTCATGGAAAGGGAGATGCCAGACTTCCAGTACATCAATTGATAATGTTTTGATTATGTTTTAATTAAGTTTTGTGTTGTTTTTTTCCAAAATTTAATTAACTGCAAAAAAAAAGACAGACGTTTTAGAAAGTTAATGCTTAACATTTAACAACCATAAAGATGGCTGTAACTTAAGTGGTGAGTACTTGTGGTCAGAGCCTTTTTACTTATTTATTTTAAAGTTACTTACGTGCTTGTAATATGTTCAAGTGTGAATATTTTGGCAATCAAATATGCCCTTTAATTTTCACTTCATCTACCCAGCTGCAAAAGAAAGTGTACACTTTTGTTTCTCCCATAATGTTTTAACTAAAAGTGATATAATGTCAAAGTTTTTGTGAAAGGCAGTATACAAAATTTGCTTTCAGTAAAGCATAAAATGCATTGTAACAATTGCATAGTGAATACAGTGACCGGGGAAACTGTCAGATAGGCCTTGTGTAACCACCGCTACAACGGACCAACAATTAGCCGACGTCGCTTTGAAACCGCGTCATAGGCACAGCGTCATTTACGTTGGGATGTGCAGCATGGGCCCTTGTCCTATTCTCGGACGAGTCCCGATTCAGACTTCGCCATGTTGATGGTAGGGTATTGGAATTTCGTCGTAAGAATGAATGATTTGACAATTGTTGCATTATGGCAGACAGGTTCAGTGTGGGGGGGGGGGGGGGGGGGGGGGTAACATAATGATTTTCGGTGGAATTATGGTATTGGGTTCGAAAAACTAATCTAATAGTCGCATATGGTAATCTTAACGTCCAGGGGTACATTAATCAGATTCTACGACTGGAAGCTGTTCTATTTCAACAGCGACATGCATCAGTCATCTTAATGCATGACAAATAGAGTCGGAGAGTTAGATCCAGGCAAGATATCAACAACTTGCATGATCTTTCCGTTGCTCTTGGTCAGGAATGTAACAACATAAATTATCAAACGCTATTATACATTGGTACACAAGGTCAATGTGTCGACGTGTCATTGCTTGTATCAACGCAAGGGTTGGTCACACACGTTATTGATGCAGAACAAACAAGATTTCCTTGAAAAGAAATCGCACAGAATAAAAGGTTTTTACTGGCTAAGGAGAAGCAGTCAAGTGCAACTTTTTATTTCAATACATGTGTTGTTTGGGCAGCAAATTCATAACATCAACATTGTCAATTTGAAAAAAAATTATGCATCCACATAACTGCCATAAAATGCTTCAAAATTTGGTACCAAATATAATATAATTGATTTTTTCCAACATGGAACTTTCTTGTGCAACTGAGTATACATTAATTTATAATGCACGCTATAACCGACAGCATGCATTTCTTATACAATTATTACAGTATTTTTGCCTCACATAAATTTCTAAATTACACAAATCGAATAATTAATGTCACAGTTGTGACCCTTAACTAAAAACCAAGTGCCATTTCAATTGTGAGCATTTATATCGTTACTTTATTGTTTCCTTAATAAATATGCCAGATAATCACAGTATTACAAACAATATAATACATCAACTGTTTGTTCCACATTATATGCATAATTAATATTTTATCAATAAAAGCAAAAAATCGACAGCAACAGCAACACTACTAACAACATCAAAAAGATCAGCAACATCAACACTAACAGCAACATTTACAAGAACACCAACATCACCAGTAGCCAAATCTATAAGAACAGACGCAGCAAATTCTTCTTTCAGTAATTACAGTCTATGTAGAAGTTGCTATGATCTTGAAGCATTAAAGAAACGGAAATTAGAACTGGAAATTAAACTATATTAGAATATAACTAAAATCATGCTACCGTAGACATAACTAGTTACTATTTCACTTTTAAAACAGATATCTGGGTATAACTTATATCTTTCTGTTGAATGAAAAGCGTTGCCAATATATTGAACTTATTTTCATGATATGGGTTTAATTTTGTATACATTACTTTTTATTGTTTTTTTTTCTTTTAAACTTATATGTTTAAAAAAATTATAATGAAGTTGGTTATTGACCATTTCATTTATTCAACACTTCAAAATGTAATTGAGTTTTAATACAAAATTTTAAAACATGTATTCGTTAATTCTAACAATATTCCTTCATCCAACCGCACGGGTCGCTACTCATGGTCAACAAGTTGGTTCCTTTTTTAGGGTGGGGTGGATCTTACTTCTCTGTTTGGAACGAGCAGTCGATAAATTCTAATCCCTACCAGCAGGGGGATGATTTGAACTGGAAAACGGTTATAGCTTTATTTTGGTCCTAGGACGACAGTTTGATGATCATCCACAAAACCTAAGAATCGCACTCAATACTCCGGAAGCATGGACTAAAGCTTAAGCCAGCAAATGTACATTTTTCAAGAGAAAAATGGAGTTTCTGGATAGAGTGGCAAGTCATGAATCTCTAGAAATAAATACTGAAGACACAGAGACCGTCGACAATTGAATTGTCCGAAAATGTTCAAAGGGTGTTGAGAGTTTTATGGGCTTGGCCAATTATCACCGGACATTTATTAAGGGTTTTTCTACCATCGCATATCTGTTATATGCACTCACTAGGAAGAACAGGGGCCGGATCAACAAAAAGCTTTTGATTCACTCAAAGAACGATTGAGACAGTCACCAGTTCTTTCGCTACCAAATTGGGAAGACGAGTTCATCCTGGATACAGATGCTTCGGTGCAGAACTGTTACAAATCAAAAATTGACCATGATAAGGAAATTGCTTATGGGAATTTCACACTTACACTTGAACAGAGACGTCACTGTACTAAACGCAATTAGTTTCTGACTGTCGTCAGATTCACGCGAGTTTTGGGAAAGCTGTTAATTATACGAACTGACTACAGCAGTCTGACTTGGTTGATGCATTTCAAAGAGCCTCGGGGACAACTGGTTAGATAGATGGAGGAACTGAGCTAGTATAGTATGGTTTTTAAACACCGAACGTGTAGCCTTCACCTTAATGCAGATGCATTATCCAGAATATGTTTGCACTATAATGATGAGATGACAGAGTGTCAATTATTGTACAAGTGTCCATTCACAGTAGGCAACATTCTGCGAAGAGGTAGACGTTACAATATTTCTATTAAGATCTATTCCCAGGGAGGGTGTAAAGAGCAAAATGCCCATGGCATTGGATCCGAGAGGCTATACAGGAGAATGCACTCCCAAGGAGGGTGAAGATGCTACAGTATCTATGGTCTTGAACCAAGACGGTCAGAGTAGTGAAAAAAGTAAGACAACCTAACTAGGCGAATGCACTCCCAAGGAGGATGTAAACGCTATATGGAAGAGGAAACCGCAGTTACCAGGGACCTGTGAAATAAACGTTATTGATGGCCACGGAGAAACAGTGGTTATAAAAAATAATACTATACCAGAAAATCAAAGTTGTTGGAATAACTTGAAGAATGAACAGAATCAAGACCCTTATTTAAGGTTTGTTCAATCTTGGATTAAATTAGAAATAATATTACTACCTTTGACTCGTTAGCCTATCGTCACGGTAGTAAATCGATGCATATGGCTGTAATGGAGCAGTGCAGTAGCTATTGGTTTTCAGGTACTATGACATTTTTAGCGGCTGTAAAACATGGAATTACAAAATCGGGTTATCAGCAGCGTGTGTGGACGATGATGACTGCTTGACAGCGGCGTCGCACTGAGAGCACCCGATTTTGAAATCCATCCCTTCCTGTTTTAAATTCAAATCAAACAATAAAATTGATAATTTCTGTCCAATTTATCTATTTCAGTAGATTGATAAGACATAATTATACACCAAACAAGATTTCAGCAAAATTTAGTTATATATTAACAAAATATTCACATTCAAAGTTAGCGAAAGTTTTTTTTTCGTTTGTCATGGTCCTGACGTATATTATGGAGAGCTTCCCTAGCTACCATATTGTTCTCTTCACGGACATCCAGTTTTTAATGGCAGCCATAACGTGTTCTTCACTCTGATCTGTGAGACTACCACCAGCAGAACGTGTCAGGCTCTCCCGTAAAAATTATCAGAACACCTCGTTAGTTCGTAGGGATATAGGATATAATAATTACTTAATTAATCAATCTATGATCTATGGCGTGCACAGTAATGGAGATAAAACTTGAAACTGCAACAGCGTTTATATACGACCATCGTTCATACGGTTTGATAGCATCCCAGATAAGAGCGCGTCTATTTGTTTAGTCGTTTTTTCAGAAACAATGAACACGGTCTGAAAATAGACAATAACGAAACAAGTTGTAACAATCCTTGACATGTACTGTTTTTAAGTTATTATAGATACTAGTACTATTTATCTCTAAAGACTATAATCCTCTAAGTATATATCAAACCAATTTAACGATAAGTATAAACTAACCGTTACTCCCCGTAGATTGTCTTCTTAATGAATTTTGTCACACTATCTGCTACTCGCATAACAAAATGTGGGAGCGATCAGTGAAAATTATGGGTGGCCTATATGTGCGGTCACGGTATATCTGAGCTGTTGTCGCAATCGAGCTAAACCAAATTATTTAGTAGAAATAAATAAACTGTCAATAACTGCGAAAGTATGTATGTAACGGTGCGTAAAATAGCGGCGAGTTGTGGCGGTCAACCGTGTAAATGGGTATTTATACGGCGCACACTTTTACTGCACCGTCAGTCATAGTGTCCGCTTAGGAGAGAGGAGCTGTAGGATTTTACAAGTTTTCTATCAGAGGAATCCTTGGAAGGTATTCGGTTTTGACGTTATCTTTGCTGATTTATACTTTAGAGTATCTGGTCTTTCTGTCTGTAGCTTTATTTTGGCTTGTCATTCGATATTGTGTATTTTATTCGCAGTTTCCTTTGGGCTATCAAACAAGTTGGAATTTCACCTCTATGAGAAAATAACCATTGCATACACTTCAACTTTACAGCATGAATGCAGCAGTTGTTTGAGCACGGGAGATTGTTTGGAAGGTAGTAGTCAGTAGGATCCTTTGTAAGTAATCTCATTATTTTGTATTTTTGCACTTTAGCGAATGACTAGTCTCGTGGTATATGTACTTTCGGATAGTCTCAGATCCGTCTACGTTCAGTTTGAAACTATATTACTTGTAATGTGATATTGGGACACTAAGAATTTAAGGTTTTATCTTGTTTATAATGATCTGAATGCTTCTTTGTGTTGGCCATTTTATTCTATTTTTATTATGTAAATTAACGTTAAAAGGAACAGCTTTAATGTAAATGTTGGCACGAAGAGTAGAAAATGTAATTGTTTATTGCAGGACGTTGTCATACTGTCTTCAACGTTCCCGTTATGTGCCAATAGCGGATCAGTACCAATAACTGATCAAACTAGAGCTATCACTGAAGGTGATGAATACCCCCCTCCCCCCGAACGCCGCCATGACAGAAAATGATTTACCATTGTATGAAGTTTTATTAAATTATATCCAATAGTTTTAAAGTTATGCTCCAGACAAAAAAAAAACTTAATAAAAGAGAATGTTATGGATTGAGTTTTTTGTATTGTTAATATTTTTATGGTTTTGTTAAAATTAAAAACGGTCTTTTTAATTATTGTGCAGTGTACAAGCTTTCATGGCAATCAATAAATGTTATACTTTTTCGAGTTATGTTGAGGGACAACAATTTTATGGACAAAAGTTTGACAAGAATTTTTGTTTTTATCAAAGGGCAATAATTCTTTAATTAACAAGAATAAAGTTATGTTTCTTGTACACTGCACTTCCTCTCATTATATTCTACCATTGTATGAAGTTTGATGAAATTCCATCCAGTATTTTAAAAGTAATGCTCCAGACAAGGGAAATATATAAAAGGGCAATTACTCTGTAATTAGAAAGAATAGTTATGTTTCTTGTACACTGCACTTCCTCATTATATTCTACCATTGTATGAAGTTTGATGAAATTCCATCCAGTACTTTAAAAGTTATGCTCCGGACAAGGGAAATATATCAAAGGGCAATAACTCTGTTATTAGCAAGAATAGAGTTATGTTTCTTGTACACTGCACTTCATCTCATTATATTCTACCATTGTATGAAGCTTGATGAAATTCCATCCGGTACTTTTCAAGTTAGGCTCTGGACAAGAAAAAATATCAAAGGGCAATAACTCTGTAATTAGCAAGAATAGAGTTATGTTTCTTGTACACTGCACTTCCTCTCATTATATTCTACCATTGTATGACGTTTGATGAAATTCCATCCAGCACTTTTCAAGTGATGCTCCGCACAAGGAAAATTGCAACGGACAAACCGACCACAGGATGACTCCAATATACCCCCTCAAACTTCGTTTGTCGGGGGTATAAAAATATTTACTTGTAAATTTTCGTCAAAACTACTATGATAATCGAATTAAAAATATAACTGTCATTCACATTACCTTTCGAACTTCAGATAAACAAAACGAGAATATAAACACCTGTGTAACATGACAATGATCGCGGAAACGCTTTGTCACCCATTCCGTTGACACCGGAGATTATTCCTCGTATTAAACCGAAAGTAGATTTGTTCGCTGCATATCTCCATAACGAAAGGAGGTATGTACATACTTTTGAGTTTTATTTGATGTCACACCAACAACAAATGGCATATCACTTGATTTTATTTATTAAAAAAATCGTGACAAGAGATTACCGAGGGATTAAAACAGGCCCGTCTCAGTACCATCAGCGGATCACATTTTGGATGCGCGACATTTTTGAGGGACCATTTCAAAAACCATGTTATCAATTAAATGGCATTGTAAACTTGGGTTATTTTGATATTCATCTTTTGGTGAGCAGTCAAATACCTCTTTGAATGTTATAACAATATGTCTTGACTGTCTGTCTTCACGTTTACAAGTAATGGAAATTGGATGGAATTTGATGTACTGCAGTAGCGTTTTCGTTGCGGGGATTGGGGGTGCATACTAAACTCTGACAAACATATATTTTTTTAAAAAGATGTTGACTCTTTAATGACATTTCCTATGGCCTTCTTTACCGTAGATGATCGAGTGAGTTTATTTGTACAAAAAGAAAGGCCCATTAACCATATTTACAGAGAAAGAAGAGGAGCCAATGGCGGTGTGGCTCAGTAAAATGGCGATGCGGGGTACGGGTCTGTGAGTTTTTAGATTCAGTAAAAAGACATTGTAAAGAAAGAAAACCGAAAGACACCCTTTAGAGACGGTAGGCCTGGGCGTAGCTGGTATGAAGCTTTTAAAATTAGAAACGCTCGTATCATATCAACGCGACCAGAGACCACTTTGGATCTGAGATCACAGGTCACAAAAGAGGTGACAGATAGTTGGTACAACACATTCAGAACAAAAGATTTACAGAATCTGGAATACCGATGAAACGGGCTTTAACCTGGGCAGAAACTCGGCAAAGGTCATAGGTCCAAGCAGGAGAAAATTATAATTATTATAAAGGTCACCGTTACAAATTGGTTGCAACTTTGATGCAATTTATGTTTATCTATCTGTTATTCATCTACCTTATTATAAATCAGCTCAGCTTGTCTACATATTGATAATATGTTTGGTATAGATCCTTATCCATTAATTGTTCATTACTAAAATCTTTTTAATGCACTTTATTTCTTAAATTAAATCAATATTTCCGCCTGTTTTTAGTTCATAGCATAAATCTTTTCATGAGTACTATTTTGTGTATCTATGTTAAGATAAACACAGTTCAATTCATCGGAGTTTTCACCATAAAAAGCTTTCACAATTTAAAGCATTATTTAATTTACATTGTAAGTCAATATATGTATTTAATAACAGAATTGAAAATTTCAATGTCACAACCTCAAACAATAATTAAACTACATTTATATGACACTTTTAGTACTTCAATAACACTTAATGATACAACACAAAGTATGTTAAGACTTATACCTTACATGAACAACACAAGTAAGATCTTGCCTTAATAAATAACAGTAAGACTGTTTTAAATTACTTTTCTTTTATAAACATTCACAATACTGTGTTTATCAATTATGAAAACAAAAGTTATATAAGTTAATATAAAGTTAATAATTATAATGCGTAATGCCTATCTTTTCAAATATGAATAATTGCATTAAAATTGTCATTATCCATAACAATGTGTACATTAAACTAACTTTTACTTCTCAAGTGGTATAGGAAAACAAGTTAACAACAATATCTTTTAACCTTTTTAAGGTGATACTGCTACATGAAAGTTAAATTACACACAATATATATCTTCTTTTAGACAAATACCGCTATTTCTACAATCTGTCTTTTTCCGATCATCTTTCGTCTGGTCTTTGTCGGTCCTCTGATCTTCTCCATCTCCGTTCCCTTTCATCTATCAATCTTCTCTCCCTTTCTTACAGTCTACTAACATGGACCACGGGATAACATTTAACGTGTTTAATGATGTGTCTGTCTAGATGGTTGCAGATGTTGGTGTTCATGGAGTTGATGGGTTCGGCTGTTACAATTTGGCAGTTTCCAGCTGTTCAGCGGGAATATACATGAGACCTTCCGCCACTAAACAGACTGGAATGAAGGTGTTGGTGTAATAATATCTCGTGTAGATGGTGTGACTCGAGTTAACTGGCTAACAGGTGTGTGTTATGGTGCTGTACTGGATTTGTTACTCGCAGGTACGACGGATATCGTCTTTCCTGCGTTAAATCCATTATAAAGTCGAAATGCATTTGTGATTAGTGGTGGGGAAGATAATGGCAATATAGGAACGGCAGTCTGGAGCAATTGTGACGTTAACAAAGGTTGGACTGGCTGATAGGTCGTGGCTAGTGGAAGTTATGTTGATGTTGGCCCTGGTGATATTTTCGAACAGTGTTGGAAGAGTGGGATCGTCGGGATTAAGGAAGGAAATACATTTGCAGGCTGCGCTAAGGTTATGGGAGGCTCCGTTCCCTACTTTTCCAAATATTATATGATTTTTCATCGGATAGTTAAATCAAATTCACACATGATTTAAATAGGGGCTATTCGATCTCAAAAGGACTTATTGTCAAAGTGGGGAAGCCATTGGACCGCACGGAACTCATCTTGAGAAAATGGGGTTAGTAGACATTGGTTGAATGCTAAAACAGCCTATCCATATCCTGACTCCTGAATAAACATGCCTGGCAATTGAATGGAGCCTGTGAGATAGTTATGTGTTCAGTCGGTTATCTTCCGTACACAATTTGAAAATAGCGAAAATTCATAACATTTCACTTTACACGTCAAATCATGGAAATATTATCGTAGCTAGACCGACACTATCATATAAAGATGCTATTACAGGGGTAAAAATAGATTGGAGTATTTTTTCCGCGATACCCAGATGGTTCCCAACCCTATGAGCTTATACCCTTAGGACTCAAAATCCTTTGAAATCTCATACGCGCTGGTGTAGGGGCTGTTCGAGGGCCGGAAACTGCCAGCTTAAAGCGATTTCTGTTCCATGACATCAATGCGACTTGCTCTCATATCGGTGCACGTGCTCCGTATATGCCGAAGTTCGTGGTATGGTAGTGACCCCCTAGCGGCGGTCTATCAAATCAACTAGCAGTGAGAACTTACCCAACGAAACCAAGATAAATAAATTCTGCCAAGGTATGAGCTGTCGGCAGAGGTTTGAACATGACACCTATTTCACGGCTTTTCAGGGCTTTTAAACCACTTTCAACAGATTCTCACAACTTAAATACTTCTAAAATTATGATTCAAGCACATTTGATAGGCAAAATATATTTTCAAAGGATGCGGGTCCGGCTGATTGCCTTACACAAATCAGTGTTAATTACACGAGTCGAACAAAAAACATAAAAAAAAAATATAATAGTTTAGCTGACTATTATGGCAAAAAAACTTACTTTGGGGAGGATTCACTTGAGAGTTCCCCTCTCGACCATTAGGCGGAATTCGATATTGTTATTGCGTAGAAACGTAAGAGCACTATCAACCTCAACCCCTACCACATCCATCTTCGAAGAGCTGCACAACTCGTCTAGGCGTGCAAGATCTTTTCTGAAGGGTACGTCATTTTTAAATAATGACTAAGTTGGCCATACTAGTGCCAGGAATTTCAGTTTAACTGTAGTTCTTGGCACATATGTGTTCACCCTCGCGGCACGATGAGCCCAACAGACTAGCCAGGGGTGGGTCTGGCCGATTGCCTTACCCTAATCACTGTTAATTACAGACTCAACAAAATCACACGAGTCAATCATGTTCAAAGTAACAAAAAACATATATATATATAATAGTTTAGCTGACCAGCATGGAAAATGGAAAAAAAACTTAGTTTGGGTAAGAGGCACTGGAGGGTTCCTCTCTCGACCAAGGAGACGTGTCTTACCTGCTTGGAGAAGGAAGTGTTATTCCCAGATGTAACTTCTACCATTAGAAAGAAATCGATATTGTTGCATAAAAATTCAAGAGAAGTATCAACCTAAAAAAATAACACTGGCCTCAACCCCTACAACATCCATCTGCGCAGAGCTACACAACTCGTCTAGGTGTGCAAGGTCTTTTCTGAAGGGTACGTCATTTTTAAATAATTTCTATTAGTTGGCCATACTAGTGCCAGGAAGTTCAGTTTAACTAGTTCTTGGCACATATGTGTTCACCATCGTGGCACGATGAGCCCAACAGACTAGCCAAGGGCGGGTCCGGCCGATTGCCTAACCCAAATCACTGGTTATTACTGTCTTAACAAAGTCACACGAGTCAATCATCTAAGTAACAAAAAAAATTTAATTTAGCTGACTAGCTTGGAAAAAAAACTTAGTTTGGGGAGGATGCACTGGAGGGTTCCTCTCTCGACTAATGAGGCGTGTTTTAGCTGCTTGGAGAAGAAGTGTTATTCCCGGATGTAACTTCTATCATTAGGCGGAAGTCGATATTGTTGTTGCATATAAACGCAAGAGTAGTATCAACCTAAAAAAATACTGGCCTCAAACCCTACAACATCCATCTTCGCAGAGCTGCACAACTCGTCTAGGGGTGCAAGATCTTTTCTGAAGGGTACGTCATTTTTAAATAATGTCATAGTTGGCCATACTAGTGCCAGGAAGGTCAGTTTAACTGTAGTTCTTGGCACATGTGTTCACCCTCGCGGCACGATGAGCCCAACAGACTAGCCAAGAACGGGTCCGGCTGATAGCCTAACCCAAATCACTGTTTATTACAGACTTAACAAATTCACACCAGTGAATCACGTTTCAAGTAACAAAAAATAAAAAGTATTATAGTTTAGCTGACCAGCATGGAAAAAACTTAGTTTGGGGAGGATGCACCAGAGGGTTCCCTCTCGACCAAGGAGACGTGTCTTAGCTGCTTGGAAAAGAAGTGTTATTCCTGGATGTGACTTCTACCATTAGGCAAAAGTCGGTAGTGTTGTTGCATAGAAACGCAAGAGAAGTATCAACCTAAAAAAAACAACACTGGCATCTACCCCTACCACACCCATCTTCACAGAACTGCACAACTCGTCTGGGCGTGCAATATCTTTTCTAAAGGGTAAATCATTTTTGAATAATGTCTGTTAGTTGGCAATACTAGTGCCAGGTATTTCAGTTTAACTTTAGTTCTTGGCACATTTGTGTTCACCTTCGCGGCGCGATGAGCCTAACAGACTAGCCAATGGCGGGTCCGGCTGATTGCCTAACCCAAATCTCTGTTAATTACAGACTCAACAAAATCACAAGAGTCAATCATGTTTAAAGTAATAAAAAAATATATAATGGTTTAGCATGGAAAAAAAACTTAGTTTGGGGAGGATGAACTGGAGGGTTCACCTCTCTCTCGACCAAGGAGACAAAAAACTGACCAGCATGAAAAAAATAGTTTCGGGAGGAGGCACCGGAGGGTTCTCCCCTCGACCCAGGACATGTGTCTAAGCTACTCTGAGGTCTCGGTGGTGGAGGAGAAGTATTATTCCTGGATGTGACTTCTACCATTAGGCGGTACCACTGACCCCCTACCCTACCACACCCACCTCGGCAGAGCTGCACAACTCGTCTGGGCGTGCAAGATCACGTAGCCTTCACTAAAACTAACGCAACTGGGAGCTCCATCAAGTACGTCTGTTCAGTACGGAGACGGTGAAAGAACAACATGTGCATGTCGAGAAATATAAAAAAAATAACATGTTATATTCGCCTTACATGCCCGAATTAATTTTTTATTTACTAAATAAACTATAGTAAACCTTAATTTTTTTTATTTACTAAATAAACTATAGTAAAAACTTAAAAAAATTTCTTGTCAGAAACTACTGGCTCAATTTCAAAATAATTTCACAGAAATGTTCCTTGGGTGACCCTCTACCAAGTTTGTTGAAGCCATCTTCATTCTTCAAAAAGCATGGCAGCCAGGGGGTGGGTTAGTTTTATGTCAGATTACCCCCCCCCCCCCCCCCCTCCTGTTTTATAGCATAAATGGGGTGACCCTCTACCAAGTTTGTTGAAGCCATCTTCATTCTTCAAAAAACATGGCAGCCAGGGGGTGGGGTTAGTTTTATGTCAAATTATCCCCCCCCTCCCCCTGTTTTATAGCATAAATGTCTGTATATAGCAATTATTATAAGAAGAGGTAATAAACTCTTTAAATAAACTTTTTTTTTGCTATTATTATACAATATTATACCAGATATGTTTTAAAAGATAATTCATCATAAAAAGATGAATGATACAATTATAATCAATGATTGAAATATTATTCATATTATTCAAATATAATGAATTATTTTTAGCTCTATTGGCCAAAGGCCAGAAGTGCTTATGCGATGGCGCGTCGTCTGACGTCTGTTAGCAGACTTTCTCTGAAACCACTAGGCCAATTAAACTGAAACTCCCCATGGGTGTTTCTATTGCATAGGAGACACTACAGAATTTTTTTTTTCGATCTGAAATTCAAGATGGCCGCCGTTACTAAAAATATTCCCAAACTTAAAAAATCTTCTCATGAACGGCCCAACAGATTTTCAAAATGTTTATGTAGTAATGATGACCAACTATAGTTTTGTTAGATCTGTTCAAATGGTGTCCCTAGGGTTAAATATGACCCCGCTCGGAGGGTTCAATTAGGGGACACATGTCATTATAATATTTTTTTATTTCATTTTTTTTAAATGGAAATGATTTTGCTTCACAGAAGCATTGTTTGGTGAAGGAGGGTCAGATTTGTAAAAATGACTGGGTTCCACTGTCTTAAGGGGTCAGGAGGGGCCCCAAAAGGGTAAAAATTGGGAATTACTAAATTTGTTTTCTTAAGAACCGGTATATCAGATTTGTTCATATTTTTGCATAAATTATCCCTATGTGTAGGGGTTTGATTGCAGATAAGAATTTAGGGGCTTAAATTTATAGGGGCCCTGTAAGGGGACTTAGAATTTTACATAGGGATACTATGGGAAAATTCTCTTTTTCTTTCATTTGTTTTCAAAACCACTAGGCCAATTAAACTAAAATTCCACACGGATGTTTCTGTTGCGTAGGAGACTATACAGAAGATTTTTTTTTTCGATCTGAAATTCAAGGTGGCCGCCGTTAATAAAAATAGTCATCTTCTCATGAACGGCCGAACAGATTTTCAAAATGTTTATGTAGTAATGATGACCAACTATATTATTGTTAGATTTGTTCAAATGGTGTCCCTAGGGTTAAATATGACCCTGCCCCGAGAGTTCAATTAGAGGACACATGTCAATATAATATATATATTTTTAAATGGAAATGATTTTGCCTATATCTTCACTAAAGCATTGTTAGGTGAAGGAGGTTAAGATTTGTAAAAATGACTGCGTTCCTATGTCTTAAGGGGTCAGGAGGGCCCCCAAAAGGGTAAAAATTGGGATTTAGTAAAATCGTTTTCTTAAGAACATGTATGTTAGATTTGTACATATTTGATATAAATTATTCCTATGTGTAGGGGTTTGATTGCAGATAAAAATTAAGGGGCTAAAATATATAGGGGCCCTGTAAGGGGACTTTTACATAGGGATACTGTGGGAAAACAGAAAATTCTCTTTCTTTATTCATTCTGAAAGCACTAGGCTAATTAAACTGAAACATTACATGGATGTTTCTATTGCATAGGAGACTATACAAAAGATTTTTTTATCTCAAATTCAAGATGGCTATCGTTACTAAAAATAGTCCAAAACTTAAAAAATCTTCTTCTCATGAACGGTCCAACATATTTTCAAAATGTTTATGTGGCAATGATGACCAACTATAGTTTTGTTAGATTTGTTCAAATGGTATCCCTAGAGTTAAAAATGACCCCGCCCCGATGTTTCTATTGCATAGTAGAATTTCAAAAAGTGCTATGAGTCAGTAGAGCGTCCTAATGCCTTCTTGTTATAAGAGGTTTTAATCTGAATATAAAAGTCAAGAGTTTTTATGGTTCAGCCAGGGATGGTTTACCGCTTCATAATAAAGCAATACCATATTTCTAGCTAGTTTCATAACAGCAAGAAGTCTGCTTGAGATTTTCAGTGTCAAAGTGTACTTGGAATATTGGAGGAGGAGATTAATTGTTTTTGGGGGAGAGTGCACTGCGACAAAGAATCTCAAGTGATATACTTTGGGAAGGGTTGTGTTTGAAACTCATAGGAATATTTATTGTGCTGGAACTGTGGATTGTTTCATGCACAATAGTTTAGTCTAATGCTTTAGTTTGAAACTGTTCTCAAACATAACAGGTTAGTTTTGTGCTGGAACTGGATTTTTATCTTAGTTCGAAGACTAAACATCTATAGTAAAAACTTCAAAAACCTTCTTGTCAGAATCTACTGACCTGATTTTCATGTAAGTTCACTGACTTTTACCATAGGTGAACCTCTATCAAGTTTGAACTCTTCTACGCATCTGTTACATCTTCAAAACAAATCAAAATTCTAACTACTTGCCCATCTCATCTTTCTGGAATTTTGAGCGTACATGTATTATATAATCTACTTATGTTGGGTGACTCAAAGTTAGTCAGGTGAGCGATAAAGGGCCATCTTGGCCCTCTTGTTTTTAAATAGGATACAATAGTGCTCCTAGCCGTATGGGTTCTTGTTATCGATATGTATTTTCGATTTAATAGCCATATCGATATATTCAGATATGTCTTTTCAAAAATCGATACAAGCAAATATGCAACTTTTACCGTGATGACTTTTAGGGAGTGAAGGGTGAAAATTCCGTACCCGGTAAAATACGCGAAAATCCTTGTCCGGTATGCAAGAAACATGTATTCTATATTTTGTTGATATTAAATACATTTTGATTGATAAAGATATCCATGCTTTTTCTGATTGTATTATACATATAGATAATAAATACTGTTTTATGACGAGGCTGGAATAGTTGTATTAACGCTGTTTTCTGATAGCTCTTGTTATTAATAAAAATGAAATGAAAGTTTAAATAAGATATAGAATTAAGATCCTGCCCACCATTATATGATTTTAAATGACAACGTAACTGTGGAACTTTAATATCAGACATTGTCTTCAAGTAATGAGGTCATAGACACATGGATTATTTCAACTTAGTATTTTGTAGCCCCCACCCCAGATACGGATGATCCTGCTGGTCAGTTTTAATCAATATTATATAGTATAGCAGAAAATCTATCCCAAAAACCTCGACAAATCCAAAACGCCCTCAAAAAACATGGTATGATGATGACTGCAAGAATGCAGTCCAGCCTTAAGTCAATTTAATTTACGACCTACCCAAGATAATTTAGACGATTTTAAAGTGTTTCGTGCAAAAGCAAGACTTCTCTTAAGGAGAGTAATAAAAGTCCTGGAGAGATTACGTTTCTAGGCTTTATTCTCGTACTAACCTTAAGAAAGCGTGGGACATGGTTCGAAAAATCAACGGTAAGGGTACTCAAGGTTGCGTAAACTATATAAAAACTGAAAATCATACAGACATATCTGCCAAAGACATCATAAATACTTTGGCAGATACTTTTTCGAAAACTTCATCTACTACTAATTGCAACCCAAAATTTTTAAAACAAAAACAGCAGACTGAAAACAGAAATTGAATAAGAAATTCTCTTTGAGTGAATTGAAAAATTCCTTAAAGAAGGCACATGATACATCAGCTGGTCCTGATAATATCCATTATCAACTTTTGAAACATTTACCCGAATCGTCCTTATTAATTTTACTTGATATATTTAACTCTGTTTAAGTGATCCATCTGTCGATTGTGATTAGAATTTACTGACTGCTCGTTCCAAGCAGAGAGTTAAGATCCTCCCCGAAAAGGAACACACCTGTTGACCGTGGGTGGCGACCCGTGCGGTTGGATGAAGAAGTCCTTGTGGTTGAGAGCCGCAGAAGTTTGCGACGCAACACACCACTTTGGTCCGGATTTCAAGTCAAAACGGGAGGTCGGATGGGCCAGGTCTTGATCAATCGGTCTGTCATGATATTTTACTTGGATTATATTTTATCATGAATCATCCTTTCTCCATTATTTCACCGACATTGAATTTTTCCATTCTCATATACTTGTCTATATTAATTTTCAATGAATATACTTCCAATTATCTAATTTCCAAATCCTTGAAAACTGGGCTAATCTTGTAAAGTAAAATGCTATATGGTTATACGTATGCCATTTTTAGATGGATGTTGGTGCGGTTCTTGTCTTGTCAGGACTTGAATTTACATCCAACTGGTGGTATGCGGGATCTGATGTATAACTTTGCTGGAGTATATTGTTCACGTATTCTTGGCATCATGTCTGTGTGTGCGTTATCTCGGGGCGATGGCCGAGTACGAGTACCGACACAGAAGTGATTGTTATGCCGACTTGCAAACTGCAGCGCGATCGTTTTTGGGGCGGGGGTCATATCTGATGTGGAACGGTATTGCTTACGGATATCGCACCCCAATGGTTGCTATTGTGGAAAATTTGAATGCCCGTAAATATAGGGAAAACATCCTGGGTCTTCATGTTGTCCCACTGCTTCAAACCAATGGCGTCATATCGACATTTCAACAAGATAATGCCACACCCCACGTTGCCCGTGACAACATGTTTTTTGCAAAACCACAATCTTGTTTCATCGACAATTAGCCCTCGAAAAGCCCGGAATTGAATCCCAAAGAACATCTATGGGATAATTTGACCGACGCGTATGCCGACGTCAAAACCTGCCTGGCAACGTGAATGAGGTTCGAGCAGCACTGCTTGAAGAGTGTGATTATATCCCACAGTATGACATAAACAAGCTTGTGCTCTCAATGCGACGTCGCTGTCAAGCAGTCATCATTGCACGTGGCGGCCACACACGCTACTGATAACCCGATGTTGAAATCCATCCCTTCCTGTTTTAAGGATATTCCAGTATGGCTGCCTATATGACATTGACTGATTGCACTTTTTGACTTAATTCGTAAAAGGAATGTCAAATAAAGTTTAAAAATATATTTTCCTACCTATTTCACACCAACATGCATAAAGTGTAATAGATAGGCAATCTTTATATAAAATGCACTTTTGAAATAATAAATAACTTACTTCAAACAACAGCAATCTTTGTGGCTTAACATTCACAATTTTCTCAAAGTAATAATAAAATAATTAACACTAATATGTTCTTAATACTTTGGTCCATGGGCAGTGGTATGTCACAAAACCACTTTCACTCACAAACAAATGTCACCATATTAATATGTTGGCATGTAATCCAAATCAAACTGAAGTTTCCACATGTACAATCCTTCAAAAAAAGTAGTCCCTTCAAAACATTGTTGAATTGTATGGTGGCCAACTGTTGTCACTTGTGTGTAAAAAAAGATCGTTTTTATTATCGGTGATGAAAGTCTTTTCAGAGAAGTAATACATGTCTTAAAAAAACAAAACATTAACATTATCTCCCTTTAACAAGATATATCAGCATCACTGTAGGCAGTTAATACATGTATGTGTTTTGATAAAAAGTGATACATCCACAGCATGTGTCCCCTTGTTGGGCTCCGAGACGGGTGAGAAACGTCGACAACGAAACAAACACAAACTCATGGCTTCAAAAAAAAAGACACCAAAACAATACTACAAAACGACCTACACTAGCTCAGTCTGTTCTGAAGCGTGCTCGACACGATTCAGTGGAGACTGAATCAGATATTTATTTACTTCTATTATTTGGCCAAGATTTTTAACAGTTACATCTACAGATCCGTCCAGACTGGTAACAAAGCTTTTACCTTTTGCGATTTACAAGCAAATACTTGGTATTGCTGGTAAGTCGCGAGAGGTGAAAAAGTTCAAATCTGATAAGATTTTGATTGAATGTCCAAAAAAAGTCATTCTGATAATCTCCTTTCAATAAAAAAAATGTTGACATACCTGTAGAAGTCCGTCCGCATATTACACTCAACTCCTCCAAATGAGTCATTCGTTCCATAGAACTGGAACAATGCACTGTTGAGTAGAAGAGTGTCAATTTGAAACCACGGAGTTTCAGAGGTGACCAGAATTAATACTAGGAATGATGGCAATATAAAACCGACTAATACCTTTATCCTTACGTTCAATACTCCAAACCTACCAAAATCTGTAAAGATCGGTTATAAATCTTTACCCGTTGACCTTTTTATATCATACCCACTTCGTTGTTTTAAATGTCATCAGTTTGGACACCATCGAGAAAGATGTAGTCCTGTGTGCTGGCTGTGTCGAATTAGGGCACGCAGACCTCGTCTTGTATAAAACCCGCCCTTTGCATTTATTGCAAAGGGAACCACGGGGCTTTCTCGAGGGATTGTCCAAAATGGAAACTAGAACGCAAAATTCAAAAAGTTAAATTACAAAATAAAGTATCATTCCCGGAGGCCAGACGTCTTGTTGAACTCCAATCTCCAACTGCTCCTGCAGGCAAATCATATGCTGAAGTGAGTAGAATTGTTGAGAAAAAGACAAGATGTATGGAAATACAAACCGATATTACCTGGCTTAATGATAATCCCATACCATATATTGCTGTCATTCCTGGTAGTTCCAAAATTTAATCTGAGACTCAGACTTTAACACCAGTAATTAAACCAAGTATACAACCTAAACCTAATATGAAACAAAACAAAAAAAATCTGACATCTATTTCTGATAAGAAATCGGCGAACTCGGGGAATGTCCCGAGTTCCCCAAAACCATCGAGCTCTGGTATTATCAAGAGTCCAATTACTCAGCAGAAGGCTAAGATACATCTAGCCACTGCAAAAGTATGCGTAACAGGGAAGCAACCTGAAGAGTCTGATGACTCTATATGGTTGAAAAATAAATTTTCCTACCTTGATATGGAAACCGATGATGCATCATCGGATTCCTCCAAGGTCGTTATGTTAAAAGTACCTTTAGCACCTATACTTCCACCTAAATGAACAATCTAAATTCAAATAAAATAATACAGTGGAATTGTCGAGGTTTAAAACCAAATTATGATGAGATCAGTCTACTTTTAAATGAACATAACCCTAGTGCATTTTGTCTTCAAGAAACATTTTTTAACTCAGATGATAAAACTACTTTTAAACAGTATTCTTTATATAATATAATTTGTGATACAGGTGAAAAAGTAACTGGTGGCGTGTCTTTTCTTGTCAATAGAAACGTCCCACACAACATTATTGCATTAGACACTCATCTGCAAGCAGTTGCAGTTAGTGTTACAATGCAGAGAGTTATTACAATTTGCTCTTTATATTTACCACCAAATGCAACCCTTGTTCCGAAGGATCTTGATAAACTCATTGCCGATTGCCATCACCTTTTATGCTTTTGGGGGATTTTAATGCCCACAGTTGCATATGGGGTTGTAAAGACATAAATGATCACGGTAATAAAATTGAATCTTTTAAATCAAAATAACCTATGTCTTTATAATGACAATGATAATAAATCGTATACATATTTACACCCTGCTTAAGGATCGAAAACTTCCATCGATTTATCAGTTTGAGCCATCACTTTTATTAGACTTTTCATGGAGTGTTGGTGATGACCTCTGCGGGAATGCAGTCAAGGATCGTAAAAAAGCATTAAGTCAATTTAATTTACGGCCTACGCAACATAATTTGGGCAATTTTAAAGTGTTTCGTGCAAAAGCAAGACGTACTCTTAAGGGAAGTAAGAGAAAGTCCTGGAGAGATAACGTCTCTAGGCTTAATTCTCGTACTTCCCTTAAGAAATCGTGGGGTATGGTCCGAAAAATCAACGGTAAGGGTACTCCAGGTTGCATTAACCATTTAAAAACTGAAAATCATACTGCCACATCTGCCAAAGACATCGTTAATACTTTAGCAGATACTTTTTCATAAAATTCATCTACTACTAATTGCAATCCAACATTTTTAAAACATAAACATCAGACTGAAAAACAGAAACTAAACTTTAACTTTAAATCAAATAATTCAGAAACATATAAGAAATACTCTTTAAGTGAATTGAAAAAATCCCTAAAGAAGAAATATGATACATCATCTGGTCCTGATGATATCCACTATCAATTTTTAAAACATTTACCCGAATCGTCCTTATATCTACTTGATATATTTAACTCTGTTTGGGTGACTGGAAACTTCCCCGAGTCTTGCAGGGAAGCTATCGTTATTCCGGTACCCAAACCTGGGAAAGATAACACGGATCCAGTTAATTACCGTCCAATTGCTTTGACAAGTTGTGTTTGTAAAACCATGGAACATATGATTAGTGGTCGCCTCGTTCGGTTCTTGGAATCCAACAACTTAATAACTAAGTATCAAAGTGGATTCCGACGCCAAAGAGGCACTACAGACCATTTAGTTAGATTTGAATCGTTTATTAGGGAAGCTTTCATAAAGAAAGAACATTTAGTCGCTGTATTTTTTTACTTAGAGAAAGCCTACGACACCACGTGGAAGTATGGCATTATGAAAGATCTTCATAATATGGGCCTTCGTGGCCGTTTAGCTAACTTTATTTTAAACTTTTTAGACGATAGACAGTTTCAAGTCCGAATGGGCACGACCCTCTCTGATATTCACAAACAGGAGATGGGCGTACCACAAGGCAGTATTCTTTTTGTCGCACTTTTTAATGTAAAAATTAATAATATTGTTAAGAGCATAAATCCTAGTGTGGATTGCTCTTGATATGTTGACGATTTTGTAATTTGTTACCGTTCAAAAAATATGAAAACTATTGAAAGGCAACTGCAACAATGCCTTAATAAACTTCAGACTTGGTCTGATGAAAACGGTTTTAAATTTTCTAAGTCTAAAACAAATTGTATGCATTTTTGCTAACTACGTAAACATCACGATGATCCAAATCTAACTTTAGACGGGACATATATACCTATTATATATAAAATTTTTAGGTCTTATTTTTTACCGTTAACTTACTTGTATTCCTTATCTTAAATATCTTGAGACAAAGTGTAATAAAGCACTAAATTTATTAAAAGTCCCCTGCGGACAGTCTTGATGTAGAGGCAAACGAACCATCATTGTACTTAAGACGTGAAAAACTGGCTCTTCAATATGCAATTAAACTTCATTCAAATCCATCTAATCCTGCTTTTAATCTTACTTTTGACCCAAATTATGAAACTCTCTTTGATAAAAAACCTAAAACTATTCGAACTTTCGCTCTCCGGATCAAACCTAAACTAACCGAAGCCAATATTGATCTTAATTTAATTGCTAAATACAAAGTCTCAGAGATACCACCATGGACTTTGGAAAAGCCAAAAATCATTTTTGAACTTTGTAAAGACAAAAATCTGAAACAGACTCCACTTTCTTCCAAAGTAAATTTAATCAAATCAAATCGTCTTACAATATTTATGTGTCGACGTGCCGTAAAACACCATTCATTCATACAATCATTATTGTCACATATATACAGATGGTTCTAAAGATGGAGAAACCGTGGCTGCAGCTGCTGTTACAGGACAGCACACCTCGAAGAGCCGATTACCAAACGGAGCCTCCATCTTTTCAGCTGAACTCAAAGCCATCGATTTGGCATTGGACTACATTAATGATTCTGAAGGAAAAAAAACAGCTTATTATATTTTATGTAGATGGCATGAAAGATGATAATCCTCCTGTACTCAACTTTTAAATAAATACAATGTACTAAGTAAAGATAATACTATTGTTTTCTGCTGGCTTCCTAACCATACAGGAATTCGAGGAAACGATAAAGCTGATAAGGTTGCGAAAGCGGCCTTAAGCTTGAATATTATTACTTTTAAACTACCTTTTACAGATTTAAAATCTAATATTAATAAGTATATTTTTAGTTCATGGCAGTCCTCTTGGGATCTTGCCATACATAATAAGTTACATTATATCAAATCAAAACTTGGCGAATGGCATCCTAGCAATAGGATTGTTCGTCGAGAAGAAGTTGTGTTAGCCCGGTGTAGAATTGGACATACACGCTGTTCACATTCATATATTTTAAAACGTGAACCTGTTCCAGAGTGTTTCCCTGTTTTGTACCGCTTACTGTGAAGCACATACTGGTCGACTGTGAACTTTTCTTCAATGTATTTGGTTTATTTAAAGAAGCTAAGCTTTTTAATCATTTTTAGTACCAATTATTATATTATTGACCTTGTTTACTAAACTTTCTTGTTCATTTATTTATTTGTAAATAGTTTTAATAATTTTTAACCGTATTTATTTAATATATTTTGTCTTCCATTAATCTTTGCGCGCACAAAATGACCTATTTATGTGTCGACGTGCCGTAAAACACCATTCATGCAAAACTACTCCTGTTTTACAAATCTCTATGGATATGCACAGATTACGCTTCTTACAGTGTTATTGTTGTGTATGAAATTTGAAAATAAATTTCAATTGTGTTAACACTGCTAAAGTTTCTAAATCAGTTGAGTGTATATCATTATATTGTTAAATGAAACAAATACTTTGATAACATACACAAACGCATCCTGATATATAAATCTTATATTATTATATTAAGCAAATACCAAACAGCAGTTTTTAAACAAAATGAAAATACAAACCCTAGGTTTTGAGAAAATGAGACTGGTGATACTCTGGATTTAACATCACAAGTCACTTTTTTAAATCAGGAACGGCACCATTCAAAGGAGACATCCGACACAATCGTATAAACACAATACACATGTACTAACTATGAGTACGATTGTGGTAACATACAGAAGTTATGTGTAACGTAAACTTCAAGACTCATTGCTTTAACAGCACTTTACAAAACCATCCATCATTCTATCTTGTTTGCTAAGGCAAGAAGTGTCACTTGTAACGTTCAATGGTATTTATAGATGATATACTCTAAATCCTTTAGGCCTTAATTAACATAGACATAGGTATCTTTTGTTTCTCAAGTGTTTTCTTCATTCAAAACTACTCCCGTTTTACAAATCTCTATATGATTATGTTCTATTCACTATGTTTAAAAGCCGCAACAAGTCGCACGATTTGAAGTCGCATTACAACTGTCAGAAACCCTCCCGACTCTTCATCGTGAACAAGTTCTTCTCGGTGAACAGTTGAATGTTCTGCTTGTACCTGAAAAGACTGTTCTCCACCATCCGGGGTTATCTGACTACGTGACGGTTGGTATGATTCCTCACTCCCACTGTATGACTCCTTATAGCGTTGGTCGTCTCCACTTGTGTCAGATATGCTACAGTGCTCACTGTCTCAAATACTTCTTATTTTCTGACCACGTGACGGCAGGTACGATGGTACGTTATTTCCGCTGTTACTGACAAAGCTTAGGTTCACTCCCCTGGGTTCAGATATGATCCTGAGCTGACTGTCTGTTCTATCTCTTGTCATCTGACCACATGTCGGCCGGTATGATTCTACCTCACGTCCGCTGTAACTGCCACCGTGTGACTGCCCATAATCTAGGTTTCCTCCTCTGGGGTCAGATAAGATCCTGAGATGATTGTCTTTTCTGTCTATTGTCATTTGACCACGTGACGGCTTGTCTGATGCTACCCTATTTTCACCGTAACTGCTACCGTGTGAATGCCCATAATCTAGGTTTCCGGCCCTGTGGGTCAGATATGATCCTGAGCTGATTCTGTTCTATCTCTTGTCATTTGACCTCGTGTCGGCCGGTACGATTCTACATCACGTCCGCTGTACTGCCACCGTGTGACTGCCCATAATCTAGGTTTCCTCCCCTTGGGTCAAATATGATCCTGAACTGACTGTTTGTTCTATCTCTTGTCATCTGACCACGTGAAGGCTCGTCTGATGCTACCCTATTTTCACCGTAACTGCTACCGTGTGACTGTCCATAATCTAGGTTTCCTCCCCTTGGGTCAGATATGATCCTGAGCTGACTCTGTTCTATCTCTTATCATCTGACCACATGTCGGCCGGTATGATTCTACATCACGTCCGCTGTACTGCCACCGTGTGACTGCCCATAATCAAGGTTTCCTCCTCTTGGGTCAGATATGATCCTGAGCTGACTGTCTGTTCTATCTCTTGCCACGTGACGGCTTGTCTGTTGCTGCCCTATTTTCACCGTAACTGCTACCGTGTGAATGCCCATAATCTAGGTTTCCGGCCCTGTGGGTCAGATATGATCCTGAGCTGACTCTGTTCTATCTCTTGTCATTTGACCTCGTGTCGGCCGGTACGATTCTACATCACGTCCGCTGTACTGCCACCGTGTGACTGCCCATAATCTAGGTTTCCTCCCCTTGGGTCAAATATGATCCTGAACTGACTGTTTGTTCTATCTCTTGTCATCTGACCACGTGAAGGCTCGTCTGATGCTACCCTATTTTCACCGTAACTGCTACCGTGTGACTGCCCATAATCTAGGTTTCCTCCCCTTGGGTCAGATATGATCCTGAGCTGACTGTCTGTTCTATCTCTTATCATCTGACCACGTGTCGGCCGGTATGATTCTACATCACGTCCGCTGTACTGCCACCGTGTGACTGCCCATAATCAAGGTTTCCTCCTCTTGGGTCAGATATGATCCTGAGCTGACTGTCTGTTCTATCTCTTGCCACGTGACGGCTTGTCTGTTGCTGCCCTATTTTCACCGTAACTGCTACCGTATGACTGCCTATAATCAAGGTTTCCTCTTGGGTCAGATATGATCCTGAGCTGACTGTCTGTTCTATCTCTTGCCACGTGACGGCTTGTCTGATGCTACATTATTTTCACCGTAACTGCTACCGTAAGACTGCCCTAGGTTTCCGCCCCTTGGGGTCAAATATGATCCTTAGCTGACTGTCTGTTCTATCTCTTATCATCTGACCACGTGTCGGCCGGTATGATTCTACATCACGTCCGCTGTACTGCCACCGTGTGACTGCCAATAATCAAGGTTTCCTCCCCTGGGGGTCAGATATGGTTCTATCTCATATCATCTGACCTTGTGTCAGCCGGTATGATTCTACACCACGTCCGCTGTACTACCACCGTGTGACTGCCCGTTATTTAGGTTTCCGCCCCTGGGGGTCAGATATGATCCTGAGCTGACTGTCTGTTCTATCTCTTATCATCTGACCACGTGTCGGCCGGTATGATTCTACATCACGTCCGCTGTACTGCCACCGTGTGACTGCCAATAATCAAGGTTTCCTCCCCTGGGGGTCAGATATGGTTCTATCTCTTATCATCTGACCTCGTGTCAGCCGGTATGATTCTACATCACGTCCGCTGTACTACCACCGTGTGACTTTCCGTAATTTAGGTTTCCTCCCCTTGGGTCAGATATGATCCTGAGCTGACTGTCTGTTTTATGTCTTGTCATCTGTGTCGGCCGGTATGATTCTACCTCACGTCCGTTGTAACTGCTACCGTGTGACTGCCCATAATCAAGGTTTCCTCCCCCTGGGTCAGATATGATCCTGAACTTACTGTCTGTTCTATCTTTTGTCATCTGACCACGTGACGGCTTGTCTGATGCTTCCATATTTTCACTGTAACTGCTACCGTGTGACTGCCCATAATCTAGGTTTCCGCCCCTGGGGTCAGATATGATCCTGAGCTGACTTGACGATCTGTTCTATCTCTTGTCATCTGACCACGTGTGACTACCCATAATCAAGGTTTCCTCCCCTTGGGTCTGATATGATCCAGAGCTGACTGTCTGTTCTATCTCTTGTCACCTGACCACGTGACGGCTTGTCTGATGCTACCCTATTTTCACCGTAATCTAGGTTTCCGCCCCTGGGGGTCAGATATGATCCTGAGCTGACTGTCTATTCTTTCTCTTGTCATCTGACCACGTGACGGCTTGTCTTGACGGCTACCCCATTTCAACCGTGACGGCCATCGTGAGTGGTCATTTCCTTTGGGGCCAGATATGGTCTTACGATGGTTTACCGCTCGTCATCTGACCCTTGACGACTGGTCTGATGCTACCCCATTTCTACCGTAACGGCCACCGTGTGAGTCATCATTTCCTTTGGGTCCACAGATATGGTCTTACGCTGACTGACTGGTTTACCGCTATCTGTTGTTGATACTGTGTGTTTTTGGGACTTCGATGCATAATACATTATATACCACACACAGACTGTGATGATTAGAATCAAACTGCCAGACGTTGCGCAGAGATCAAACGAGTATCCTAGTTCTGAGGAGCTATACTTTGACGATAGTACGATGCAGCCAACTACACTCAGCAAACCTTGCGGAGAAATATGTAATATTTTAATCAATAACATTTACTTCATGTATACACATCTCCGTTTTAAAGTATTTGCAAGACAAAATGCTACAAAAAAAAGAATACAAATTAGTTTCTAAACAGTATTTTCATGAAGGCTAATGAATATGTAATAACCTCATACTCTATAACACGCTTGACCCGTCTAATTCAATTGATAACGTGTCTTGACTGACAATCCAGGGATCGTGAGTTCGAATTCCCGTCCGGCCGCCGTTTCTGTGATTATTGGCAATTACCATATTTAGGTGTGGGGAAATAGAGACTTAACTTGTGTCCAATATCGCAGGTACTGGTTATCCAGAACGATGGTTAGGTCGGATGATCGCTGTTATATAACTTAAATACACATGAAAAATAACAATAAACAAACAAACTGCCTAGCCCCAGCTTAAGATGAATTTTACTAATTGGTTGTAATAAAGGTTTTTAATTGAGCAAAATCACCTACTGAATAAGATTATACCTAATGGATGATTATGTTTTTTGTATATATTGTCAAGTACGGATGATGCTTATTTGTGAAACGTTCATACATCTAAAGAGAGAGTTTTAGGTAATTTTAAACAAAAATAGTTTAATGAAATTCAAAACACTAATAATTGCTTTTAAAACAAAAATAGATCGTACAACCGAATATATATATATATATAATATTCTTTCCTGAAACAGTTAGCATAACAACACCTTATAATTTAAGATTTACCAATGATTTTAGCAAATGTTAATTTTGAATTATACGGTTTATATCAAAATGTTACATATTTAAACAGTATATATAATATTCTTATGGTATTTTTATTGTTTATAGTGTACATATATAGTGCTTATTTATCAAAATGACATGTACACTACAGTGACTGTTAGATTTAGAATATTAGCACAAATGTTCATAAATGTTCATAAACGCAGCCTAATATGGCTTATCAGTCACTGTTTTATCAAAATTGCAATTGCTTCAACACAAATATAAAGAAACTTACATGACATTATTTAACATCGGAGACAAAAAAAAATTAAAAAAATTAGAATGCATTATAACCTATCTCCATTAATTAAATGTGAAAACGAACAATTTTACTTACATTTTTTTTGTTAAAAGGAGTATATTGGCATATTACCGTCAAATACACACGCCCAGCATGAAGATACACTTATAACTGATATACGCATCTAATGAGTCTTATTGCATAACCTCTTTATTACAAACATCGGTGTTTGTGAAGCCACGTTTGTGTTTTTGTTTACATTCGCTATCTTCAACGAACCGCTTTCGGGTTTCCGATCAACCATCGGATAACATCGTGAAGACTCGTTTTCGAAGCTTTGTTCGGGAAGTTTACGGAGTTCAATGTAAACATTGCGCAATACTTTATTGCGGGACGTATTAACGTTTTAACCAATATTCAATTATTGTTAATTTGATAAAGGTTATACGTTAATACATAAGCATTATTTTATGAACACTGCATACAGGAAAAATCTGGATTAACAGCATGTTTGTATTACTTACCAATATAATCCCTTTAATTAATTCATAATTACACCTCACGAACGGTGATTCGTCGTAATATAACCCGCCAATCAATTACACATTTAATATGTGAAATAAACATGTCCTTGATCTGTGGCAAAATAATATATAACACGCTAAAGGACAACACAAGATTTGCTCTTGTTTACGTATCGGTGAATTCCTTGAAATCGAGATACAGGAAGTAAATCATTACCTGGATCTACTATCCTGTTGTTGAAACGAAACGGGACTACTTAAGGTGTGTGCAATGTTTATGATATTTCTACAATGAGTATGACAAAAATTTGTACCATTTTCTCTTATAATATCTTATATTTGTTTTGTTTGTTTAAAAGGTATATATATAGGCACATGAAGTAGAGTTGCATGTACTTGGTAAAACGAATTTAATTTACATCGCTCAAAGCAGCGCTGTAAGGAAAAGTAATGTAATTCGACGAGACCTTCATTTAATTTTGTTTATCATTTAAGTATGCACCATGGTGCAAATAAGACACAAATGCTAAAGGACATGAGGTAAGTAACAAATTTATATAATGTAGATATATGAATAATGCAAATGAGACTCAATATAGATCATCTGCCCCGCATGTCGGATTTACATAGTTCACAATACATGTCAGATTATTGAATTATATTTGCATAGCTTACAATACATGGCAGATAAATGTCGCTATGTTTACATAGTTTACGATACATGTCAGATAATGGCGTTATATTTGCATAGTTTACAATTCATGTCAGATAATTGAGTTATATTTGCATATTTTACAATACATGTCGGATAATTGAGTTATATTTGCATAGTTTACAATACATGTCGGATAATTGAGTTATATTTGCATAGTTTACAATACATGTCAGATAATTGAGTTATATTAGCATAGTTTACAATACATGTCAGATAATTGAGTTATATTTGCATAGATTACAATATATGTCGGATAATTGAGTTGTATTTACCTAGTTTACAATACATGTTAGATAATTGAGTTATATTTGCTTAGTTTACAATACATGTCGGATAATTTAGTTATATTTGCATAGTTTACAATACATGTCAGATAATTGAGTTATATTAGCATAGTTTACAATACATGTCAGATAATTGAGTTATATTTGCATAGATTACAATATATGTCGGATAATTGAGTTATATTTACCTAGTTTACAATACATGTTAGATAATTGAGTTATATTTGCTTAGTTTGCAATACATGTAAGAAAATTGAGTTATATTTACCTAGTTTACAATATATGTCGGATAATTGAGTTATATTTACCTAGTTTACAATACATGTCGGATAACTGAATTATATTTACCTAGTTTACAATACATGTCGAATAATTGAGTTATATTTACCTAGTTTGCAATACATGTAAGATAATTGAGTTATATTTGCATAGTTTACAATGCATGTCAGATAATGGCGTTATATTTATCTAGTTTGCAATACATGTCGGATAATTGTGTTATATTTACCTAGTTTGCAATACATGTCGGATAATTGAGTTATATTTACCTAGTTTATAATACATATCAGATAATGGAGTTACATATACATAGTTTACAATACATGTAAGATAATTGAGTTATATTTAATTGCTTAGTGTACTAGTATTATTTGCTTATACACACTTTATAATTGCAAGATATTTTCGGTTGCAAGTGATTTTTTCAAATATCATATAACTTGTCTAAATGGTTGTCTAATTGCGAAACCTTATAAGAAATTGGCTCGTAAAATGACTATTGAAACACTACACTTTCTAGAAAAAATTGTTTATTTATAAAAAAAAATATACAGAAGCGTTTGGAATGTGGATTTTTGGACTTTATCTTGTACATATATGTAAAAAGATAACCGCCACTTGGTAGTTTAGTTAATACTAATCTAGTTTTGCTTGATTGCGCAGAAAGCTCGAACCTTTTATGAATCGCTATCGAGTCTTGGGTCCGTTTCACTAACGTTTGCAAGTTTACAAATTTCTTAGTGTCAAATTTAAAGTAAGGAAAATAGTCGGGAAATTCGATTAGTTTTTCACTTGCATCATTTAACAAATTAGCCTTGTAAATAGTATTCTTTTCAAAAAATTAAAAATACTGGGCAAACGAAACGTTTTTAGGTGTCACAATTTGTTCGCACGAAAATCTTAAGACTAGCGAAGGTTAGTGATACGGGCCCCTGTTTCGTGGATAGAACAAGTACTTAGTGTTGTTATTGAGAATTACCGGGTTAGGCCCGTGACCGTTAACATGGGCGGTTAACGACAACACATGGATAGTTTTGAATATTTATAAACAGTTTATCATTTGTAAACATTCTTTATGTGTTTAATGTATCGCGTTGTAAATAATCAATAAACGGTGGCGCGATAGTTTACTTCTGGTTAGATCGTTTTGTGCTGTTTTGGAAGTTAGCCAAACTATTTCTTTTGTTTAATTTAAAAAGCCCGACCGAGTTTTACATAAGGCAATACATTTAAGACGCAATGGGGTTTTGTTACTTATTGGAAAAGGTGTCTTTGAATTTGTTTTAAAAAAAAATTATACAGATTTTCATTTTTTGAAAATCAGGTTTTAAAGGTCAGTGTTAATGCAAAAATACTTGTGTGGCCGATGGTGGTTATATCAGGAACTAAGATCAGTGAGGGGTTTATTGGGTTGAATGCAGTTCTTATACGCTGTTTACACCATAGACAAAAACCTGCAATGACACAGTACGATACATAAATTACAAGACATGAAACCAACGGTTACGACAAACTTCAAACAATTTCACGCGATACATAATTTACACATTTCACATAATACAAATACGGTTTTAAATGAGAATGAAAATTCAAATAATTGTTTACCAGGCTGATTTAGTAAGTAGCGAAACAAGACAATTCCTTTTATTAGAAAATCTGTGAAGTGAAGATTTTCTATATGTCCTTATCGTTCAACTGTCAGAAGAAAAGTGCCTATATGGTTAGTTTGGCGGGAATTTGAAATTGTTTATTTACCCATCATGCAATAAAATAGCTCACTCATCGCTCACTCATTCGCTTAATTACTTCATGCAAAACATACATGTATACAAACAGTTACACTGACATCACAATACATTGAAACGGACTATAGATCTTTTTACAGACGCGAGAGTACTTGTGACCAGGAGGCTCGCAACTAAAAATTAAAATACCTAATGTGACCAAAAGCAAGCCCTGGTCAAACTTTAATATATTTGTGATGCCCATTTACACCAGATTTTGCATGTTCGATCACAGGCTTCACCGGATGGTCTCTCACATACATTTTTATAATCGGTTCTCGAACACGTTTCACTGAAGCTCTGAAATCAAAATTGCAAAATGAATATTAGTAGCCTTGAATGTTTATATTTATAATTGAAATATAGATATATGTAATTATGACAACATAAACATTATAATAATATTAATAAACTAATTTGTGTTTAGAATAAAATATAGGAAATAATATTAAAGGCAGGATGGAAAAATGCAATAATGTATAAAATGAATAAAAACTACATCGAATTTGGTAGGCTACACTTATTGAATAAAGACATAATTAAATGAATAGTATAGTTTATATTTATTGGCATAAAATGGTCATGTCTTCAAGACACAATATAAAGTTTGGCAAATATGGATTACAATTGTGCAGTCACGAAACGTTTATCTAGAAAAAACATCAGATATATTGAATTGTAAAAGGCTGCTTACTTGACTATGAATCCTGGGAACAGACATTCACAAAGACAGCTATTTAACATTCATCTAAATAAAAATGTTTTGTACACCGATCACTATACGCTGGCTTCTGAGACTGCAAACTACTGCAATTACAACATGTCTGCTTGAATCCACTGTCTGAAGCAATGACGAAGGTTATTTAACGAATATTGACCTAAACTCGATTTTCATCCCAGGCACTCATCTGTCATGATAGTCTGAAGTAATACAACAACTGCTTCTACATAGCTATTTCTAAGGGTTGGTTTGGAGGGATATTTAGCGACATATGTATATATAAAGTAATATTTTTTTCTTTATATTTCAAAAGCCCTAAAACACATGTCGAATGGGTACCGTTTCAGTTGAAAAGTGACAGCAAGACGGAGTCACCGTCAGAATCACATTGTCATAATTAATGCCACAAGTAAGCCCCCTTCAATAACCCGATTTAGTCTTTTATACGACAACACCTATTATATAAGACATAATTAAATGAATAGTAATGGTTTATATTTATTGGCCTCAAATGACCATGGCTAGAACTAAAATTGTTCAAAACAAGCTAGGCCAGTTTATAAGTACATATATATAAACCTACTGGTATACAGTTACAGGTATCGATCACATACTACTTTTAGTATGTATGGTCGTATACTTAATTCATATTGGGTGTATGACATGAATAGTCTACTTTGATATTCATTTGAATAAGACTTTGGCACAATGTCAGCAACAAACTCACGTAACCAAAACGACGTGGATTCGTCTTGCCAGATCAAAATGATGCCTCGGTTGTATACTTTAATCTGGATTCGTACTGCCCACTAAAAATGATGCTTCGGTGGTATACATCAATTGAGATTCTTAGACTTAAGTGTAGCTTTTTTAAATATTAATAAATATTCAACCAACTTGCAAACAATTTTATTTCTAAAAGGGGAATAAGTGTTGCACACTGTATTTATATTAACTGGAGGGCAGCTTTAAATCCATCGAATTGATGTATTTGGTTGTGTTTCTAGACATTATAATATTACAGGCTGCGTGTATGGTAATTCATTTTCTTTCATTTTATGATACACTTTCAGGCAGTTATTAAACAATCAGGATGGGGGACACTGGGGTGTTACTGTGCTGCAGTTGCTGTTTTCTCTTCCCAACATTTGTTCTACAAGCAATTGGATTCTTTTCCCCTGCATGGGTGTCGAACGAGAGCTGTGACTCGCTTGGACTTTTCTATCACTGTTGTGGAGGGTCGGGCAATACATCATGCAAGACGTATGGCGACGATGAAGGTATGGTGGTCGTCATTAGTAGTAAAACAAATATGTGTAAGATGCTATTTATAGGTTACAAGTTATATGAAATTCCTTGTAACTTATATCTGGCGTAAATATGTATCTATAGATGCTTTTCGTTACTGGGTACCAGTCTATCGTGCGTCCCTCATAGTTTTTCATGAACACAATCCCTGAAAACAATTTGCATATTATTTTAATATTTAGCGGATTTATTGCCATTGGGGGAGGGTAACAAAGGATCAGATAACCTAACCTAACTACTTTTTCCTGCGATCCTGGAAAGTCTTAACAGTAATCGAGCACCTATCTTCACAACTGACTAATAACATTCCCACTTGAATCATTAGCGGTGAGAGACGAAAGCCAATGAGACGCAGTCACGTATACCAATCATCACAGAGAGACTGGCAGTGTTGGGATTCTTACTTACGACCCGTGGATTGAGCCCGATCCCTGAAAACGAAGTGTAATAATAATATTATTTGTTTGCACATGTAGTAGAGTGCAACTTTACTGTTTTAAATATTTTAAAGCTAGCAGACCTTTGTATGTTGACGTTAATTACACTCTACCACACACGATACCGTTTGTATATATCCACAGAACTTGACGATCGTGTGCTGGCACTACAGGCTACGTCGTTTACGGTCATGATTCTGACTATAATTGGCTTCTGTTGTAGTGGAGAGGATGACGATGACGACGACATTGGCTTTTGTGGCCTTCTTGGTGGATGTTGTTTTTTTTGCTATCCTGTCGCAGGTATATTTAAAGTGACGTGATGAAAATATTTGCATGATAACAATATAATATAAATGACATTTCGATTACAAAGTGAATTGTACAAATTCCGACAAACGGAGTATGTTTTGTTCACGGCCGTAGATGAGTTTCAATTATTGAGGAGGGGAGGGCATTTTGGTGTATCCCCTCCCGTTGTTGATGGGGGATATCCTTGAACATTTTGATATATTCAACACCAAATGCTGCATAATAGGAAGATGTTATGAATAATTTTAGGAGTTTTATTTACTCATGGGACCAATATTGTGTGACTTAAATGTTTTATTAAGTAAATAATATAAGATTTACTAAATTTTTAGGCGTTACACACGCATTTAAAAAGAATAATATTTTTATGTTGAATGTCATTATCGAAAACCTATCATTTGACAGAGACGACAAAAAATCCACCATGAGTACATCATGCAATGTGGGATAGAGAAATCTCACCTTCTGGGTCAAAATTAAATGTAGGGACGAGGCTCTACCTTATCCATTTGATCAAACTTACATACAGGGATCTCGGGTGAAATAGGTTTATTCCACATGGATAGGGTACTCATGATGAATTATTATATACTTACCTTACTTATGTTTCATTACGTTTCATGAACAGACTTGATAAAACCAAGTATGTATTTTTATTGTCTTGGTTACATTTCATGTAGCAGATACCATGAAACGGAGATATGTATACATATAGTAACTGTTATTGATTAAGATACTAAATATATTTCTCCGCCAGGTTTGCTGAGTGTTGTTGGATGCATCGTACTGGCGTCGAAACATAGCACCTCAGAGCTCGGATACTCGTTTTATCTCTGCGTAGCGTCTGGAAGTTTTGTTCTACTTTTCACAATCTGCTTCTGTGGTATAATGTGCTATGCGTTGAAGGATGACGACGACACGGTTTCAACAAGAGGTAGACAAAACAGTCAGATCAGTACCATTTCTGACCGTAACCAGTCATACGGTGGCAGTTACGAGGTAGAATCATACCAGCCGTCACGTGGTCCGATATCCCCGTATGGAGGGGACCAGTCTTTCCAAGTACACGCACAACAGGCAACTGTTCACCAATCCGCCATCGTTCACGATGAAGAGTCGGGAGGGTTTCTGATGGTTGTGAGGCGACTTCAAATCACTCGGCTTGTTGCGTCTTTCCGTCACAGTGATTAGAACATGAAAAAGGCGATATGTAAAACGGGATCAATAGAACATTTTTAATGTAGATGTCGCCTATGTTAATCAAAAGCCTTTATAGATTTAGAATTTTTTAAAATACCTTTTAACGTTTAAAGAAATACTTGTCTTAGCCAAAATAACAGAAAGGTGGATTATTTTGTGAAGTGTTTATCAAGAGCCTATATAGATTTAGACTTTATTAAAAGATCGTTTAACCTTAAATGTGACACTTGCCTTAGTAAAAAGAAAGAAAGATGGAAAAAAATTGTGAAGTTCAAATCAATTCAATTTAATACATTTTATTGCATAAAGTATCAAACAAACTCTAAGAGCAAATTGCTTAGGCATAATAAATATACTTCGTTAAATTAATTATGTTACGTGTGCAAGGGTGTGTCAACGTTTTTCATGATACAATTTAGACACTCTCTGTCTTTCCTGACTGTATCTGTGTGTCTACCTGTGTCGATTGCGAGGTTATGTGCTGATATTTTAAATCTTATTAAGGCTATTCGATATTTATTTTCTATAAAAAATATGGTTCTAAGAGTAATTCATGTTCGTATTGCTGTCAAATTGTACTCTGGCTGAATTTATGATGGTTAAATACCAAGTTTATTTATACATATCGATGACTTTGTTTTAATTGGTAAACTATTTAATTGTGTATACTATTCTTTGTTGATTCAAATGTTAGACATTCTAATTCAGTCTAATATATGTTTAGTTTGGACGGCCCGATTTAAACCGTTACAGTTTTTTTTATTATCTACGTCCTTTTTGAACATTCAATATACTTTGAATGTTATTGTATGCTCGTCTGATTGATATTTTGATCCAATATTTATTCATCGATTTTCCTAACTATATGTATGCATGGGTTCACGTCCCAGCTCACCATATAAAGCTTCGATATTTGTTGATTTTTTTACACAATGTTTTTTCTAAAAATATTAGTATGGATCTGTTCAATTTCTTTAGCCACAATATTTCCCATATTTATGAACAACAATATTTTAGTGTAAACCCTACAGGACTATCGGTCAATTTGCCTCTTTACTTAATAGGTAAGTCGATTTGATTTATAACAAAAAAGAAAGAGTTCTTGCACACTGCACTCCCTCTCAATGTTGAAGATTCAACAAAAAAAATTTAAGTTTTTTTTTTCCTGACAAAAGTGTTAATTTGATAAAGAGAGATAATTCAAAATGTTAGCAAGGTAGTGTTATGGTTCTTGCCCTAACTCTCAATTTCTTCTGTCATTGAGTGAAAACTCACTTGAATAGTTTTGGAGTTATGCTCCGGACAAGTAAATTTAAAAAATGAAGACACTAGTAATTAAAAAAGTAAGCAAGGTACAGTTATGGATCTTGTACACTACACTTCCTCTCAATGTCCTCTCTCATTATGTGGAGTTTCAACAAAATCGCTTGAATAGTTCTGCAGTTATGCACCGGACAAAAATGTTACGGACGGACGGACAGAGACTATTACCACGTTCCTCTTCGCCTTCTGTGGGGGATAATTAAACCTGACGTTTGGAATAAAGTAAATGCTTTAGTAGTTTAATATCTGTAAAAAATTGGAAATTTCTGAACACCATCAATTAAATCCAGGTAAGCAGTCAAGTTTCAACTTAGATTTATACCACGGATATTGATATATTCCTTCTTAATGGTTATCGCTGCGGATAGTCGTTCGGTTGGCCAGTATTCGATTTCTGTTATAAGAATCTTTTTTGTTCATTTCCCTTGCAACACTACTTTTACCTAAAGTGGCTATGATAATTCACAAATATGTTTGTCATTCATAAACAAATGGTTTCTTTCTTTACATAAGAAATATCTTTCGATACTGGGAGTGCCGCTTAAAATAAGTGCAGTTCACTCAAGAATTTATTTACTTGAATGTGTTCCGTGCCATTTTTATATATTACAGGTAAGATCTGGCATTTCCAGATTTATTGGCGGTGGAAATCCTCAGGATAAATCTGATTAGAACCATCGTCCTTCTGCAAGTGGCATGTTTTTGGAACGAGTCCACACTCAACCCATAACCTGAGCAGTGGAAGCTAAATAACACTATACATGTACGAGGGGTGATCCAGAAGTTTGTGGACACATATCACAATATGAAAATGATATGTCTGATTGTTTTGAAGTTTTACATGTATTATGTTTAATCTATGTGCAAACTGTGTGCAAAATATGAAGAAAATAAGTATTGTAAATATGTCGTGTACGTTTATTCGCCGCAGGTCAGATTAACATTACGTTGTCGCCACGTAAATTTATTTCACAAGTAATTTTCGTACTCTTATTTGTCACTCAAATCATACTCTTTTAGCAATCGAGGAACCGTGTGAGCACTCGAATGACTTGTATGGAATTCATTCTTAATATTCATGTGCACTGTACCGTAACCTATACTTAGTCTGCAGCATATTCATGAATTGTATTATGGCAATCCTTATTGAGGCACCTTTTACTACGCGGCTTTTGCGCGATTTCGACAAAGGGTGACCACACCTATTATCATCCATTATTGTTTCTCGTTCCTCACTCAATTGTCGACTAAAATGCGCTATAAACAACTTTTTCACAGCTTTACTGAGCACATCTATCGTCTGGATCGGTGTTTTGCTAATACTGACATGAAACTTATTGTGGTTCGCCTTTTCCTCAGACGCAATTTTTGCTTGTGAACGAATTTACCTTTTCAATTTTAGTTTGTTTGAACTTCTTACACTTGCCCGCAATGCTTTGACTGGATTGACATATGGAAATACTGATGACACGTCCTCAATAATATGCATGTATGATTAACCATGAGTTTTACAGAATAGAGCAGCAAGAAATATCTCTAATGCGTTCCTTTTTGAAATTCAGGGCCTTTGAAGAACTTCACCGAATGCCAGTAAAGATAAGGATTCAGTATCATACATTATTACTTGTTTATACCTGTTTAAACGCCCAGGCATCTGAATATTTGTCAATTAGACATGCACATGTTGGAGATAATAAACCCTTACAGTATAAGGAATGTTGGAAATGTATATGTTAAAAAGCCCCAAGACTGAGCTTTACAAATTATCATTTTATTATTCTGGCTCACTTTTATGGAACAATCTACCTACTGAAATTCGGTTATACATAATTATTCCAGTAATAATAAGAAATTGACTTGGGAGTAATATGAAGAATATAAACCAAAAAAGTGGAGTAAACACCAAGATTTGAAAAATGTTTTGACTGCTTTTTTTTTATCAACCACGATGAATATTTTACAATTTGTTTTTAATCGTAAATGAGTATTTTTAAACATTTTTTCTTCGTACTACTTTATATATGCATCACCAACAGCTTAATTTGTATTCGGAAAATACAAAATTAAATTAACTATCCATTTAAAACGAAAAAGAACGGCCCGTGTTTTACACTTTTCTTTGTATATCCGGTTCCGAATTAAATGTAGTGTTTACTTTCTATTTTTTATACTTTTATACATAATTAATATGAATATGTGTTATGACAGTCGACCGTAAATTGCAATTTAATCGATATCAGTCCTCCAAAACTGTTGATAAAGTGCGAGCTACAAAGTATCTTCAAACTAAGTACTATGGTTATGCCTAAATTGAGATGTTTATGCTCCCTCCCCCAAAGGAGGGAAGCATATAGTCTCCGCTTCGTCCGTCCGTTCCCAAATTCTTGTCCGGGCTATTTCTCTACAACCCAATGTTGGAATTTTATGAAACTTGCTAGGATGCATCATTACCAAGTGCAGTTGTGCATATTGTCTTTGTTTTCCGGTCCGATTATTTTTCATGGAGATATGGCCCTTTAATTGAGCGTTAAACACTCACTTGGGGAACATCCACCGATATTTTCTTGTTTCTTCTGTTTTTCTTTGAAGACTTCCAGTCCAGATATCTGGATAAAAAAGTGTATTTGACATATAATTGTACCAGAGGTAACATACGTGAAAATAATCAGATCTTTGTCAACTTTTATTATAATCCTACGACGGACATTATGTTATTAAAATATATGAACATGGTCTCAGTTGATTTACTGTTTTCAACATTAAGGACGTTATACATTAATTGATACAGTGTCGCCGGTGTTAAGGAATCATTTTCTTTTATTACTTGTGAATTCAATCTTTAAATTGTTAGTTATGGTTTGTTTATAGTTCATTTAAAGAGAAATTATTTATCTAGTATTCTTTGAAGTTTCCATTTTAAATTCGATCTTACAATGTCTACAGCGTGTGTTATTGCCAGTGCCTTTTCAGATGATACCGGGTCGTAACGAATCGGGCATATTTTATGATGAGGCTGTGTCCGAGGGCTGTTTAAAATGTACTGTGCAATATATTTCAATCAGCTTTACAGTAATTATTACCAAAAAGTGTTTTTCTTCCTTTTTAATTAAAGTAAGTCAACAGATGATAAATTCGGCCTTAAAATTATTGTCATAAATGCGATCACCGTTCGTTTAGGTTCTATACTTATATAAAATGGTACAACCTTGCATTAAACGAACAATAAATATTCTAAAAAAAGGACTTTATCCATTCTTTCACGAATCAGAAAGAGAAAAATGTCAAACAAGCAATGTGAAAACAGTCACTATAATATGTGTAAATTACAATTAACATCATACACATGCAATGAAAAAGTTATATGTACATTTTTGGCAACTACTCTAGGTCATATTTATTTTTGGCACGACACATAGCGAAAAATGTAATACTATAAATGATATATTTACAAGAAATCACAACCTTAAGAAACAAAGCTGGACACAGGATTTCTACATGGCTTACACACTCTTTTACTACTAGTGTCAAATCGCTCTAGAAATAAGGCCAACTAGTAAACCAGTAACACATTGTAACTTTAGTTCCCGTTTTACATTTGTTACTTGCTGAACTTTAATTTGAATGTTTTTAATCAGGAATCCAGATCAAACATATACATGTATCTCTGTCTTGAATATTGATGTATTCGCGGTCTACGATTAACAGGCACAGGCTGTCTCACTTTGAATGCATGGTAACATTTTGATTACACTATTCTTCACATAGACTGTTAACATAGCATGAGTTCCTCCTTGGGCTGCGGTTTTGTGAATGAAAAGTTTTCTCTCCCTTAATTAAACATCTCATATATCTTATTCAATTGCATACAGTATTACAGTATTGTGCATACTAGAGTAGACATAATTATATGTGCTCACAATTAACAAGATGTCCACCTAACACCATTCACATAATTTTGGTTTCAAATAAGAAAACATGCAATCAGGCAATGGATACATAAAACTGTTATATTAGGCAAAACGCGACTATGATTTTAAGCATATTGTGACTAATTATTCAACCAATCAACTGGTCACTACGTTTGCCTTATTGTTTATATTAAATATAGTTATCTACTGTTGCATGAGTCTTAATTACGCATTTGACTGTGTAATTTATGATGAACAAATAAAATAAGCCAAAAATTAAAGAATGTTCTGTTCTGATTTGTCATTGAAATGCTAAACTGGTCCGCCCTATTCAATATTAACATATTGACTGTAACAGTAAGTTATATGTTCGTATGAAAAATGTATTTTGAAATTGTCGATATACAGGGAAGCATTCCAAATTAGTGTTTCGTTTATTTTTGCATTGTCAGTCTAAACATTTTTTCACTTTATGTACAGCAGCGTTTCGGATATCGTTTGTCAGAAATTGTTTGTGGAATTAATTTATTTCAAATGGCATGCAGGCGGAAAATCTATCAGAAAATGTTTGTCGAAACAAGTTATTTCAGATGGCATGCAGGCTGAGAAAGTTTGTCAGAAAATGTTTGTGAAATTAAGTTATTTGAAATGGCTCGCAGGCTGAGAACGTTTGTCAGCAAATGTTTGTGGAAATAAAGTTATTTCAAATTACATGCAGGAGGAAAACGTTTGTCAGAGAATGTTTGTGGAGTTGAGTTATTTCAAATAACATGCAGTTTGAGAACGTTTGTCAGAGAATTTCTGTGGAATTAAGTTATTTCAAATGGCATGCAGGCGGAGAACGTTTGTCAGCAAATGTTTGTGGAATTAAGTTATTTGAAATTACATGCAGGAGGAGAACGTTTGTCAGAAAATGTTGGTGTAATTAAGTTATTTCAAACTACGAGTAGGCGCAGAACGTTTGTCAGCAAATGTTTGTGGAATTAAGTTATTTCAAATTACATGCAGGAGGAGAACGTTTGTCAGAAAATGTTGGTGAAATTAAGTTATTTCAAATTACGAGCAGGCGGAGAACGTTTGTCAGCAAATGTTTGTGGAATTAATTTATTTCAAATAACATGCAGGCGGAGAACGTTTGTCAGAAAATGTTTGTGGAATTAATTTATTTCAAATTACATGCAGGCCGAGAACGTTTGTCAGAAAGTGTTGGTAATATTAAGTTATTTCAAATTACATGCAGGCGGAGAACGTTTGTCAGAAAATGTTGGTAGAATTAAGTTATTTCAAATTACATGCAAGCGGAGAACGTTTGTCAGAAAATGTTGGTGGAATTAAGTTATTTCAAATTACATGCAGGCGGAGAACGTTTGTCAGAAAATGTTTGTAGAATTAAGTTATTTCAATTTACATGCAGGCTGAGAACGTTTGTCAGAAAATGTTTGTAGAATTAAGTTATTTCATATTACATGCAGGAGGAGAACGTTTGTCAGAAAATGTTTGTGGAATTAAGTTGTTTCATATTACATGCAGGCGGAGAACGTTTGTCAGCAAATGTTTGTGGAATTAAGTTATTTCAAATTACATCTTCTATATTATTAGTACTACTACTGCTACTATTACTTCTACTATTACTACTACTGCTACTTTTACTTCTTCTATTACTGGTGCTTCTACTACTACTACTGCTACTACTACTATAACAAATATTATTACTATTGCTACTACTACTACTGTTACTTTTACTACTACTACTTCTACTATTACTGCTACTAATACTACTACTACAACTACTACCAATACTGCTGCTGCAACTATTACTACTACTGCTACTACTACTGCTACTACTACCACTACTACAACTATTACTTCTACTACTACGTCTATTACTACTACTACTACTACTACTACTGCTACTACTATTACTATTACAATACTACTACTTCAACTATTACTACTACTACCAGTACTACAACTATTACTACTACTACTTCTACTACTACTACTACTTCAACTACTACTACTTCAAATTACTGCTGCTGCTACTACTACAACTACTACTAACTACTACTACTACTATTACTACTACTAATACTGTTACTACTACAAATACTATTCTTTACTTAAACAATGGACTAACATCAAAAGTTAGCCTCTGAAATAGTAAAAAAATAACACAAAATTATGTTTAGTCCAGGAAGAGTTGTTTCTTATATTTGAAAAAAACCCGCAAAATGTGACATTTGAAATTTAAATAAGCTCCTGCAGTCACTCATATCTCTGTTTATGTCTATGTTACTACTACCAAGACTAATACTATATATATCTCTTTAAAGTCAAATTTCTTCTGGGCATCAAGAGTTTACGCAGAATAATCTTATAAAAGACGATGTATACAGAAACCGTCGATAAGCTGTGAATGACGAATACCTATAATTCTGCGCGGATCGTCTGCTTAATTTTTTTTATTTCGTCTGCTACAGGTAATCGCTATCGGAAATATCCCAAATTTAACGAGCGATACTCGCCAAGACTTTCGTAACATATCGACAGTTTCCGGTAAAATGAGCAAAATGTTTCACTTTAAATATTGTTTTACTTTATGAAATTTAATATAAATAAAACAGTAAATAGAACTTGTTTATTAATTTCAGCGAGAATATATTCATTTTTTTTATTTTTAATGAAATGGCAACTTAAGTGTGATCAGCTTAGGTAAATTATAAATATTAAAATAAATAAAGATACTTATGGAAAGTATGGTTGTTCTACTGGGATTCTGATTTCTTCTTGCACCAGTAAAACTGGATACGCCGTATTGACTTTACCTGTTGTTGAGGAAACAAAATTTTTAGGTCTTATTTTTGACCGTAAACTTACTTTTATTCCTCATTTTAAATATCTTAAGACAAAGTGTAATAAAGCACTAAATTTATTAAAAGTTGTTGCCAATACTAATTGGGGTGCAGATCGTAAAGTTTTACTTCGACTTTACAGATCTCTAATCAGATCAAAATTGGACTACGGCTCTATTGTATATGGATCAGCTCGCAAGTCTTACTTAGCGATGCTTGATCCTATACACAACCAAGGACTACGACTCGCCCTTGGTGCCTTTCGTACGTCCCCAGCCGACAGTCTCTATTTAGAGGCAAATGAACCATCATTGTATTTAAGACGTGACAAACTGGCTCTTCAATATGCAATTAAACTTCATTCAAATCCATCTAATCCTGCTTTTAATATTTCTTTTGACCCCTATTATGAAACTCTATTTGATAAAAAACCTAAAGCTATTCGAACTTTTGGTCTCCGGATCAAACCAAAACTCACCGAAGCCATTATTGATCTTAATTTAATTGCTAAGTACAAAGTCTCACAAATACCACCATGGACTTTGGAAAAGCCAAAAATAATTTTTGAATTTGTAAAGACAAAAAATCTGAAACAGACTCCACTATCTTCCAAAGTAAGTTTAATGAAGTCAAATCGTCTGACAATCATTATTGTCAAATATATACAGATGGTTCTAAAGATGGAGATACCGTGGCTGCAGCTGCTGTTACGGGACAGCACATCTCAAAGAGCCGTTTACCAAACGGAGCCTCCATCTTTTCAGCTGAACTTAAAGCCATTGATTTGGCATTTAACTACATTAATGAATCTGATAAAAAACAGTTTATTATATTTTCTGATTCACTTTCATCTCTTCAAGCTATAGACGGCATGAAAGATGATAATCCTCTTGTTCTTCAACTTTTAAATAAATACAATGTACTATGTAAAGAAAATACTATTGTTCTCTGCTGGCTTCCTGGTCATACAGGAATAAGTGGAAATGATAAGGCTGCGAAAGCGGCCTTCAGCTTGAATATTTCATTTTTTAAACTACCTTTTACAGATTTTAAATCTAATATTAATAAGTATATTTTTAGTTCATGGCAGTCCTCTTGGAATCTTGCCATACATAATAAGTTACATTATATCAAACCAAAACTTGGCGAATGGCATCCTAGCAATAGGATTATTCGTCGAGAAGAAGTTGTTTTAGCTCGGTGCAGAATAGGGCATACCCGCTGTACCCATTCATATCTTTTAAAGCGAGAAGCTGTCCCAGAATGTGTGCCCTGTTTTGCACCGCTTACTGTTAAGCATATACTTATCGACTGTGTTGACTTTGCTCCAATGAGAGCGAAGTACTACAGGGTTGATAGTATGAAAGAGCTTTTTAATAAAGTTAATGTAACCAGTATATTTGCCTTTTAAAAAGAGGTTAAACTGTTTAAACATTTTTAGTTTAAAACCCGTTGACGGGTTAAATGATTTAGTATATCGTTGATTTCCCTGTATTTAATTGATGTTTTCATTTATTTATTTATTTATTTGTAAATAATTTCATTTATTTATTTGTAAATAGTTTTAATAAATTTTAACCATATTTATTTAATATAATTATTTTTGTCATCACATTCATTAATCTTTGCGCGCACAAAATGACCTATTTATGTGTCGACGTGCCGTAAAACACCATTAATTAATTCATTCATTCATTCATTCATTCATTCATTCATTCATTCATTCATTCATTCATTCATTCATTCATTCATACTACTACTACCACTACTTATACTACTACTGCTACTGCTATTACTACTACTTCTTCTTCTACTACTACTACTACTACTACTACTACTTCTACTACTGCTACTAGTACTACTACTACTACTTTTACTACTACTACTACTACTACTACTACTACTATTACTACTACTACTATTTCTACTACTACTACTACTACTGTTACCACTACTACAACTATTAATATCTAATACTACTACTACTTCTACTATACTATTATTATTACTACTACTACTACTACTTTACTACTACTATTATTACCCATAAAAATTATTACCCATAGTTTCCCATAAAAAAGTAAAAAAAATAACCCAAAATTATGTTTATGTTTCTTATATCTGAAAAAAAAACCACGTCAATTGTGATATTTGAAATTTAAATAAGCACCTGAAGTCACCAATATCTCTGTTTATCTTCTTTAAAGTCAAATTTCTTCTGGGCACCAAGAGTTTACGCGTGATTGAACAGAATAAATTTATAAAAGACGAGATAGGGATGTATACGGAAACCGTCGATAAGCTATGAATGGTGAATACCCATAACTCTGCACGGATCATCTGCTTAAAAAGCTACAGGTATATCCGAAATATAACGAGCGATACTCGCCGAGACTGTTGTAACATATCGACAGTTTTCGGTATTTTGTTTCACTTTAAAAGTTGTTTTACTTCATTAAATTTAAAATAAATAGAACTTGTATATTAATTTCAGCGAGAATGTATACATTTTTTTTATTTTTAATGAAATAGCAATTTAAGCGTGATCAGCTAAGGTAAATTATAAATATAAAAAAAAATAAAGATACCCATGGAAAGCATTGTAACAGTTGTTCTACTCGGATTCTGATTTCTTCTTGCACCGGTGAAACTGGATACGCCGTATTTACTTTAAATATGTTAAAACAGATATAAAACCCCAATAATAAAACAAATTCGTCAACAGCCGTACGATATCCTAAGTTGTAATTTATAAAAAATCTCTTCGTAAACTAGGACAATACTGCCCCCTGGAGATCTCTAATCAGACTTGACTTTATTACGTTTAATACTGTGACTATTACTATTACAACTACTATAACACATTATTCTTTATTTGTACTGATAATGATTGATTGAATATTTAGCGTTATTTTTATGCTATCGAGAGCTAACAGACGATCAGTTAACATAACCACTGTTTCCTGGGATTAACCAGTACTCGAGCACACCCCATCTCCGCAAGTAACTGATAACTTTCCCACTTGAATCAGTGGTGAGAGACGAATGATAATGAGACACCATGTCGTATATCAATCATCACGTAGACTGTTGCCGGGCGGGGATTCGAACTCACGACCCCTGGACTGATAGTCAGATGTGTAACCAACTGAGATAATCCGGCCAGGCTTGTACTGATCAATATAACAAACAAAAAACTCAAAAATATAACCACACAAAAAAAATTGTTTTAATGATACATATTACAATGTTTTTTTTTTATTAAGCTTCTATATATATTACTTCTATCTTAATAAGATTTTATCTCATTGTTCTTTTTACACTTTTTTAAAAATAACTCGTATATATTAATTACCTATTCGACTAATGTTTCGGCAAACATCGACACTTTACGGCAATTATCATGTCCTTTAAATTAAGACTGATGGTCTTTGTTGTTTTTATAACCCCACCCGCTGAGATTACTTGGTCATTGGTAACATTGCTATTACAATAACGCACTGGCACTGATAAGCTCACGCTGCGGGACGCCATAGTGTCCGAAGTTTTTTGAGACATGCAGTTCCGGCATGTAATTCGGCATGTAATCGTTATTAACATGTTTGCCATTTCTTTCTGAAAAGATAGGTATCTATAATATTTTGGGGCAGCGAAAGTAAATATACTTTACAACTACTACAACAACTACTTTTACTACTACTTCTACTACTACTACTACTACTACTACTTCTACTACTACCGCCAACACTACTACTTCTACTACTACTGCTGCGGCTGCTGTTAATACTACTACTACTACTGCTGCTGTTAATACTAATACTACTACCACTAGTACTACTTCTACTACAACTACTTCTACTACTACTGCTGCTGCTGCTGTTAATACTACTACTAATAATACTAAAACTACCGTTGCTGCTGCTGTTAATACTACTACTACAACCTCTACTACTGCTGCTGCTGTTGTTAAAACTACTACTACTACTTCTACTACTGCTGCTGCTGTTAATACTACTACTGCTACTACTACTGCTGCTGCTGTTAATACAATTACTACTACTACTACCACTACTGCTGCTGCTGTTGATACTACTACTATTGCTACTACCACTGCTACTGCTGCTGCTGCTGCTGTTAATACTACAACTACTGCTGCTGCTGTTAATATTACTACTATTACTACTTCTACTGCAGCTGCTCTTGCTGCTGCTTTTAATACTACTACAACTACTACTACTGCTGCTGCTGCTGTTAATACTACTACTAATACTACTTCTTCTGCTGCTGCTGCTGCTTTTAATGCTACTACAACTACTTTTAGTGCTGCTGCTGTTGCTACTGTTACTACTACTTCTACTTCTACTACTACTTCTGCTGTTGCTGCTGTTAATACTAATTCTACTACTGCTACTGCTGTTAAAACTACTTTTAAAACTACTGCTGCTGCTGTTAATAGTACTTCCAGTGCTGCTGCTGATGTTACTTCTTCTATTACTACTGCTGCTGCTGTTTATACTACTACTACTCCTGCTGCTGCTACTGCTGCTGTTACTACTACTACTGCTGCTGTTGATACTACTACTTTTGCTGCTGCTGCTGTTGATATAACTACTACTACTTCTACCACTTTTACTGCTGCTGCTGTTAATACTGCTACTACTTATAGTACTATTGCTGCATCTGCTGTTAATACTACTACTACTACTGCTGTTGATACTACTACTGCTGCTACTACTACTACTACTGCTGCTGCTACTGCTGTAATTACTACTTCTTCTAGTACTACTGATGATGCTGATGCTAATACTACTACTATTACTTCTACTACTACTACTACTGCTACTACTACTACTGCTGCTGTTAAATTAGTACTACAGCTACTACTACTACCACTACTAATACTACTAGTACTACTGTAGCTGCTGCTGTTTATACTACTGCTGCTGCTGCTGTTAAAACTTATACTACTACTACTGCTGCTGCTGTTAATTCTACTAATAATACCTGCTGTTAATAGCACTACTTCTATTATTGCTACTACTGCTGCTATTAATACTACTACTACTTCTACTACTACTACTTCCACCACCACTACAACTACTACCACCATTGCTACTACTTCTACTACTATAACCACTACCTACACCACCACTGCTACTACGACTACTACAACTACTACTACTACAACATCTGTTGCTACTATTACCAATACTACTACTGCTGCTGCTACTACCACTACTACTACTGCTGCTGATGTAACTGCTGCTATTGTTATTTCTGCCACTGTGTACACTACACACAGGCACACATATAAATGCTTCTTTTGTGTTTGTTACTGTCACTTCTACTCCTAGTTTTAATGCACTTGTACGCACGCACATGCATTCACGCGCATGCGGCATATAGAATCGTTCAAACGCACGTACGCTTCACTCACACTGACAGACACATAAATGCGCTTACACAAGCACCAACGCTGCACTCACATACAAGCGCATGCCCACATTCACTCATACACATACACACGCTCCTACTGTACTCGTACACAAAATAATTGATCTATAAATTGAATCTTCTTATTGAACCCTTTACCTTCACATTGGAAACTTTTTCCAATTGGAAATGACCGCTTGGACATCGTTATTTCCCGTTGGAAACTGATGCCAATACATGCATATAAAAATTCCAATTGAACAGGGCGTTATTTTGCTACTTTAATTCCATTTTTCTCAGTATTTTACGAACTTTTTGAGCTGTAATTTTGCATTTAACTTAATGTTAATAATAAAAAAAATTTTTGGAAAAAGTTTTCCCAGAAATTCACTGTGTTGTGTTGTTTGATAGGTTCGTGATATTAAAATGGCCAATATGGCTCAGTGAAGTAACTTGTGTTTGGTATTTGATTCATGATATAGCAATGGCCAATTCGGCTCAATGACGTAACTCGTGTAGTTAATATTTGGTTAGTGATATTAGAACGGCCAAAACGGCTCAGTGGCGTAACTTCTGTTTGATATATGGTTCATGATATTAAAATGGACTATATGTCTGAGTGACGTAACTTGTGTTTGATATATGGTTCGTAATATTATTATGGCCCGTGTGGCTTGATGACGTAACTTGTGTTTGATATATGGTGCGTGATTTTAAAATGTCCCGTATGGCTTAGTTGAGTTACTTGTGTTTGGTATATGGTTCGTGATATAAATATGGCCGTGTGGCTTAGTGACGTCACTTGTGTTTGATACATAGTTTGTGATATTTATATGGCCTGTTAGCTAAGTGGCGTAACTTGTGTTTGATATATGGTTCACGATATTAAAATGGCCGGTATGGATTAGTGATGTAACTTAAGTTCGATATATGGTTCATAATATCAATATTGCATATACGACCTAGTGATGTAACTTGTGTTTGATATGTAGTTTGTGATATTAAATTTGCCTGTATGGCTTAGTGACGTTACTTGTGTTTGATTTATGGATCTTAATATTAAAATGGCCCATACGGCTTGGTGATGTAACTTGTGTTTGATATATGGTTCGTGATATTAATATAGCCTGTACGGCTTAGTGGCGCAACATGTGTTTGATATATATGGTTCGTGATATTAAACTGGCTGATATGGCTTAGTGGCGTAACATGTGTTTGATTTAAGGTTTGTGATATTAATATAGCCTGTACGGCTTAATGGCCAACATGTGTTTGATATATATGGTTCGTGAAATCAGACTGGCTGGTATGGCTTAGTGGCGTAACATGTGTTTGATATATGGTTTGTGATATTAAAATAGCCTGTACGGCTTAGTGGCGCAACATGTGTTTGATATATATGGATCATGATATCAAACTGGCTGGTATGGCTTAGTGACGTAACTTGTATTTGATATATGGTTCGTAATATTTAAATGACCTGTACGACTTAGTGGCATAACTTGTGTTTGATATATGGTTCGTGATATTAATACGGCCAGTTTGGCTAAGTTGCGTAACTTGTGTTTGACATTTGGTTCGTGATATTAATATAGCCGGTATGGCTTAGTGGCGTAACTTGTGTTTAATATTTGGTTCGTGATATTAATATGGCCCGTATGGCTTAGTGGAGTAACTTGTGTTTGATATATATGGTTCGTGATATTAATATGGCCCGTATGGCTTAGTGGAGTAACTTGAGTTTGATATATGGTTCGTGATATTAATATGGCCCGTATGGCTTAGTGGAGTAACTTGTGTTCGATATATGTTTCTTGATATTAATATGGCCCGTACAGCTTAGTGGCATAACTTGTGTTTGATATATGGTTCTTGATATTAATATGGCCCATACAGCTTAGTGGCGTAACTTGTGTTTTATATATGGTTCTTTAGTTGCGTAACTTGTGTTTGATATATGATTGGTGATATTAATATGTCCCATATGGCTTAGTGGCGTAACTTGTGTTGTATATATGGTTCTTGATATTAATATGGCCCATACAGCTTAGTTGCATATCTTGTGTTTGATATATGGTTTTTGATATTAATATGGCCCGTACGGCTTAGTTGCGTAACTTGTGTTTGAAATATGGTTCGTTATATTAATATGGCCCATATGGCTAATTTGCGTGAGATGCATTTGATATATGGTTCGTGATATTAATATGGCTTGTACCGCTTAGTGGCGTAACTTGTGTTTTTTATATGGTTTGTGATAATAATATGGCCCGTACGGCTTAGTGGCGTAAATTGTGTTTTATATATGGTTCGTGATAATAATATGGCACGTATGGCTTAGTGGCGTAAATTGTGTTTTATATATGGTTCGTGATATTAATATGACCAGTATGGCTTAGTGGTGTAACTTGTGTTTGAAATATGGTTTGTGATATTGATATGGCCGGTATGGTTAATTTGCGTGACTTGCATTTGATATATGGTTCGTGATAATAATATGGCCCGTACGGCTTAGTGGCGTAAATTGTGTTTTATATATGGTTCGTGATATTAATATGGCCTGTATGGCTTAGTGGCGTAACTTGTGTTTGAAATATGGTTCGTGATATTAATATGGCCCGTATGGCTAATTTGCGTGACTTGCATTTGATATATGGTTTGTGATACTAATATGGCTTGTACGGCTTAGTGGCGTAACTTGTGTTTTATATATGGTTCGTGATATTAATATGGCCCGTATGGCTAATTTGCGTGACTTGCATTTGATATATGGTTAGTGATATTAATATGGCTTGTACAGCTTAGTGGCGTAACTTGTGTTTTATATATGGTTAGTGATATTAATATGGCCCGTACGGCTTAGTGGCGTAACTTGTGTTTTATATATGGTTCGTGATATTAATATGGCCCGTACGGCTTAGTGGCACAACTTGTGTTTGATATATGGTTTGTGCTAATAATATGGCCTATACGGCTAATTTGCGTAACTTGCATTTGATATATGGTTCGTGATATTAATATGGCCCATACGGCTTAGTGGCGTAACTTGTGTTTGATATATGGTTCGTGATATAAATATGTCCCATACGGCTTAGTGGCGTTATTTGTGTTTTATATATGGTTCGTGATATTAATATGGCCCATACGGCTTAGTGGCGTTATTTGTGTTTTATATATGGTTCGTGATATTAATATGGCCCGTACGGCTTAGTGGCGTTATTTGTGTTTTATATATGGTTCGTGATATTAATATGGCCGGTACGGCTTAGTGGTGTAACCTGTGTTTGATATATTTTTAGTGATATTAATATGGCCTGTGTGGCTTAGTGGCATAACTTGTGTTTGATATATGGTTCGAGATATTAATATGGCCGGTATGACTTAGTGGCCTAACTTATGTTTGATATATGATTCGTGATATTAATATGGCCGGTATGGCTAAGTGGTGTAATTTGTGTTTGATATATGATTCGTGATATTATGGCCGTAATGACTCAGTGGCATAATTTGTGTTTGATATATGATTCGTGATATTAATATAATCTGTATGGCTTAGTGGCGTAACTTGTGTTTGATATATGGTTCGTTATATTAATATTGCTTAGTTGCGTAACTTGCGTTTGATATATGGTTTGTGATTTTAATATGGTCTGTAAGGCTTAGAGGCGTAACTTGTGTTTGCTATATGGTTTGTGATATTAATATGGCCCATACAGTTAATTTGCAGCTCTTGCGTTTGATATATGGTTCGTGTTATTAATATGGCTTGTACGGCTTAGTGGCGTAACTTGCGTTTGATATATGGTTCTTGATATTAAAATGGCCAAAACGGCTTAGCTGCGTAACTTGTGTTTGATATATTGTTCTTGATATTAATATGTCCCATTCGGCTTAGTGGCGTAACTTGTGTTTGCTATATGATTTGTTTTTTTAATATGACCTGTATGGCTTAGTGGCGTAACTTGTGTTTGAAATATGGTTCGTGATATTAATATGGCCCGTAAGGCTAATTTACGTGACTTGCATTTGATATATGGTTCGTGATATTAATATGGCTTGTACGGCTTAGTGGCGTAACTTGTGTTTGATATATGGTTCGTGATAATAATATGGCCCACACGGCTTAGTGGCGTGAATCGTGTTTTGTATATGGTTCGTGATATTAATATGGCCCGTACGGCTTAGTGGCGCAACTTGTGTTTGATATATGGTTTGTGCTAATAATATGGCCCATATGGCTAATTTGCGTAACTTGCATTTGATATATGGTTTGTGATATTAATATGGCCCATACGGCTTAGTGGCGTAACTTGTGTTTTATATATGATTCGTGATAATAATATGGCCCACACGGCTTAGTGGCGTGAATCGTGTTTTGTATATGGTTCGTGATATTAATATGGCCCCTACGGCTTAGTGGCGCAACTTGTGTTTGATATATGGTTTGTGCTAATAATATGGCCCATACGGCTAATTTGCGTAACTTGCATTTGATATATGGTTCGTGATATTAATATGGCCCATACGGCTTAGTGGCGTAACTTGTGTTTGATATATGGTTCGTGATATTAATATGTCCCATACGGCTTAGTGGCGTTATTTGTGTTTTATATATGGTTCGTGATATTAATATGTCCCATACAGCTTAGTGGCGTAAATTGTGTTTGATATATGTTTTGTGATATTAATATGGCTTGTACGGCTTAGTGGCATTATTTGTGTTTTATATATGGTTCGTGATATTAATATGGCCCGTACGACTTAGTGGCATTATTTGTGTTTTATATATGGTTCGTGATATTAATATGGCCCGTACTGCTTAGTGGCGTAACTTGTGTTTTATATATGGTTCGTGATATTAATATGGCCCGTACGGCTTAGTGGCATAACTTGTGTTTTATATATGGTTCGTGATATTAATATGGCCCGTACGGCTTAGTGGCGTAACTTGTGTTTTATATATGGTTCGTGATATTAATATGGCCGGTACGGCTTAGTGGCGTAACTTTTGTTTTATATATGGTTCGTGATATTAATATGGCCGGTATAGCTTAGTGGTGTAATTTGTGTTTGATATTTGATTCGTGATATTATGGCCGTAATGACTCAGTGGCATAACTTGTGTTTGATTTATGGTTCATGATATTAATATAATCTGTATGTCTTAGTGGCATAACTTGTGTTTGATATATGGTTCGTTATATTAATATTGCTTAGTTGCGTAACTTGCGTTTGATATATGGTTTGTGATTTTAATATGGTCTGTAAGGCTTAGTGGCGTAACTTGTGTTTGATATATGGTTTGTAATATTAATATGGCCCATACGGCTTAGTGACGTAACTTGTGTTTTATATTAATATGGCCTGTACGGCTTAGTGGTGTAACTTGCGTTTGATATATGGTTCTTGATATTAAAATGGCCAAAATGGCTTAGCTGCGTAACTTGTGTTTCATATATTGTTCTTGATATTAATATGTCTTGTACAGCTAATTTGCGTAACTTGCGTTTGATATATGGTTCGTGGTATTAATATGGCTTGTAAGGCTTAGTGGCATAACTTGTGTTTGATGTACGGTTCATGATATTAATATGGCCTGTATGGCTTAGTGGCGTAACTTGTGTTTGATATATGATTTGTTTCATTAGTATGACCTGTATGGCTAAGTGGCTTAACTTGTGTTTGATATATGGTTCGTGATATTAATATGACCTGTATGGCTTAGTGGTGTAATTTGTGTTTGATATATGATTCGTGATGTTAATATGGCCGGTATGGCTCAGTGGTGTAACTTGTGTTTGATATATGGTTCGTGATATTAATATGGCCTGTATGGCTTAGTGACGTAACTTGTGTTTGATATATGGTTCGTGATATCAATATGGCCTGTATGGCTTAGTGGCGTAACTTGTGTTTGATATATGGTGGGTATACGTGCTTCAGAAACGGTACCTTATAATAACTGATAACTTAGACTGTATGAAAGACGGGATACGTGTTTTTTGGTGACTATCCCGTTTGAAACTTGGTTATACACTTGTTTATATTTACACATTTGCAACACAATATAAAATGTTCAAAGCTTAATTTCTAAAAGTATAGAAAGAAAACGGTAGCGATTTGAATGTATCCACGTATTATACAATACAATACAATATCCTTTATTCACTCTGAACCTCAAGTCATGAGATCATACTTAATTAATATGTTAAGGTTTATATAAGATGGTTAGTAACAGTATTTTTTTAAAACAATGTATATTAATATTTGTATATTCTTCTCCAAAATTTGATGGGAGATTTCCATGTCATGTAAATCACCCGATATATTAAATAGAAATTATCTTGGCTAATCCATTTAACTGTCCCCTCATCCCAATAAACAACCATGACAATTAACAGATAAATCGGCACCCAGCTGTGATATCTCCCTAAGGCCATTGCACTGTCACACATCATAAATTTCAACACATGTGTAAGATTACCCTAAGCTAAAAATAGCATATGCTAAAAATAGTCACGTGGTCGCGTAGTGACAACCGGCATATTCGTATTTTTAATTATTATATATATTTACATTTTTAAATCATATAAAAATTTAATATGTCTTAAAATATGCTAAACAGGTTTAGAAAAAAATGTTTATGCCAATACACTGTCAACTATACTTTCTTGGGTAACCCCAATTTTTTGTCAACAAATAGTTAGTTTCAAAATGGCGGCTTCCGGGATAAAAACAATAAGTGACTGTAGATTTTGCCTGTAAAATAATTTTGTTTATAATGTCAGCGATGACTGTTGGTTGTTTGATATCAATACCAAGGTTTTACAATAAGTAGATCTGTTTGATCTGTATTCTCTGTTGTTATAATGCTAATATTGACCATATTTATAGCGAGTCTCTAGTGACAAAGTGGGTGGGGTAATAAAGTTATTTAGAAAATGTTGTGGAATGTTTTAACCAACGGCAATTTCAGTCAATACGCTAGCTGGAAATCCATAATTTATGTATTAATAATTTTAAAATAAATTGATGTATATAAATTTTAAATAATTATAAAATACACCTTATGGGGTTTTGTGAGAATAGCATGCTATAGAAAAAATAAAAGCAAAACAAAATAAGGCCCAAACAGCTGTTATTTATGTGCACAAATGCACAAACATTGACAAAATCAAACAAGTACAGAAACATGACTGGGGCCGTTTTGGTTTTTGACTGCACTCCATTTAAACTAATGCATCATTTGCAATATAAATCAACACATTACTACCAATCATTGCTTCCCCTAATTATCGACTTCAGGCAATAATAACTCACAAGATAATAATAATTTTTAATAGTATTGCAATATACATTAAAAATTATATTCATAAAAAACGTGTTTAATTCAAATGCTAAAACAAGTAAAAGAAAACATGCAGTAAGTTACTGTAACTTATCAGTGGTTTGATAACGATTTAAAAAATGGCTCTTAATTTGGCTCCATTTTTTTTAATTTGGCTCCAACTTTTCAAATATGGCGAAAGTAGTGGCGAAAAGAAAAAATAGCCAGAGGAGGCCCTGTATTTAAATCCTACTCACATACGCACACATACTATATCTCTGCATATTCACTCACACACATATACTTAATCTTAATTTAAGTATATTTTGTCGTACGTAGTACTTTGGTTTTAAGAATGTTTCGCGCGCAAAAGTTAATCCATTGCATACAAGTAAATAGTGGAATTCGTCAGCATTATCTTAGTCAGGCCTAAAAAAAAAAGATGTTTGTTTCCGGTTACCCGACCGACCCTATATTTTAACTGCCGACTCAAAAGTTTTTATGTCCAAAAAATCGGCACCGGATTTCGCGCTTTTTGGTAATTTTCACAACAAAGTAATTCTTACGCACCGGCGCGCTGTGTCGTTTAGACGCTCGTAATCTCATTATAAAATTATTACTGCATACGCCTAGACGATATAGACTCACAGAAACGGTGCAAGGTATAATTTTTGCGAAGACAGTATAGACTTAGACCAGGAACAATGGTGCAAAATTGAGTGGACTGGTAGCTATAACACACAGATGGGACTATTTCTTAGGGAAGAGGCTATTTATCAAGAAGGTTCCCCTGTCACTGCGCATGATCAATATTTTTTCATATTCGCAATATCTCTCCTTCGAATATGAAAAACCCAAACCTCCATTTCTGGAGAGTATTGAACCTTCTTGACGTTTATCTGTTTATATTACATTTTTCTGCATTGTGAAGGAAAAATGATATTCTCTTGACGAATATACATTATATTTTTCTACATTGTGAAGGAGAAATAACATTAAGACATTGATTGGTAGGTGTTTTTCGATCAGAGTTCTGTAAATATCATAATAATGTGTCTTTAAAATTTGGTTTTACCAGTGGGAGTTTGTTATTTTTAGTTTTTTATGAGTATAACAATGTAATCGATAACTTATATACCTTCATTACAAAAATTGTTACCCCCCCCCCCTCTCCATTCCCTTACACACATACAAACATGTATATGGAACTGTCATTATAAGAGTTTAAAAGCAAAAACATCAAAATAATACACCACATTAAAATGCACCCCACCCACAAACAGATCTTTAACAGTATACTGCAGTCTCAACAAACGTTTACTCTTTGAGAAAAAATGGCAGTGATTGTTTGTATTTATATTTATTAAAGAGTGGTTTAAAACATTAAATATTGTTCTGTAACTTCTGTGTATCAATATTAAGTGTGTTTTTTATTGTAGAAATTGTAAATACAGAAAAGAGGTAATACTTTCTTAGCTTTACACAGGAAGTCTATCAGGGAGAAAGTCTTTGTAGTACAAGAAAGTACAAACTCCTCCAAGGAGTGAGATGTCAGTTCAAGTCTGACCTTGGACAAATTGATAGACTTCCATTACTTTTTCATAATGATATATAATAAAGGCTTTCAATTGTGCAATGATGTGGACTTTGGTTAAAATATTTGGTATGAAATATGGCTTATTTATACAAATAAGACAATCATTAAGCAAAGTTTAACTTATAAACTTTTTAAACCCTATTTAGTTTCCATTCAGTAAGGCAAATTGAAATGAAAATAAAGAATATTGAAATACTTGCATACAATCATTCAGTCTGTATGTCAACTATATATATAGTGTGTTATTGTCAGTCACTTCACTTCAATTATTAATTATTGTATTCTATTTTTTTAATAATGTAAAACTTAAACCCAAAATAATACTTGTGTGTATGGCATGCTATAAGTACAAGCATTTAGTTATTTAAGATTTGGAGATACTAATTAGTTTGAACTTTTGATATATGACACTGTCAAAGGTTCACGTACAGCAGGCAAAAAAATATAATTAGTAACATATTTTATGGTCATTTAGCGAAGAGAATGGACATCTGATATATAGAAAATCGTGCATTATGTGTTAATGATGTGTAATGTTGAAACAATAGAAACTGCATTTCGTTTCTTTATGAAAATCAATTGAATTTTGGTAGTGCTTAAAGTACCAGTTTGCATTTCATTGGCACCATTATGTTGCTTTGCTTTTAGCTTGTAGGACATTACATTTCATGGGATGCTTACTGTAGCCTAGGTAGCCATAAAGATGTGCACAACTGTGCTTATTCAACAGGGCTTGGAACAAAGTCACTATTCAAACAATGACATTAAATTGGTAGCTAGATACTTTAATATAAAAAAAACATCATAGTTATTCTTTCATCTTAAATAATTTGAAAATATATTGTAAATTATACAATTTTGAGTTTTCATTGAAAGATAAAAAACATTCTCTAGTCTAGTTCGGACTTCAGACATTAATCTAGCCTGTTTTTCATCACTGGATCAAACTCAAAATTATGCTACCATTCCTGAAATAAACACAAACTTATTTACTAATATAAGCATTTTTCACTATCCTCATTTCATAAATTCAAAACTGATTTACAATATGTAGTATGAAGCCTCCAACAGATATCCTTAGTTGGGATTGAACCAACATCTTCCATCTTAAAGACAGATGTACTTCATTGTACTATAAGGATGCATTTTGAAGCTGCATTAAACTTACACTGTACATTAATTATGATAGTTCAAATTCCTGTTTTATTTTTAAGTCTTACAGTAATTCAAGCTTTAAAAATGTTTGCTTTTAATTATCAATTTTGTAAAAATTAAATCGTCGCCATTAAGCAAACTTGAATAAACCGACAACTTTTTTCAATAATTTTACACTCTTTTTACAGCGACACACATACTCATACAGGTATGAAGAGGTACATAGGTAAGAGAAGTAAACTTACCTTGACACACATACACTCCTTGTACATAAGTATGAGGAGAGAGAATCTTACCCCAACACACATACACTCCTCATACATAGGTACGAGGAGAGGGAGACTTACTTTGACACACATACACTCATCATATATTGGTATGAGGAGAGGGAAACTTACCTTAACACACATATATTCCTTGTACATAGGTATGAGGAGAGAGAAACTTACCTTGACACACATACACTCCTCATACATGGGTTTGAGTAGAGAGAATCTTACATTGACACACATACACTTCTCATACATTGGTATGAGGAGAGAGAATCTTACCTCTTAAATGCACTGATGTTGACTACTAATATTTTGTACCATGGATAAACGTGACCTAATCTGATTCCTTACAGATTCTGGGATAGAAAGGAAACGAGTTTGATTTAAACCAGTTGTATGAAAATGAGTCTGTATGTACTTCACAGAAACAACCCCAGAACTTTGCACTATTACATTCATTCTTGATGGGCAGATCTTACCTATTTTTGCTGAGCCTTTACATGCACGTTGCCATTTCAGTTCCATGAATAGTCTTAGGTGTTCAGCCATTTTATCTACTGTCCTAAACTTTTCAGAACAAGATGGTACACTGCAAGGAATTGAAGTCAATGGTTTTTCCTTTTTGTCTAATGGACTAGAAAGGCATTTACAACTATGTCTTTTCAAACTTTTCTTTGAAGAGAAATACATATTGCAATGACTAAAAACAGTTCCAACAAGACAAGAGTCTTTACCTTTACATACACAGGTGTCAGGTGAGTGAAACTTAACTTGACAAACATACACTCTTCATAAACAGTTACCAGGTGAGTAAAACTTACCTTGACACACATACACAGGTGTCAGGTGAGTGAAACTTACATTGGTACACATACACTCTTCATACACAGGTGTCAGGTGAGTGAAACTTACCTTGGTACACAAACACTCTTTATACACAGGTGTCAGGGGAGTGAAACTTACCTTGGCACACATACACTCTTCATACACAGGTGTCAGGTGAGTGAAACTTACCTTGACACACATACACTCTTCATACACAGGTGTCAGGTTAGTAAAACTTACCTTGACACACAAACACTCTTCATACACAGGTGTCAGGTTAGTAAAGCTTACCTTGACACACATACACTCTTCATACACAGGTGTCATGTTAGTAAAGCTTACCTTGACACACATACACTTTTCATACACAGGTGTCAGGTTAGTAAAGCTTACCTTGACACACATACACAGTTGACAGGTGAGTGAAACTTACCTTGGCACACATACACTCTTCATACACAGGTGTCAGGTGAGTGAAACTTACCTTGACACACATTCACTCTTCATACACAGGTGTCAGGTTAGTAAAACTTACCTTGACACACATACACTCTTCATACACAGGTGTCAGTTTAGTAAAGCTTACCTTGACACACATACACTCTTCATACACAGGTGTCATGTTAGTAAAGCTTACCTTGACACACAAACACTCTTCATACACAGGTGTCAGGTTAGTAAAGCTTACCTTGACACACATACACAGTTGACAGGTGAGTGAAACTTACCTTGGCACACATACACTATTCATACACAGGTGTCAGGTTAGTAAAACTTACCTTGACACACATATACTCTTCATACACAGGTTAGTAAAACTTACCTTGACACACATACACTCTTCATACACAGATGTCAGGTTAGTAAAACTTACTTTGACACACATACAGTCTCCATACACAGGTGTCAGGTGAGTGAAACTTACCTTGACACACATACACTCTTCATAAACAGGTACCAGGTGAGAGAAACTTACCTTGGTACACATACACTCTTCATAAACAGGTACCAGGTGAGTGAAACTTACTGTGACACACATACACAGGTGTCAGGTGAGTGAAACTTACCTTGACACATATACACTCTTCATACACAGGTACCAAGTGAGTGAAACTTACCTTGACACACATACATTCTTCATAAACAGGTACCAGGTGAGTGAAACTTACTGTGACACACATACACAGGTGAGTGAAACTTACCTTGACACATTTACACTCTTCATAAAAAGGTACCAGGTGAGTGAAACTTACCTTGGCACACGTACACTCTTCATAAACAGGTACCAGGTGAGTGAATCTTACTGTGACACACATACACAGGTGTCAGGTTAGTGAAATTTACCTTGACACATATACACTCTTCATACACGGGTACCAGGTGAGTGAAACTTACCTTGACACATATACACTCTTTATAAACAGGTGCCAGGTGAGTAGAACTTACCTTGACACACATACACTCTTCATATACAGGTGTCAGTTGAGTTTAACTTACCATGGCACACAAACATCAACTTAATTTACTAAATATATATTTAAATTATACCTTGATAATATCTTCATGTGCCTGATTAGGACTTAATTCAACTAGTTGCTGAGTTGGTGCTACCTGAAATCACAAGTAAAAACTTAGGTGCAAATAAGATAACCCACTAATATTTTTGTAAATTTTGGTGTTGTTAAACAGACATTTGATCATTGATTTTCAATTAAAACCTTTACATCAATCATTACTGACTGCAAGTCTAGTAACACATGCTTTATCAATGAGGTGAATATTTGTATCAAACTATATCAAATTTGTTTCAGGGATTTAGATCATTTGGAGCAGTCAGCAGACACTGTGCTAATTTGAACTTTAAACTGTACGACCTAGACTTGATCTACTACTTGAAAGGACACACCGTTTTGTATGATGCTATTCTTATATCAATGCAACAGAAGATAAAAACAGAGAAAAAAAGATTATAAGAAATATATTGTTTTAATTATACTTGGATGACTTCAGACAGTGCCTGATCAGGGCTAACTACCAGTACATAGTCAGTTGGCACTACCTGTAATATATGCAAATATTTGCTTCTTTAAACCTACATAAGGGTTTCTCCATGACCTAGTGGTCTAAGGCGCTGTCTCAAGATCATTGACCTCTCACAGCTAAGGTCATAGGTTTGAGATCCACTTGCTCCAAAAACTTCAATAGAGGAAGTTTGCCAGTTACTTGTGGAAGGACAGTGCTTCTACTCGGATTCATTATAAGGTCTTCTACCACCAATAAAACTGGATAAGCCATATATAGCCTGAAATGTGTTAAAAATAGCTTTGGTGCTATTGCCTTTGCATTATTTATGTTACATAAATGCTTCAGGAACTTTTAACCTATGGTTGATTTTCATTCTATAAATAATGTATAACGATTAAATGACAAAACAAGACTATGAATCAATTTTTTAAACTGAGTCTGATTATTTGTCATAATGCAACACCATGGACTGTTGTCATATTTATCTTGATCTTGGACTCATTATCCAAAAGGCTACAGAGGTAATTGTCAGTATATTTATGTATAAAAGTTGCAAGTGCATCTAAATTGTTTTGAGGCGTTTCAATAAAGAACAGTTAATCAACATATTTTTTTCTCTATTGGTACTTGTATTGATTTATTTACTAAAAATAACTGTGAATGTATGAAATGAGATTATTAAAATACAACTTTTTATTTTACCTGGGTGATCCCATCTGGTGTAAGACCAGGACTGACAGCAACATGCTGATTTGGCACTACCTACAATTAACATAATTTAATGTTAGCTGAGTTGTATAGATTTATTACATTGTTGAAATTGTAAAAAATATTTATACATTAGTTACATTTTAATAAAAATTAGTCTAATCAATCAGACATTTGAAATGCTATTGCAGCCTCATCAAAATTGGATAGAATATATATATATTTACACAATGTCATTCACAAACAAATTCAGTGAATCCTGGGCAATTAAATAGAACTGACGATGCAGCTCTGTAAACAATGACAAAAAGTGTTACTGTTTCCTTTAAAGAAAAACATTTTGTAAAATGTGGGAAGATATATGTAATTGTATTGTTTAAATGCAATTATATATTACGGTTATTACCTGTGCAATTCCTGGAAAAGGATCTACAGCTAACTGTGTTGGCGCTACCTACAATCACAGCAAGTGAATATTTCATGACCATACTAATACAAATATATTATCTACTTATTTGTGTGCTAACATATGAAAGTTTTGTATAATATGTATTTATTTTTTTTAAATCCAAAGCAATATTTAATTGTGTTATTAATGTTTGTTTGAATATTTAGCATCATTATTATGCCACTGATGGCTAACACACAATCAGTTAAGCTAAAAACTGTTTCCTTGGTTCCTGGAAAGTAAACCAGTACTCAAGCACGCCCATCTCTGCAAAAAACTGGCAACTTTCCTACTTCAGCATCAGTAACAAAAGACAATATATATAAATCATCACCGAGACGGTGACTGTGTGGTGATTTGAACTATGACAATGTAAAATGATATGATTTTAAAATATACCATTTAATGTATTTAAGTGTATTCATTTTATTATTAATGGATATTCTTTATCTTACAATGGTTACCCTAAATAATAACACATTATTTCTTTTAAACAATTGTAAAGTATTCTCAGTGACAATCCTGTCATTCTTTTTAACTCTATTTATAACAATTTATTATAACAGTTAAACTTACATTATAGTTGTGCTCATCAGCAAAAAATAAACACAATAACAGGAGCTGAAAACATAAATTACAATGGATACAATTAAACCATTTTCACCGATTGGTAGAATGTGGGGCGGAAGTCAAATGGATAGTGTTGGCTGCTCATGCCTGAGGTTGCGGGTTCAATCCCCAGTTGACCAGATGCCCCATATAAAACAACACTCAGTAGTTGGTGCTACCCAGGAAACGGACTCGGAGAGTGGTTGATATGAGCTCTGAGCTTTCATTGCAATCAAGCTAAAATAAATTAGTATGAACTAAATTATTATTAAATTTAGTTACATACATAAATTTATAGTCAGTTACTCACCAGCTCAATTGGCTATATAATGATTCAAACTCTTGACCCCTTGATTGAAAGTCTGACACATTACCCACTTAGTGCGACATATTGCAATTTACTAGAATCCTTGTAAAGATTTTTTATTTTGCTTCTCTAGAGACAAGTCGGATATCAAAATAATTAAAAAGCTGTGCATAAACACCATATTTATGAGCTTAGTATTAAACCAGGTCCTGCTGTGGTTGGATGTACACACACCTATAGTATAAAATTCTTTATTAAATTACCCACCAAGACCATACATCGATTTATTGACATGCAATTTAAAACTAAGGTTATCATACGTAACACTTGGTGTGTGTGTGTGGGGGGGGGGGGATAGTAGTAGTAGAGCACTGAATCCATGTTCGATGGGGGGGGGGGGGGGGGGGGGGGCTGGAGTTCGATCTTTCGACTATATGTGGTGTCCTTGAGTAAGACGTTTTTTTTCCGCATATGCTAAGTACTGGTTCTACCAAGGCAGTCTCCGAGCGAAATTTGTCTTAGTTGTAAACTGGTACCAAGTTAAGTTTCACAATAGTAGTAAACTTAATAAGTTTAAACTTAACTCTCGTTTACATGTACGTGTTCGACTTAAACAAAACATAAACTAAGAGTATCACACGTATCGGGGTTTACATCCAACCACTAATTCCGTATAAAAGACATTATTATTACCGAAAGCATTAACATTTCGTGTTTACTGTCCATCTTGAATTTTAGCGGTAAATAGAAAAATCCGAGGATTCCGAAAGTTCCAAGTTGATCATGCGCAGTGAAAGGGAACCTTCTTGATATTTAGCCTCTTCCATTTCTTAGACGGTAAGAATTTTGCATAATTTGGCTGATTTGACCTCTGTATGTGAAATAGGGACACCTACTTTCGCTTTGAGCAAAATTGTGAAATTGGAAGCAGTTAATGCCCATGTTTTTAACTGTTTTTTGTGTTCTGCTTGAATTGAATATGAATTCTGGAAATTCTCAATGAGTTTGGAGTACAACTGTAAGTGTGACAGTCTAGTGTGCTTATATTACGGTCTATGTGAAATTAATGGTGGTCCAGCTTCTGTATGGAGATGGCTGTTGTGAACGGTGCGTTGGAATTTTTGGTAATATTTTCTGCAGGTAGGTTGATATAATTATTATTTTTAAATAAGTCACATATACATGTGTTTATTGGCAGTTAATAACGATTATTAAATGATGCAGTTGCAAATAAGAGGTAAGTTTATGTGTTTTCTCGGGCCATGAATGCAGTTTTGAGGCTATTTTTTGGTTAGAGACTATTTGTCAGCCTCAGCAACATGGATGCAGCTTACAAACAGTACATAACAACGAACCTGGAGAAGCGCAGTGTTTTAGGTGAGAATGGTGTGTGTGTAATTTGGACTAGTGGTCAAACCCACAATGGATATGGACAGTGTCGATGGCTCGGGCCAGATTGGTGCAGGCGTAGCAGTCCATATTTAGTACACAGGCTTGCCATGTGCTTGAAGATCAACAGCATGGAACTGGGACCAAAGGGTTGGTGTGTCAGCCATTTATGTCACAATAAATTGTGCATAAATCAGGACCACCTTTCCCATGAGCCACTAGGAACAAACAATGAGAGGGAGTCGTGTGTGTCTGCTGGATCGTGCCGTGAACATGGGCAGTTCACGGCCTGTCTTGTGGAGCTCAAGTTTTAATGGTTTGTTGCAATTATTTTTACATATCAATTAGCATGGTATAGCTGTGTAGTGTAGGTTAGTGTCCACATAGTGGAACATGCTTAGTGTGATTTAGTTTAATTCAGGTGAAGTCTAATTAGCTACTGTTTCTGGAAGGTTTAATGAGAAGAACACAGGTAGGTAAAGTTTAATTTTTAATTTGTTCATGTTTTCTTGTATGCAATGCACAATATAATTATCAAAACAATATAATACAATGGTCACACACACACACACACACACACACACACACACACACTCACTCACTCACTCACTCACATATAGATATAAACATATTCTATATTATTCTATTCTGTTCTGTTCTGTTCTATATACATTTTATCATTAGAATTTATTATTTTCTCTCTCTATTTATCACAGTTCTAGCATTTTATTCAGGTGTCTGGTAGTTATGGTCACTCCTTTTTTTAGGTAATCAGATTGTCTATTGTTTTTGAGACGTCTATACCACCGATGGCGAGACTCCATTTCACCACGACGCAAAATTATACGTCTGTTGTACTGCTTGTCTTTCCTGTACTTTCGATGACTTCTCATATCCGCACCAATTTTTGAAACTGCCTGTCCTGTTCTCTTTGACAGATAAATACCCATGTACTCCAATTTTTTAATTAAGCGGTAGCTTGTCCATTATTGTGCCGGAGAACTGCTGATGCACATCTTCCACCATAGTTACGGGAGAAGTTCACATTCTTAGGAGCACTTTTTGATAGTGTAGCATTAAATGACTCCACTGATTGTGTGTTATAATTAAACTGTGTGCTTTCTATTGCTTTCTCACATAAGCGTATTTTGAGTATATCTTCTAACAGTTCTTTATCACTTTCAGCCATTCTCAATGTGGTGATCTTGTGTGGAGCCAAGAATGCAGAGCGTTCGAACCAGCACGACTTTTGGCCTCCCCCACATACGAAAGAGTTTCTTCGACACGTTGTGCAGTCACCATCATAGCACTGTATTGTGGATTCCAACGCTTTCTTCACAGCTTTGATCATGGAAGGTAAGTCACCACAGTATAACTCTAGCACTTTCTTCACAATCAAACTGCATCTTGATTTTACATCCAGTGCAAATATCGTCTGAGCTTTTTTAGATGCTTCTCGTGTGCTGCAGCCAACAAACATGTCTTTGCTAAATGTTGCAGAAATACATTTTCGCACTTGTGACCTTCCTATGTGTGCTGGATCCGCTTGCTGCAGGATTTTGTGACCTGAAAAAAATGGTTTCATAAATTTCTTGAAAACCTTTTTGAGCTTGGGCGTCCTGGTCTGTTGTTAGTATGCTTACTTTCACTCCTTTTTGCCCAAGTCTGGTAGCTATTGATTTTGCCATCTCATACTCTGAATGTGGAGCTACATTTGGCAAGGTCGCTGTGCAGTCTGCGTGTCCTGGGCAATTCACATCATAGCCCTTTGATCGTAAATGCGCACCAACATAGCACAGTTTGTTTTCGATTTCATAATCCAGTATGAAATGATTTTCCGTCATGGACTCAGCAAACACACCGATTGCCTGGGATGAGTTGTGGCCAGGTTTCGTACAGCTTACAGTTGTAAGCGAGTTGTATCGACCGTCAAACGAACCGTGGATTTCTCCGCTTAGACCGAGATCAGACAGAGTTGTTTGAAGCAGTTGTAACTTCTCCTCCATATCTAACTTTGTCACTTTGACTGTTTCTCGTGCCACCTTATTAGCTGTCTTTTGCCTTGCATTATTAGTTGGTGGTGGAATGTCCATTGATGCAATAAGAAGACGAGACCGTGTGACGGCAATTGGTGTGTCTTGAAGTCCAGCTTGGAATGATACATTTATCTCAGCAGCATTTGGACCAGACAGGCGGGTCACTATTTCCTTGAAGAACTTGTATTTCTTTGATTTGTAGGTACAATTTACACATCTGAATGTGTATTTCCAAGCCAGGCCCTGCTTTTCATTGCTGTGGATAGCAAAATGAGGTTTTGTACAGGTTGTAGATTCCTGATGACTCTGAGTACAGTCGTTGAATGCCTCCATCATTTTGTCATTGTCTATGATTCGATTGCCATCATGTTCTACCTCTTGATTGATGTCCTGTGTTTTGTTGACTGTTTCAGGCCTGTGACGCAAGACTAGCACATCAGCTTCTTGACTGGTAGATGGTAACGTCTGACTGCAGAGTGAAAGTGAAGTAGTAGACCGCCTTATCGACCATGTTGTCACTACTGTTGGATGATGATGCTGATGATAATCTGACGAGGCCCTTATTATAAGGTGTGCAGTTTTTCTTGAACATAGCATGTTTCCTCTTTCTTTCACCTTTCATGGTGGAATAGTAATATCCCAGTTTCTACAGTGCCTTATATAGCAGAATATAAACATGGGAGGAGTGGACATGAGCATCTGGTTACCTGTTTTGGCAATCTGGTTACCTGTTTTGGCTTCTGTTTTCAGACCTGTGTTGTTTAGCACAGCAGGATGCCTTCTTTGATGTTTAATATGCAACTTGCCTGGAATGGAAGCCTGCTTCTTTCTGTTGAACTTATTTTATTCAAAATGATTTAATAACATTATAACAATAAATAAATAGTAAAATAAACATTTTATTTAAAGTAAAAAAATAATTATGTAAAATAAATGTAGAGATTTAGTCAGAATTTCAATGTTTTGGTCGGTAGCCGACATCTAATTTTTTTTATAAATTTTCTCTTACTTGTATGACAGAGAAACTAGTTTCACTTTCAGATTACGAATAATATACACTTAGTACCTAGCAAGTTTCATCAAATTTGAATCATGAATAAAAAAGTTATTAAATTTTTAGAATTTCTGAATTGTTCCAGAATTTGGCTATTTTGGTCAATTTGTCAAAATACCAGCAAAAGTTGAAAGGCTGTAAAAAAAAAAATCTTATCTTTTTTTCAAGATGTTTTACCATGGTTACATTAGTAATATATGGGAAATTTTTGTGCATATTAATTTGACAATTTTCAAATCCAGATTTTCTTCTGGGAATTTGTTTTCTTTAGAAATCTCTGAAAAATGGCGCCAATTTCTATACAGTCATCTAAAAAAAAAATATTTTTTTTATATCTTCATTTGGCATTCCTTAATTTTATAATTTTCAGACAGAGTAAATGTATACGGATAAATATATGCAGGTAGTGGTATGTTATCAAGCCTAAAATAGTTGTATTACTGTTTTCAGGTTGTGCGGATTGCCAGATCTTTGGATTTTCGCCTGAATTTGACGCAATATCATACGTTCAACTGGCACATGAATGTGAAGGACAGTTTTTGAGATACAGCCATGGAATCTACTCTTACCACTAGCCCTAAGGTAGGAGAGCACAGCCATATGTTTTTAAAAGTCAGAATTAATGGAACAGTTTCAAATAGGACTTAGACCAGGAACCAGGGGATCAAAATGGTAGTACCCGAAAGTAGTTCCATAGAAAATTGACAGTGGTCATTCAAGATGGTGTGAGTGTGAAAATGCACTTGACAGGTACTATTGCAATGTGAATTTGTGAAGGGAATATATTTTCCCAGAGAATGGTGCAAAATTGAGTGGACTGGTAGCTATAACACACAGATGGGACTATTTCTTAGACGGTAAGAATTTTGCATAATTTGGCTGATTTGACCTCTGTATGTGAAATAGGGACACCTACTTTCGCTTTGAGCAAAATTGTGAAATTGGAAGCAGTTAATGACCATGTTTTTAACTGTTTTTTGTGTTCTGCTTGAATTGAATATGAATTCTGGAAATTCTCAATGAGTTTGGAGTACAACTGTAAGTGTGACAGTCTAGTGTGCTTATATTACGGTCTATGTGAAATTAATGGTGGTCCAGCTTCGTATAGGTGTAACCCCACCATTGATTTTTGTTCTTTATTCTATAGTAAATAACAAAAGTTTGAAGGCTTGTCATTCATAGAGGGTCCCAAATGAAAGAAGTGAAACCTACATTTTACTGTTTGTCAACCTCTGCACTATCAAAATATGATGAGAAAAGTAGGGGTCATGTGTCATATAAGAGATTTTTTTTCTGCTCAGTGTGTACACTGGTGACAAAGTGAAAGTACACTTCCGAAATCATGAATTCATACCCCAATTTCCAAGCATCATTTTTTTTCTTCTAAATTCACAATTCAAACATGACAATGCTATCAAAATGTTCAAAATACATCAATAATGCCATTCAAATAAAAAAATGAGCATTAAAAATAGGAAAATGCATTTTTAAAGAAGAAGAATTGAGGATTATTTACAACCGCCATTATGAGACTACCCCACGGAAGCACTTCCTTTTTGCAATGGTGGCACTATGCCTATAGCCTATATCAAACATCTTCCTCGGTTTATTATAGCCACTTCAGATTTCAGATTCATATCTGAAATTGAGTACTATTTAAAAGATATATTACTTTCACACTACTACCCCCAAAATGACATATATAATTATGTAATAGAAACTAGCAAACTCATTCATTTTGATGTTCCATTTAATAAAGGAGTGTGGTAACGACAAAAAAAAAAAAAAAAAAAAAAATCCCTACCTACCGACCCATATTTTTTTGGGCATGTAACAGGAAACACACCTTTTTTTTAAGCCTTACAAATCGTACAAATAATGTTTACTCTATATAAATTGTTCCATCTACCAACTACAATTGTAATGTGTGATTTGCCGTTCTAAATTGTATAACATGATTAAAGAACCGTTGTAGGGGTAGTGATAAGGTATTGTTCATAACAAAAACATTTTTGAATAGTCTGTAAGTTGTGCAACTGTTCGAGTTTTCGATTGTTCTGTACCATTCATTAAAAAAAAAATTTAGACTCTTGCAACCTACAGTACTCCCTTACCACACTGTGGTCTCCATGTTATTCCATCCATCGATCGTCAGTTTCCATTTGACCGTCACGTTTATGTAACCACATCCCTAGTACATCTCTGTATAACATTTGAATGTGCAATTGAGCTTTGGTATTTAATTTAGTAAAACGCCATTTCGTTACGATCTGATAATTTTTCTTCATTGATATTTCGTTTGCCAGTTGTTTTAAACGTCACATAATTCTTGTACTGATGCCAGAAAAGTACGACCATGGAAAAATGATAGTTTCTTACAAAAGGACATATATGCAGAAATATATAGTTTAAAACGTTTACTGTTCACTTGATGCATGTGATATAGTTATTTTGCTGTATTAAAAAGCATGTTCTGAATAAAAGCTTGCATATGTTTTAGAGGCAATGCTGTTGTATTTCCATAATTTGTTTCCAATAAAAACCTAACTGCAGCTGTACAATTTATCAAATAATTATTGCTCTTAATAAAGCGTATGCCAGCTATGTACGACTAAAATCCCAAATTTCATATTGCAGCCTCCCTGGTATTGTCAGAGGCGTTGCTATCGGATCTAGGATAGTTTTTGTTGTTGCATTTAGAGCGGGACGCGATTCATTCGACACCATCTACAACACTTCACATTCTGACTGTAAAACACGCATCACAGAAGCAGAAAAAACACGTGTTTCTGAACAAAAAGTTCATAAAATAGCTTTATATATATGACAGCATTTAGAAAATCAGTGTTAAATATTTTATTTTAAAAATATCGGACCTGTAGATGATGCATCTATAAAGGCTGATTAAACTTCTGAAATGGCCGTTTTTAGCCACGGTTTTAATTTAAGTCACTTCTACTCTTTCAGATGATAAAGCGTTTGAAGTAGTAGGAGTTTCGATGCTCATCATCTTCAGTCAGCTCTGTGACAAAATGATAATGTCATGCTTTAGTAAATATCTGTTAAGTCACTGATTTCTTTTACTGTCCGTTGAACCGTTTATGTTCTAAACAATAACACTCAGTCCACCCTCGGCACCATCCTAAGGTCTCACGGTTTTCCGTTTATATGAAGAGTGGTATGATATGTTTCGGCATTAATTTACTAAAATTCATCTTTACAATATTTATGGTAGGTAACATCATGTTGCATTATATTTGCTTTCTGGCATGACTTGAATATTATTTCTCTTATTCATACCACCTTCTCCACTTTCACCCTTGCTTAAATTTAAATTTATTCGATATGATTTATAGCATGAAAATAACATTGTCACTGTTTATTATCATTAGTATTTACCTCATTTGACTACCAATGGAATCGCTCCAATTTTCAAAATTGTGTCGCTCTTAATTGTTAAAACAGCCTAAATAATAACTTAATTATTAAGTTCGTTTTTCATTATTAAGAAGTTCGTCATCACTGCGCACGCGTGAATAGCATTGCACAGACTCCGCCCTTGATTCAATTCTGAACGAGTCATCTACAAACTACAAAGTCTTGGGAGCTATGCTAAGAAAAGGCCTTAGCAAACATCAACTTTAAAACGTCAATCATTCTGAGATTTCATCGTAGCTCCGTCTGGAATCAGCCAAATGACGTCAAACTGTCAGTCAAATGGCGTTGAAAGCGTGCATTTAATAAAAAAAAATAACAATTAAGAAACCTGCGGTCGCTTCCTATGAGTTTCTTTATAGTTATTTTTTTACTAACTGAACACTGACTTTTATTTAATAAACCACTGTCTGTCATATATTTGTGCATACATCATGAACCAGATGGGCATGCGTGCCTATTGGATATTGGAAATAAAAACTATCATTTGAACTTGATAGAATTTCATGACACCTTCTTCATTAAAGGCACTATTAAAAACAATAAAATTTATATATTTATCACAATTTCCAGAAACGATATTCCAGACGACCAATAAGGAATCCAGACGACCAATAAGGAATCCAGACGACCAATAAGAAAATCAGTCAAGTGTAGATTGCGCACATAAGTAACGACTTGTGAGAACATTGGTAGTTGCGTCAAGACAGAATTGGCTTTATCAAAGTAACATTGTTAAACTATGAAATGGCATTTTTTATGTTTATTGACGTATTGCAATATCTAAATATTTCATCATTGTTGACGTTTCCACTTACTTACCTGCCAACACACTAAGGACCAATATTTGGCTTTCAAACGTTTTTGTGAAAACACACACTCACAAACACAATATAATTAGAAACAAACTATAAGTCTTAAAGATATATTATAAAGTTTAAACCTCCACTGGGCTTCAAACCCAATACTAGCATTGCTAGTCCAAAACGTGAAGGAGAGTGTTGAATGGGGACTGATGGCGATACGGGGGCCTTTCCCGAATAGGTTTTCTTATTCAAACACAAAAATCTCCCAGCTCCTACACCTTTAGTAATAATATATGGACCAAAAAGATTTTCATCAATGGGAAAACAGATTATATTTGACACCCAGTAGTTTTGATGTAGAAAAATTCCACTAGTCAGATGAATAGACATGACTGGGTAAAACTTAATTTTGTACCGAATGAGACTCAAACTCACAACATGAGTTATGAGAAGTAAATGACCATGATGCAGCAATATGGAATATATAGAAGACTTCCCACAGAGATTTGAAGAATGCATACATACGTTTGTAAATTATGTCCTAGTATTATTATCATGTAGATTTCTCCATTTCTTTAACATGATCAGAGAACATTTTTGATACACACAGAAATGACATCAATGCATGCTTATCACAATACTGATAAACTAGTCACTGATCAATCACAACCTGTGTTAAAAAAACTATAAATACACATAAATTAAAAAAATAATTCGAAACTCATTTTTAGAATACGACACGTCAGGTATCAGAAATCATAAACCCTACTGATACACAATTTATGTATTTGTTATGATTTTACCAGTAACTACCCAGTCGATCGGTGGGAACTATAAAATACGCACATGTACCAAAAATCGAAACGAAAATTTACTTAACAGCGTTCTAATACCGTATTCAGCGGTGCGCGTTACATAGGTTCTCCCCCTTGTATTACATAAAAATGAACACTGTGTTAAGAAAACATTATAAAAAAAATGAAAATATTCAGAATTTGTTTAAATACATAAATGGTTAAACCATAACACAGGCTACATAGATATAAAATTAAACCATGTAAAATACTGTTCAAGGGCGGATTCAAGGAGGGCGCACCCGGCTTGCCCCCTTCTCCACACACAAACCTAAATTTTAACTTAGGATTTCCGTGGCCTTCTTTCAACCTAATGTGCACCTTTCTAACGAAAATTCTTGGATCCGTCCATGCTCTGTATAAAGACAGTGAGAGACACGAAATGGTAGACGTGACTGAACAATGACACACAATGGCGGAATATCTAGGGTAACATTTATCTTATACTTCTTCAGTTAATAAAAGAAGATTATTTTAACTAAGTTGTATTTATTTGTCTTATATAGATAACATACAAACGGTTGCATATATTCCACAACGTTTGTAATGACTCATCGTGCGTTTGATACCAAATCATTATACACTAAACACAACATAATGTTGGCGGATTGCGTCGGATGATCAGTTTTATAATATAACATTCAAGATTTCTTTATTTGTAACTGAAACATATAATGTTTCACATTACATACATGTTTTATACATACATCTAAACTAATTATATATGCGGGACTATTTCAGACATTTCACTGGCTTATCGAGAGAAGTTACCCCCTTGATATCGGCGGTTTTTTAGCTCTACTGGCCAAAGGCCAGAAGTGCTTATGCGATGACGCGTTGTCTGTCGTCCGTCGTCTGTCGTCTGTTAGCAGCACTTTCTCTGAAACCACTAGGCCAATTAAACTGAAACTTCACATGGGTGTTTGTATTGCATAGGAGACTATACAGAAGATTTTTTTTTCGATATGAAATTCAAGATGGCTACCATTACTAAAAATAGTCCAAAACTTAAAAAATCTACTTCTCATGAACGGCCCAACAGATTTTCAAAATGTTTATGTAGTAATGATGACCAATTATAATTTGTTAGATTTGTTCAAATGGTGTCCCTAGAGTTAAAAATGACTCAGCCCCGATGTTTCTATTGCATAGTAGAATTTCAAAAAGTGCTATGGCCACTATGAGTCAGTAGAGCGTCCTCGGGCCCTCTTGGGCCTCTTGTATAACTTACCTGGCTAAACCGTGATATTTGGTTTACAAAGAAACATTTATAGAGATATTTAATTTTTACGGCATTTATTATACATACATTCAATAAATTTATTTATCACGTGACACATTTATAAAACAATTTGTAAATATGTTTAATTATTTGTAACACATAAAGTACCATCTGTAGTGAATGTTTCAAACCGAGGTTGGACTTTATTATCTATAAATGAATTGCGTAAACAATTTACTTTTAAATAAATATCTAAAACTTCTAAATCACACATGATAGATAATATTTATGTTCACTCATATTCACACAAGCAAGGCCTCCCAAACAATGATTTGTTAAAAGATCTTGAAATTCTATATATTTGACATACGTAGATTCAATGCTGTGTATATGTATTTTACCAATTTTAAAAGTTCTGTAATTTGCTTAGTTTTAATCAATTCAATAAATGTATAAACGCTGTGCCTATTGTAATAATAAGGTTTTAAAACGTAGAACGTATATAACCTAAAACAAAAACTGGAAGTCTCTCAGGTATTTCATACTTATACAGTAGAACTTCGTTGGCTCGAACACGCTTGGCTCGAACACCACATTTAGTTTGAACAACTTATCTTGGTCCCGGCCGAATTCCTATTTCGATTTATATACATGCACATCTATGCTATGATGCTGAACAATACTTTCCTCGAACAACCCTTAACTCGAACCATTTTGTTCAGTCCCGTCTGGTTCGAGCCACCGAAGTTCAACGGTTTTACACATTGTGACAACACTAAGCTATAAAATGTAAACTTATACGCTGTATAAGTAATAAACACATAATGTGATTATTTTCATATTCTAAACTATTGAAAAAAAGTCATATGACCAGGATTATTGTGAACAGCTTAATATATAAATTGTTAGAATATATAAACATAGTCTGAAATCAATTTTTTTGTTTTATAATGTACATCTTAACATGCTACTGATCCTTATTTTTTTGTTACTATTTACATGAATGTATGACAAATAAAACATTTAAAAACGAAGACTCGAATATGTCCGTTTATGGTCTTATGATAATAAGTGATGGTTGATGCCATGTGCATAATTTTATATTAATTGATTTTAGACAAATGAATTATTAATATATTTTTTAATCCGTACAGAAAATATGTTTTTCTCCATATATTATATGACATGTATTTTTGACATATGTAAAACCACAATATAATGGTACAATCTTACTGGTTTCAGACATTAAAAGATACGTTATCAAATATATACAAAGTTATGATCGGATAAAAATAATGTGAACTGGTTGACGGACGACCGGACGAACGGTCCGACATGGCATGAGATACACTCCCAGTATACATGTAGCTTAAAATATTTCAAGTTTCCCAGCAGGTAAGGACACTTAATAAATATCGTAGGTCAAAGCCTAAACCTGACAGTACTTATGATAAAACTTTGCATTTTCAAGCAAAGAGGTCCTCACTTGGGATCTGGGGAACGTAGCCAATTTTTTTTTAGAGATCTTGGGAACATTGGCCATTATATTCAGGGACCCATGGATCAGATTTAGAGATTTATGGCCAATACTTTAAGAAATCCAGGTAACAGGGATCCCCTGGGAGGGCCTCAGCAAATGTCATAAGAAAATATTCGTTTTGAGTTCAAACCAAGGAGTTCTCAAGAACTACGTTAACCACGTTAGAAATCAAGAGTGACCGCGTTTTCCTGTCCAGTACGTTTTTCTACAGCTTTGACCTTTATTTCAGTATCGCTAAAGGTAAAGGTCACCAGGAATTTCCTGGCAGTCCTGGGCACCGACCTGTCGTTTATTTTAATATTCACGCTTCCTATTTCGGAACATCCATCATCCGTCACATACTTAGGTGTCCTCTGCTGTGCATGCGTAGACAAACACTATCGACATCCCTAGCATCTTCTATAAAAGGGACGTATGTATTTTGTCCCTGCGGCTCGCCGTATCTAATCGATTGATTCTATTTCTACAATCTTGCTAAACAGATCACGACAGTGATATTTATTGTCATGATAAAACTTTTTGGCGGGATCATGTAAACGTTCTATGAACGTTTTAAGTTACACTGATGCCGTACGTGTATTTGCTGACACGTTCTACGATGATGGAATTATTATGGCCGAAAACAACGGCCCCCATTACGACAGCTAATCCGGCATTTTTTGGAGTAACAATTATTTGATCAACGAAATTCATCTTTATCGCTTCTTTCAACATAGGGGATTCCGAGAATCCGCCTACCAACAGAATGGTGTTGGTTCCGCTGATGCGAGGCTCCAGAAGAAGGGATCGAACTATTTCAACAATGCTAGCAAGGGCTTCCCTGAAAAAGCTTCTAGCTTTATCAGCAGAAATAAATAGTTTGTCTATGTTGCATTTTAAATCTTTATCATCAGTTGACGAAGAAATAGTCTCCTCATTGCTTTTTACTGTGGTCTCTTCTACAATTTTTAATAAACATTGCGGCAATCGTATGGTAGTTTTGCCCTCCCTCTGATTGGAGATATCTCTCTTTTTTATTTCAAAACTATGCAATAATTCCAAATAGTCACTGGCGCATTTTCGTTTAAACTTTTGAAAAGCTTCTTCTCCAAAAAATGAGTTCACCATTTCTAGGAAAGCGTCGTCTACTTTAGTTCCACCCCACGGCCCCCCGCTGGCTCTGTGTAACTCCTTTAGGTGACCATTGGGACAACAGTCTCATGTACAGTTACTATCCACCTATTCCCCCTGAAACATGAAAGCAATCGCGACAAGTATAAACCCTTTTATCTGCTATAATCCAATTTAAACTGCATCAACAACACATTTCAAAAACATCGACTTAGACCAATTGAAGAATTGGTCCAGGATATTAAATGTATTTATATGTGTCTAACGTTTGGTACGGATTAAAAAAAAAGTGAATGTGTTATTGTATAAACAAGGCCAAATATTGTCAACATTAACATTGGCACATAACTCTACCAAAATATGCTCAAATTGGTTTGATTCAATGCTGTGTTCGATGTTATTTTGATTAATTGGTTTCTAAAGTTAGGTTCGGATCAAAGAAAGGATGATGCTATAAATTATGTTAACAATTCAATGAAACTATAAGAGACCAGCAATATTCTTCATATGGGCTAGTTGCTGGTCGTCTGGTCTAGAACACTATAATTTATAAAATCTATATCCGTGACCTCTGACTCAAAAACATTGATACTCTCGAGTTTGATATTCCAAGAACAAGTTTTATGTTACCGGTTCATCCACATTATTGTTCTACCAATATAAATAATAACCTATATTTTACTGTCTCCGAGTTTGAAAAAGGAATAAAAGAGGAAAAACACATTGCGTATCGTAACATATTCCTAGCTATCTTAAATTGGGACTGTTTGACACCATTGATCCGAGTTGTCAAACAATTCTGGGGACATATAAGGAAACTTGTTTGTCGCCATAGAATAAACCGTATACTTAGTAAGTGCCATAGATGGTGAAAGTTTATCTAGTCCGATGCGAAATCAGGAAGGACTCGGCAAGCCTAGTCCATTCTAGTTTTCCAAGACTCACCAGATGAAAATTTCTGTCTACGGCTCGAGCTAATAGTATCCGCTATACACCACCTGTTTCAATGAGGGCTCTACCAGAAAATAATCTGGCAGAGGACCCTGTGTTTCTATAAAGATACATTTCGTTACTTTCTTGAAATCACTGTAACATCCGTTGACAACCGCCGAGAGAACATCAAGTGGACGTCACATACGGAGATAGCCGAGTATTTTAGATTCTTAAAATTAATGAGAATTACCTCCTGCGTCGAGAACCATGTACCTGGTCCCCGGTAACAGCGGAGAAATAGAGCTGCTACCCTGCTCATCGGTGACCTTTACTACAGGAAGAAGTCTGCTATAGATAGAGGCCGCCTCGGGTTCTAGAGATAACTGCAGGTCCGAATTCTTGATACCACCCTGCAAGTATGAATGCGATTGTGTTTTTAATAGAAGCTTTTATCCTTAATGATCAGGCTTTTTAATTGGAAGATTACCGAACTCGGCTTTTATCCTAAATATGCAGTCTGTGTATTTCAATGAACACAAAACTCGGTTTTAATCCTTGATTATAAAACTGTGCTTTTTTATTTGAAAATAGCCTCGGATAATTAGCCTAACAAATCTTTATTCTTTGAAAAATGAAAATTGATCAACAACTTTTTAAACTCTTAAATGTTAAAGAGAGAATTCGCCTAAATTCATTTTCGGCATGTATTTCCATAATACCTGTGCTACAGCAACGACCGACTATACTATAGCCCTGCTTCCTGGGTAAGATGCTATCGGCTCGTTTTTCAGCTAGTACCATTATCATATATTATATGAATGTCTTCATTTACACTAACTTTAAGAGACTTTTAGAGACTTGTCTTAAGAGTGGCTTCAGTTTATGTCCTTATGACTGATTTTTTGTCTATTCTGTAATCATTGTCAATGAAACTCATCGCAGTCAGTCTATAGGAACCAGTCAAAAACAATGGTCACAAGTTTTTTTCTGAACAGAAGTTTTTAATGTGTCGGTGAAACTTGACCCTGGTCGACCAAGATTATGTGCCTGACTGGGGTATCAATGGTCCACGGTGGCTGAGTGGTCTTTGGCTCTAAAGTTTAAGACGATTCACCTCTCACTACTAAGGTTGTGTGTCCGAGTTCAATATCTGACCAAATACTTACCTAATGACTTACTAAAGAACGATTGTTTTACCTGTCTTTCTGGGATAAATACATGTACTTTGGACCTTCCTCCATACCATGTGTTAAAATGACGTAAAACAACAAACTGACCAAGACATAGGCAATAGATGGGATGGGATACTGTGAAGTATTAAATGCTTGATGTGAGAATCAGAATAGTATGAATCAAAACAGGTTTAAAACAGCATTAAAACATCTGGAATGCGTTTCACAAAATACAAATCATAACAAAATCGTCGTAAACGTAAACCAACAATTATTCATAATATTTTTAATCATGCAGAAAGTTACATATTTTCTGGGAATATAATTATTTTAAATGTCGATCAAAATTTAAACACACAACAGAGAAATTGTCAAATTAACTTACGTCGATTTTTATCGTAAGTTATTTCGTGAAACGCAGCCGTGACCGGTATATCATATTACTATTGTTATGTGCCTGCGACAAGATACTGCAGTGCAGCGATGTTTTAAAAAGACGTCTCGTGTAGACAACGTCGTATTATAATTAAACGAATGTTGAAATTTACAATAAACACCATAACGTTGTTCAACAACATTAACTCTAAACAATCAACAGCATATTTTACTTATCTTGTCAAATCATATTTAAAATCGGCAAACTTTGTTTATCATTTGGAACTTTTTCGTTAACAATACAAAGGCTCCAGTTGTTAGCATTAAGTGACTCACAATATTTTAAAATACTGCGCCCAGATGCAGCGCTGTGATCATTTGGAACACCTCGGTTACAACGCGGCGTAGCACGCTTTGGATGTATCTGGGCGCATTTATATGTTCAAAATTCTAACATTTTGTAAGTCGTTTATTACAATTCTACTGGAGCCTCTGTACTTCATACGAAATAGTTCCAAGTGATAAATAAATGGCGTTTTTTAACATTACAGTTTGACTCGTCCCATTTCGGCCAGAACACTGAGTAGAATGCTCTGTTGGAATGTTACGTATATTCTATTTAACTGTGTTTATCTTATACTCTATATACATGTTCTACGAAATCAACATGCCACATACATCCCAGGTCTGAGTCAAAGAATTGGATGAGGCATTCCGAATGCGCTGCGATGTGACAAAGGTGTTCCGAATACAATATATACCTGAACAGCAGCTTTTCTCATAAACAGTTTGGCAGCGTCGTCCCATATAGCCGGAACTGTAAGAATCCAGCCGATGTCGCTCTCAGTGTTCAGATTTTTAGCGTGGTCTTGTAAATAATTCTCTAGGTTCTGTTTAAGATATTGTATCGCAAGTGCAAATACAGTTATGGCTGGAAGAGCTTTGTTTTTGTCATCTACTATAGTTGTCTCCTTTGTGAGGTGCTGAAACACATAATTCAGGAATAACGTAAAGCCAAATTATAAATGTGGTTAAAATTGTTAAAATGATGCATACTTAACGATATATTTTAAGTGTGCAACCTGTAACAGACTTACTTTATTTTTTTTAAGTATTTTAAATTCATTATAGAACTTATCTGGACCGGGTAAAGGCTTTAAGAACCTAAATGTTAATCGAGGCGCATCTCCGCCCGGCCATGGTCTCTGTGAACTTGGTTCTGCGGCGGTGAAACTGAAGCCGCTGAATATATAGAGAATTAGTGTCTGATAGTTTCAACTTTATCAGGTGAGGCTTAGAAAAAAAACAGGACGAGGCTCTGCCGAGTTCTTGTTCTTTTTCGTGCCGAACCTGATAAAGCTGATAATATATGACACTTACATGGTATTCTATTTGTCATGTCAATATTTCTAAATCGTTTTTTTATTCATTTGAAGTAGCGTTAAAAGTAGTTCCGTTCAGGTCAAAATGTATAATTATACATAATGACGCCATGTACCTGATAAACTTACATTATTGTGCTAAACTTATGTTATCAGGCAGGTAGTTTATCCACAGAAGTGAATGCATTGACATGATAAAAGCTGTGTCTAGTGCTGGTTAACCGCCTGGCGGATCACAGGAACGGTGGCTATGTGGTCTGACCGCCGTTAAATAACAGAAATAATGTTAGAAACGATGTAAAACTCTTTCAAGCAATAAAACAAAGGATACTGAGAGCCAAGTGAGGAAATACCTTCAAAAAGTTCAGGGTACGTAAATTACTAAACACAAAATTGTAGGCCGTTTCATAAAAGATCGTACGATCAGTTTGTACGATCATGGTAACTACTCATGACCGTTTCAGGAAAGACCTAACGATCAGTCTGTAGGTACCTATTTATGTTCGTTTTATGAATGATCGTACGATCAGTTTGTACCATCATTGTAACTACTTACGACCGTTTCACGAAATACCGTACGATCAGTTTGTACGTATCTATTTATAACCGTTTCATGAAATGTCGTACGATCAGTTTGTACGATCATCGTTACAACTTATAACCGTTTCATAAAATATCTTACGTTCAGTTTTTACGATCATCGTTACTACTTATGACCATTTCATGAAAGATCGTACGATCAGTGTGTACGATCATCGTAACTTCGTATGACCATTTCATTAAAGAGCATACGATCAATTTATAGATAACTATTTATGACCGTTTCACGAAAGATTGTACGATCCGTTGGTACGTAAGTATCTATGACCGTTTCACGAACGATCGTACGATCAGTTGATACGTAACTATCTATGACCGTTTCACGAAAGATCGCACGATCAGTTTGTACGTAACTATCTATGACCGTTTCACGAAAGATTGTACGATCAGTTGGTAGGTAACTATTTATGACCGTTTCATGAAAGATCTAAGCTTTTATCGGCAAACAGATAAGACCTAGTGTTATCTGGTTTACATTATCCGACACAAAATAAAGTTGCCCGTGTGTCCCTTAAATGTGCTTCACCTGGTTGCCGTATAACATCATTTTAAACCGTTTGAAGTAGTAGTAGTTGTGATGCTCTTCCTCGTCAGCAAGATCTGCGTATTTCGTCTCGGCCTCGTACCCAAATGAATCCAATGTTTTACCATCCGGTTGGATGAGAACCGTTGTCGGTGTTTTCTGAGATAGGTGTTGGCCGCTAGACCTGCAAAGATTAGGGTCGTAAAACAATCCTTTCCGTTATGAAAGTAATAAGTAATACTGGTATGATTATGCTTCTACAATACTTTATAAAGGATATTGGTTTGTTTTGTTGTAAGATCGAATTAATTGTCATCAAGTGATCCCTAATGTGATTTTTGCATGAGTGGCTTGCCACGAGTGAGAATATATTTTTTGGTGATCACGAGATGAATTTGCTCCAATCAAACACATTTTCTTTTCATTTTAAGCATGTTCATATTTTGTATACGTTAGTTTATATAGAGTTTCATAAATATCATGTTCTGACCTCATTTAACCATTTGATATTATTGGATTAATAAAAAATCAAATAAAAAAGGATTCAAGGAGAAAAAATAACAAACATTTTTTGATAATTTCACTATTTTAAACAGTTGATTATCATATTAAATAATCCACTGAGAAATCTTTATAGTTCATTAAATAGCATAAAGTAAAAGTGTGTTACACTACATCTACTCTATGTGTTATTTAACATCTCCATGTCGCATTATATACATACAGTTTTAAATGACCTTATGATATTAGCATATACTCAGTCTGCGATGTGTACCAGAGGCCATTCGGAAGAGGGAATTTATCTCTCAACAACAAGAACAAACATGTCTGCTCCAATACACCATTTCTAAAGTGACATTTCCTTAGGGTTTGATGAATAATGCCACCTAAACAAAACAGGAGACCCACAAGGGCATGTGTTTTACTCCGAATGAAAACTGACCTGGATTTTTTAAAATATCTTATTCTGTTGCCCGATATCGAAATATATCAGTTCCTTAAAGCCACAATAGCTCCAACTTTCACATTAAAACTATCATTCGAGACTTTCCGAATGTGTCGTGCTCAGAAAGCAATGATGAAGTACACCAATATTCGTCAATGAGTGACTTATAAAGCGTTTAATAAATTCATGTAATCAAAAATACTGACAGTCTTATATTCAAATAAGCCGAATTAAATTCCACAACATTTTGTGAATTTTTCCGAACATATTTTTCGCGCATGCGCCTCTCGATTAGAAGCTGATACAAGTATGTATTCGATAACGCACCAGTTGTTGCATACAACCCTTGGCACTCTCGTACATCCCCGTATTGAGCCGGGTATTTACGGATTTCACCGGTCTGGATCGAGGGTTAACATCACGTTCATAACAATAACACGGGAGTTCAATCAAGTAAATATCGAGGTTCCTAGCTATTTGTAAAATTGATTGGATATTTTCATCGTATTTATGTTAATAATATATATTACGTTTCTTAGAAATGCGGTTTAAACAAAATAAAAGTGCTATATGTTTGGCGCTATTGTGCCTTTTTATAAAAGATTACTGACGGCATTATATGTGCTAAAAGCGCCAAATCATACTCACGATTTAAACTGACGCTGTAAAAATCCGAACTGGCTGGTTCCAGAACTTAAATGACAGTTTATGAATATAATCATTCCGGGCTAGTTTGGTCATGATCGGTCAAAAATAAGTAATCTTTTGCCAAATCAAAGGCAGTCATGGTCGAAGTTGGTTTGTCTCAGTGCTTAAACTGTATGTTATGAAGACAGTAAAACTTCGTTGGCTCGAACACAGATCACTCGGAACACTATATATAGCTCGAACCACTTGTCTTGGTCCCGGCCGAATTGCTATTTAGATGTATGATATGATGTTGACCAATACTTGGCTCGAACAGCCCTTAATTCGAAATAGTTTGTCAAGTTTTGTAGGGTTCGAGCTATCGGAGTTTTACTGTAAATACAGACTGTTAAAAGTTTTGAATACGTTTGGATGAAAAGCAAGGTTACTAAACTGCTCGCAACCAGAATATTAAAGGACGGACGGACGGATGGACGCCCGGACGGACGACGGACGCACCGTCATGGTATAACCTACACAGGTATAACATGCCAGCAGTAAAGAATGTGTACATACCATTGTCTGTAGGTGACATCAGACGGATCCTTTAAAAACTCGTGCTTAAATGAGAAAGCCCATCCGGAAAACGTTGTACCAAAGTCTATGGCTGCGACCAAAACCTTATTGTGAAAATAACTACTCGGTAGTGCCTGGAAAATATTGAAAATAAATTCTGTCAAAAATAACTTTATTTGTATGATTTCTGATAAGAAACTTTGACATTTCTTTCTAAAAAGAATTCGACCGAATATATTAATTAAAGGTATTAAAATTCCAACCGGTCAACGAAAGAAACATATATTGTATAATCTGCTTATTACATTTCCATGGTATTCAGATTCTTTATTAATAAAAGCCTAGCACGTGTTTATCGTTCTTATAATCATTTATTTCGTGGCTAACTATTGTTTTTAGCATAGGAATACTAATCGAGGCGTGACTAATTTACTACGAATGTGGAACATAACTGGCAATTCGCAGATCGAACCAAACTGGCGGAACTCTCACCATATTTTTAATACACGAGTATTAAAGATGTTTCAGAAAAAATAGTGATGCCTGTGATCGAGATAGTCCATGGACGTGTTACCTTTAGTCCATGGAAGTGTTGCTTTTAGTTCATGGAAGTGTTACCTTTAAATCAATGGAAATGTTACCATTAGTTCATGTAAGTGCTACATTTAGTTCAGAAAAGTTATATATTTAGTTCATGGAAGTGATAATTCTAGTCCATGGAAGTGTTACCTTTAGTTCATGGAAGTGATACCCTTAGTCCATGGAAGTGTTGCCTTTAGAACATTGAAGTGTTACCTTTAGTCAATGGAAGTCACCTTTAGTCCATGGAAATGTTACCATATATTCATGGAAGTGATACATTTAGTCCATGAAAGTGTTACCTCAAGTCCATTGAAGTGATACTTTAAGTCCATGGAAGTGTTACCTTCAGTCCATGGAAGTGTTACCTTTAGTTTAGGAAAGTGATACATTTAGTCCATGAAAGTGTTACCTTTAGTCCATGGAAGTGATAACTTTAGTTCATGGAAGTGTTACCTTTAGTCCATAGAAGTGATAACTTTAGTCCATGGAAGTGTAAACTTTACTCCATGGAAGTGTTACCTTTAGTTTAAGGAAGTGATACCTTAAATCCATGAAAATTATACCTTGAGTCTATGAAAGAGATCATTTACTCCAATAAAGTTATACTCTTTGTCCATGGAAGTGTTACCTTTAGTTCATGGAAGTGTTATCTTTAGTCCATGGAAGTGATACCTTTAGTCCATGGAAGTGTTACATTTAGTTCATGGAAGAGTTACCTTAAGTCCATGAAAGTTATACATTAAGTCCATGAAAGTGATACATTTAGTCCATGAAAGTGATACCCTTAGTCCATAGAAGTGTTACTTTTATTTCAGAAAAGTGATACATTAAGTCCGTGGAAGAGATACCTTTCGTCCATGAAATTGATATCTTTAGTTCATGGAAGTGATACATTTAGTCCATGGAAGTGTTACCTTTAGTCCATTGAAGTTACCTTTAGTCCATGTAAGTGAAACATTTAGTCCACGGAAGTGATGCCTTTAGTCAGTGGAAGTGATACCTTTAGTCCATGGAAGTGAAACCTTTAATTCATGGAAGTGTTACCTCTTGTCCATTGAAGTTACCTTTAGTCAATTGAAACGCTACCTTTAGTCCATGGAAGTGTTACCTTTAGTCCATAGAAGTGATACCTGTAGTCCATGGAAGTGATACATTTAGTCCATAGAAGTGATACCTTTAGTCCATGGAAGTGATACCTTTAGTCCATGAAAATGTTACATTTATTCAGCGGAAGTGTAACATTTCGTCCATGGAAGTGTTACCTTTAGTTCAGGAAAGTGATACATTTAGTCCATGAAAGTGTTATATTTAGTTCATGGAAGTGTTACCTTTAGTCCATTGAAGTTACCTTAAGTCCATGTTAGTGATACCTTTAGTTCATGGAAGTGTTGCCTTTAGTCCATGGAAGTGTTACCTTTAGTCCATGGAAGTGATACTTTTAGTTCATGGAAGTGTTACCTTTAGTCAGTGGAAGTGATACCCTTTGTCCATGGAAGTGTTACCTTTACTTAATGGAATTGTTACCTTAAGTTCATGGAATTGTTATCTTTAGTCCATGGAAATGATACCTTTAGTCCATGGAAGTGTTACTTTTAGTTCATGGAAGTTTTATCTTTAGTCCATGGAAGTGATACCTTAAGTCAATGGAAGTGATACATTTAGTCCATGAAAGTGATACCCTTAGTCCATGGAAGTGTTACCTTTAGTTCATGGAAGTGTTACCTTTAGTTCATGGAAGTATTACTTTTAATCCATGGAAGTGTTACCTTTAGTTCATGAAAGTGATACTTTTAGTCCATTGAAGTTACCTTTAGTCCATGGAAGTGTTATCTTTAGTCCATGGAAGTGTTACCTTTAGTTCATGAAAGTGATACCTTTAGTCCATTGAAGTTACCTTTAGTCCATGGAAGTGTTACCTTAAATCTATGGACGGGATACCTCAAGTCCATGGAAGTGTTACCATAAGCCCACAAGAGGTACAAGTGTACATGTATTGATCTACTGGTACTCTTGACAATTCAAAGGCACATAACTGTACCAAAAATGGCCAAATAAGACCTATCAGGAACCTGTATGAGACATCATGTATATTTACATGTTTCTTAAGTCAATAAAAGATCAAACAAAGGAGGGCGGGCGCTGTCATGTTGAAAATATACCATAAAGCATTTCCTTTTCAATTATCAAAGTTAACACTGCAAACAACAGTTCATTTGACCCGATACAAGAACATGTCCGAATTATATATATTCAGTTTGAAGTTGTTTTTATTATTATTGTTTTTTTTTTTTTTTGTGCACATGGGTTTACTCATTATAAGTACAATTTCAAGGCCTAACCTGTATTTTCAGAATAAAATGTTACATGATGATTATAAAACATTATATATAATGAGCTGTAATTATTACAAAATCAGCAATATTCGGAATAGCTCCGACTGTTTTCAGTTGAATGCACAGCGACATGCGCAAACCCTTTTGCGCTGAGATTCTATTTGTCACGTGATAATAACAAATATTCAGAAAATAAACAAACTGAGTTCGAAACCCCTTCGGTGTTTGTTTCTCCAATACAACTGTTAATAGACGGCCATTTAAACACTATTTATTAGAAAGTACCACGTGTAATTACAGCAAATAGCATTGATTTCTTCATGTTACACGGACTACTTTCCGACTAACAATGATAGAACATTCCGCGGACATCAATATAGGTGATGCCTATTTAGAGATGTATTGTCTATCACTGAGTATTCCGTAAATGATAAACATTTTATTGAAAAAAAATGGAAGGAGTCATTAAAAGATTGGTTTCTGTCGTAGTTTTATTCCTCGATGTGTTTTTTTATGTATTTTTATTCCATCGAGGGCTAACAGACAACCAGTTAACATAGCCGCTGTTTCCTGGGATCCTGAAAGGTTAACAAGTACTCGAGCACACCCCATCTCCACAAGTAACGGATAACTTTTCCATTTGAATCAGCGGTGAGAGACGAATGGCAATGAGGCAGAATGTCGTATATCAATCTTCACGGAGACTGCAGCCAGGTGGGGATTGGAACTCACGACCCCTGGATTGATAGTCAGACGAGTAACCGACTGAGCTTATGGGACCCAGCTAGTATGCCAAGGAGTGAATTAATCGCGAGCTCGCAATTTAATATTTTGCCGATATATTTCGAGCGGCTACACTCCTGAGACACATTACAATAAGTTTATTGTAGAGCTAAAATATATATATCCATTTGATGAAAAAAGATAAATGAAATTAAATGTTTATGTTTAATAACTTTACTTGGTCATTATAAGAGGTCCATTTTATTTGCGGTTGGGGTGGGGGTCCCACATTGGCTTATGAAAAATTATAAATGCTTCATATAAAAAAAAAATCTAATGACAAAATATAAGTATTAACAATAAAAATCTGCTAAAATGGATTAAAATTCAAGTAGGCATAGTAACATCAACTATAATACGACCATATATAGACATATTTCAGATAATGACTGGATTACCGTAATTACCTTAAGAAGTGAATATGATTGACTGATAGCATATTTAGCATCATAATATACCATCGAGGGCTAACAGAAGATCAGATAACCTAACCACTTTTCCTGGGATCCTGGAAGGTTAACCAGTACTCGAGCACACCCATCTCCGCAAGTAGACAAATAATTCAAGTATTTGCTAAATCAATAATTATTATTTTAAAACATAATGTGCCACATTATCATAGTGTGAAAAGATTATAGAACATTACTTTTTAAATGTCCTAGATATATCAGTCAAAGACTCGTATTGTTTCAAACGACACAAAAAATTACACCCGTTAAATATTAATCTACTAATGCATGGAAGTGAAATTATCTATAAAGGATAATAGAACTATTCATAGGTTTATTAAAGACGAGCATGCCATATACTAGTACATTGATTTACCTATGAAAATAAATGAAAGCAAAAAACACAAAAGATAACAAAACGGTTTGACTAGTCGTGCTGAAAAAACATGCATATGTATTATACATATGCCTGCTTTGTTCAACTTGATATATAGCCAAATTATTATAATATAACAGATATTTTTATACCACCGAAACAATTGCTGTATATGAACGTATTGTCTTTAAATATGTTAACATTATACAAGATTGAAGATGTGCACGCATCTGTGTACTCGTGTGCCGCTGTCCTGTCTGAAATATAAACTGTACGATCTGAGAACACGCCTGTCATATACTTCTTTTTTTTCTCAGCTTATATTAACCGTCTCTCTCTCTCTCTCTCTCTCTCTCTCTCTCACTCTCTCACACACACACACACACACACACACACACACACACACACACACACGCTCTCTCTTCATTTCTTTCTTTCAGCCACCTACTATAATATATTATAATTGTATGTATTATTATAACAGGTGTAGCGTTCTTTTATACACAGTAAATTGGGAAAGGCAGAATCTAAATTTGAAGAACTTGTGACCCAACCCCATTATAAAATATTTGGGATAAAATATATTTAAACTAAAAACATTATCATACTGTTTATAAGATGGTCCACAAGAATACCAACAGGCACGTAGCTAAATCCAGTTAATGCAAAACTGACATATCGGTGTATAATGACTTGAAAACAAATTATAACCGATAGCCTAATGACGATATACTATGTTGAAAAAAAACAACAAAAGATATGCACACGGTTGACGCATATTCAAACGAATACAATTAAAACACAAAATATCTTATACTTAATCTCATTGTTAGCTTATACTCGATCGTGTACTAGATCTTACACCTGTATGGTTATTGATATGTATTCGCTTTCATACATATTTCAGATAATGACTGAATTATACACACCACATCTACAAAGTACACCATACGAAGTTTATAGACTTACACAGTTTAGTGAAACGGTACCCGGACTTTATACATAGGAAAAATCCTCTCACGGGGAAACCCCAGTTCTACACTGAGAGGATACTAACTGACCACCTACTGAATGAACGACATTGAACTGTATATTGCTGGGTTTTGTTAACTTATATGTATATATATGTATATGTATATATATATGTACAGTAGAACTTCGTTGCCTCGAACACGGATGGCTGGAACATCACACATGGCTCGAACTACTTATCTGGTCCCTGCCGAAATACTTTTAAAATTCTATTATTCTACCTCCGATGGCTAGAACACCGAGTCGAACTAGACATTAGGCCAACATATTTACCTGTATTTTGACACTCTTCGTTCGAGCTATTTTGTTCAGTCCCGCTGGGTTCGATCCATCGAAGTTCTACTGTATTCATATTTATATACTTTGAATAAGTTCTATCATTCCGATACAACTCAGGAAATTAATATTTGATTTGCACTTGCTGCCGAAGATCTGCCAAGTATCTAAAGCTTTATATTCCTTCAAGTGTTTCATGTTTAATAAAGCAAACACTAAATCATTCACAAAATATTTCTTATAGATCATGCCATGAGTGTACGCTATTGAAACACGCGATATGTTTCAAAATAGATATTTAACAATACAATGTGCACAATCATTCATATCAATATCAATACTTCCATAACTGCAGTAAAGTACAAGGTTAATGTTAACGGTGATGGTCGTCGTTACCTGTAAACAAGTCAATTATGTTATTGTAGAGATTTGCATTTTGAGCCAGTTAGTCACTTACGGATGTTGTCATAATCATTTGAATAAATGACTTACGAAAGGTGATTATACATGTATATCATATTTTACATTATAATAAATCAATGCGTGTAGGTACACTACTTCAGTTATCAGAACTGAAAATGAAATTAAGCCCCTTATTGTATTCTATATGCGCGTATCTTGAGAGTGTCACCACACATGTCACTTCTTATGCTTTACAGTAAGGGTAATAAATTACTATTAAGCATGTTTCAGGATCATCATTATTCAAATTAACGTGTTGATGAAACATGCTTAATACTCATTTATGACCTTAATTGTACACCATAGCTTATTTCCTCAGATGAAGTTCCTTTTGTACTCATTATTTACCTGTTAACCTACCATCATGCGATCGGACGGACGGACAGATGTCGTGAACACGCCGTCGTGTTTTCACGTGAAATTCGTTGTTTTGTCGTGTTGGCGACCCGGCATTTGTCGATTTTCTTAGTTACTAGTCAAATAGAGATGAAGGAAGAATAGGCAGATTAAAAGATATTAAAGATAGATCAATAAATGTATGTATATATTTTCTTACCGTTTGACAATCGAGGTCGTCAGCATTGCAGTAGTTTGCATGGCATATATTGATGTAAAATGAAAGCAAGACGAATGAACAAATCAGATATCTTGCCATTGTGGTTCTTCTCGTGTAAAATCGCCACACACTATGTTTTGTATATGTTAAATAACACAACTGTCACAGTTGTGCATATGTACCGCGTATTATTTCCATGTGCGAGCAATTACGGCCACGTTCTACGTTTTGTTTAGTGTTTAACGTCATTTGACAACCAAAAGAATCGCTTTAATTTTCAAAGTTGTTAAAACAGCATACAAAATAATTTGATTATTACGTTCGTTCTTAATTATTAAGAAGTTCGTCATCACTGCGCACGCGTGAATGACATTGCACATACTCAGCCCTTTATTCAGTTTTGATTGAGGCATCTACAAAATACAAAGCCGCGCGAGCTACGATAAGAAACGGCCTTAGTAAACACCAATTTTTAAACGGCAATCATCTCATCTTTCGTCGTAGCTCCGCCCGGAGTCAGTCAAATGACGTCAAACTGTCAGTCAAATGACGTTTAACCTTTAGTCTGGGATAAGATTTACGTTAAGTCAATTTCACGAGTTCCTAGCTCTTATTTCAAAATTTATTGTATATTTTGAATGACTATATATTCAGAAAAGATATCATTTTCTACATAATTTAAGAAACAATTTGGGTTCATTTCGGTAACTTAAAACTATTATGAATGATAATCACTTTTACGACGATTTTTGTCATAAATTTGTTTATGTGGAACACACCCCGGCCTAAATCTTAGATATTTTTCGGAGTTTATTTACGTTAGCAGGTAAACTACATATTTATGTGGGGAAAATCGTTTATAAAAGAGGTTTAATAACTTATAATGTTGTTTTCTCTGATGTTGAATTCGTTATTTATATCGACCGTGCAACATACTAGTATCAGCCGAGCCTGTGATTCAACGTTACCACCGTGTCCAGTCGTTTCTGGAGGAGATGGTAGAGATAACGTTGGATGACGGTGGAACAACGTTGATTGATTGATTGATTGATTGATTGAATATTTAGCGTCATTTTTATGCAATCGAGGGCTAACAGACTATCAGTTAGGCTAACCACTGTTTCCTGGGATTAACCAGTACTCGAGCACACCCCATCTTCGCAAGTAACTGATAACTTTCCCACTTGAAACAGCGGTGAGAGACGAATGATAATGAGACACAATGTCGTATATCAATCATCACTGAGACTGTTGCCGGGCGGGGATTCGAACTCACGACCCCTGGATTGATAGTCAGACGCGTAACCGACTGAGCTAATCGGGCCCGGCTAACGTTGATTGACAGCGAGATTCGTGACAAGCGGTAAGAAAACTATAATTTTTTTTAACTTTTGTTGGTAATTTTTTAGTCGAGCACGATTATGTCGTATCATTTCTGAACACTCGGCAGCAACCGAACTTTTACAGACTACAGCCTTTTCTTTTTTATCATTCAGATTATATTGGGAATTGTCTGTGTTAACATTTGAACGAATGTTTTAAAAGAATAAACACTGTCTTATTACTGAACATAATTTTAAATATAATTTTCTTTTATAAACAACACCCTTCTCGACATTAAAGTTCATACTACTTGGTATTTTACTGGTGTAAACATGAGTAAGTAACGGTTTTATGTATATGACAATTTTTTTAAAGTTTGATACATTCTCAAATTCTTTAACACTTGATACAAGATGCGACGGACGTGGTAATTAAAAGGAAGACGCCGAGCACTACGTTATGCAATGTCCTATATATACTGACGAACGACTTCGACCTTTTTGTTCTACACGCAGTTTTCACCCCTTAAGTACACGGGTGCTTTTATTTGACAAGAGTACATATACTAGTGACACAAATACATTTATATTTACACAGGTACAACAATTAATTTAAAGCACCAAACGTTTTATCAACAACTGAGATTTTATGCAGCTGTTCAGTGCACCTGAACGATATTATGACAGCACTTAAAAAATAAACATGGTAATATGTATTTTCGCTTTTTCTTCTTATTTCCTACTTTTATTACTTTCTCTTTCATTTATCTCTTCATTTCTTTGATTGTTGGTTTACATCCTTTTGAATTTTATAATTGTCATCTTGATTCTAATGTTATTTGTATATTGAAAGGGGAGGACCGTAACTTAAGTTGATAGAACTTGTGGCCCAACCCGTTTGCTTATTATGTGAATAATACAATACTATATGAATTTAACCCTATCCTGGACTTGAGAACTTCGGTTAAGTTATAATTCACTATTGTAATAAAGTTTAACTGGTAATTAAAACAGAAATCATTTAACGCGTACATATATTTCCGTGTGGTTTTTGGGTATTTAGCATTTCTATATTTAGAAATTAAAAGAAATGCAATAATCTGGGTAGATCTGATTCAAGCAAACGGAAGTTTACACGGCCAGGTAGCATAAAGGTAAGTTATCTTAATTTTTAATTCTTTTTAAAATAAATGGATGCATGATGTATCGGAATAGTTAAATGATATATATCACACTGTACATAATTGGAATTGAAGAATTGGAGTAGTTTAATCTTTTCTGTATTTTGCACTTTCAATATAGGTATTCGCTGTACACTCGGTATTGGATATGTGTTGGCAATGTGCCAGTGAACGTTCAAAACAAATGTAATCAAACGTTTAACGGTTATGCATTCAATAATTCAAATGGAATGCCATTCGACCGGCTCATGGCTATTCTAGTTTCGTTTTTATATAATGTAAAACGAATGACTTAATTGTTTAATGACTAATAATGCTATAAACAGAAGAAACAAAACGAAACTGGAAATGTGTTGCGATTTGAGAGTCTCATTACAGCCACTGACCGTGACAATCTCTTTCGCCGAGTTTTCGTTCGTTAACTTACACTTATTCACTTCTGCAACAGGCTAAATGTCAGAATTTTTGTCGAAACTTAGTAATTACAGTTTATGTAGTTGTAAGCATATTGTTAAAACCAGACAACACAACTAGAAACAAATCATCACTATTTTACATTAGAAAAAAAACAACAAAAAAGCTTTTACACGAATAAATGATGAACTATGTTTTTGTTTTTTTAAACGCAGAGCGATTTCTCGATTAATACGCAAATGTAAACACAAATGGAATATATATATATATATACACTGTCATATATGTAAATGGATTGTATTATTCAATAAAATTTTGAAATTGCCCATATGTATATTGAATAAAATAGCAAAAACAAACAGTTAAGATCAGATCAATTGTGTTGTAAAAACAGTCGAAACTCATTATCTCGATATTGGAGGGACTGCCAAAACTCGGGATAACCGAATATCGGCATAGATTTGGTCTCAAAATCAATATTTATTTTCATCACCTGGGCTGCGTTCAGCACGGTTTAACATGTTTACTTTTTTTATAAACGCAAACGGTGAACTAACAAAAGAAAAGTAAACGGAAATCGGTCTACTTGTCCCTTCACTTCCCATTAAGTCACGTGATTAAACACAAGCAAAAATCTGTTAGCAAACGTTTAAAGCGAACATGTCGTTCAGTTAACTTCTCTAATCAAACGTTTACAAACAAATTAAACGTTTCAGCGAACGTAACGCAGCCCATATAATTGTTGCACGTCAATTGTACTTTCGATTTTATATTACACTGTCGTGATCAATGCTTAATATCCGGGTCCTTCTTTGAATTTCTCGACAGTGTGATATAAATTGAGGTTGATTGGTTGAATAAAATGATATTTAAACCAAACTAACAGGTAATCACCCAATTCGATGACACGATGTTTGTAACGTTCTGTAAGTCATTAAAACTGTACACCTTTGTCGTTGACCGGTGTTGCGTCATTAACAAACTGTGAAAAATGGCACGCGGCGTGGAAAAACACAGTATTATGTCAACAATAAATATATACAAACAATCAATTAAATGAGTCAAACAAAAATTCCACATAGAATATTTTTTAAGTATTTTTGTTACATAGTAGGAATGTATACCCTCATAAAAATGCACAATAACTGGTAGGTTGACCAGGTTAGTTTTTTAAAAAAGGGTGCAGTGACACCCTGAGATTTTTTGAATACGAAGTCCTCAAATGCTCATAAATACATGCATACGTTGAAATCCTATAAAAGTCACTTTTTTAACAGTGATGTTTTATTGCAGTATATGCTATGCCAACTTTTGCTCTACTCTTCTGCAGTCAAAAATCACAACCACTATGAACCCTTTTGAAAATAATTCAAAACCTAATTACATAGACCTTTTTTTAAGCGTAAGAATCAAGTTACCATGGGTGAAAAGGGGCGTTTACTGTGTAGTAAGACTTACTTATGCTAACTAGATGTTCAGATTTGTGTGGCCTGCAAACATAAAACATTTATACATGTTAAACATCTTAAACTCACGAAAGTCTATCTAAATCTACCATGTACCACTACAAGCAATGCCTGTCTTCCACTGGCCATCTTATTTTGTTTTCCACACTCCCAAAAATGTATCCATCCCTTTTCCTCGATTGGTTAGTTTAAACTTATTTAAATATTTTACTTCGATTGTGAAACAAGTTCTTACAACATATGCAAATTGAAGTCTTCCTTGTTAGAAGCAGTATTAAGCATATAAGGAAAAGTGTCTTGTTCAAGGACACCACACATAGCCGTGTCGGATGGCGATTGGTCAATTTCTTAATTACTAAGTCCATATTAAACACGCTCATATCTTATCCCTAACACGACCTGTCATCTTTAATTGCTAATAAGCCTCATGCTATATCTTGTCTGAGTATAATTATATAGCCATGATAAACTAGAAAAACTATTTATAGCTAATTTTTATTTTTTGGAAAAATTCTGATTAATTCCCTTTAAATCGACGATCCGCCAAAATCGTAATGGTGCAGCAATTTAAAGATCCGATCTATAAAATACATCCGAAATACACTGAAGTTCAACTCTCAAATAGAATGCGTGTCAAAGTAGTGTATATGAAACCATAAGTTGATAATATCCCTGGTTCTGAAGAGGGTACCCAGTTTTGAAAAGTTGGGAGTCCTGCAGGTTTACTTATAGCAGATACATATAAATGTAATTAATTCACGGATAATAGTGTCGAACCCTGCTCATACAGTATCTAGTGGGTGGTTTTGGTGCTTAATCGTCATTTTTATTGAAAAAAATGTGTGGGGGGACCTGCTGATCTCAGCAAGTTGCTGAGCCATTTTTTGTTTTTAAATTTTATCTAAATTTAAGAGGTTGTCTTACTTTCCCAGCCAATGAAATCGCTTAGTTCTTTTTAAATAGAAAGTTCAATTTTACATAGAACGTTAATGCCCATTTTTTATATATAATTTCTATCTTAAAAACATATACCCGACAACGAGAAAGTAAATCAACATCCAAGCCGAATAGAAGTATCACGGAGTTTTCTACGGCAGTAGAAAGTTCCATATAATTTCTTACATATACATAGATGGATTGAAAACTCCCTATTTTTATATAGAGTTGCGACGCTCTAACAATTTCGGTAGACTGATCATGAGGGAGTTTCCGATACATTTATCTAAAGTTTACAAATCAGTGATTTCATGCTTTTTATTTGTTCCTATTTCTCGTTCTTTTAATCTAATATCATGTATGTACAGTTTTATATAAAGTATTGAGTAATTACTTTCAGATTTGAATAAGAATACCATAATGGCAGAAAGGGGTTCAAACCAAGAAATCAGAAATGTTTTAGAAAATCCACCCAGGAGTGAATCATCTGTCCAAAGGTTTGCATATATTTGTATACATGTAACATGATTTATTATGATAGTGATTCTGTATCAAGCTGTTTGGGTTACTTTCCATATACAATTTGGTTCTATATACTGTTTTACATAACGCTGTATAGACAAAATATTACTTTTTATATGCCAAATGGAGTTTTTAATTGTTACCATATTTACGTATGTTTATGGTCCTCTTAGTTGATGTCATGTGCATACTATTTTTAGCTGACTTGCATAATTATTAGTACTTATTTTTGCCATATATAAAGAATACCACATAATGCATTTCTGTTGACCTAATTACCTCAAACCATATGTTTGGTTTAAACTTATATATTTATCATCGGTTGTGAAGCAAGTCGATGGCTTATACGAGAATTCTTAATAACTTTCTGATTGAAACAAGTACTAAGCAATAGAAGTCAAGTGCCATGCTCACAGAAACACATATATGACCTGACCTGGACTCGAACCAACGACCCTTTGATCACATTAGTCAAGTGTGCTACTAGCTGGTTGAACCATTAGACCATACATTACATATGCAATATGCCGGGCCCGATTAGCTCAGTCGGTTACGCGTCTAACTAAAATTCCAGGGTCGTGAGTTCGAATCCCCGGCAACAGTCTCCGTGATGATTGATATACGGCATTGTGTCTCATTATTATTCGTGTCTTACCGCTGGTTCAATTCAAACAATTATCAATTATTTGCGGAGATGGGGTGTGCTTGAGTATTGGTTAATCTTTCAGGATCCCTGGAAACAGTGGTTAGATTAACAGATGGCATAAAATTACCCTAAATATTCAATCAATCAATCAGTGACACCACAGGGTCTATGAAACCGAGAGGCAAACAATATTAATACCCGTATATCATATTGTGCATACACATATGTAGACATCTGGACAATTCACAGAAGTCTACATTTGTTTAATAAATCGACGGTTTAATCGAACTCTGCTTTTAAAACCTAAACACCTTTTGCTCTACAAAATTCAGAAAACAAGGGATACCAAAATACGTGCGTTTGTTCACCATACATTGTCGGAAGTGCTTAAAACAGCGTTTTGTTTTTAAAGACACGTGGTCAGACACACCGATTAATGATCCACATTACCTGAAGGTGGTTATTTATACTACAACTACACAGGTAAAAATGCCACGCATACGTTTACATATAAATAGTACCATGCGCTTTTAACATACGTTTCTGGCCATACGTTAAACATATGTTAAACATATGTTTAACGTACGTGCCAAAACATACGTTTACATATAAATAGTACAACGCGCTTTTAACATACGTTTCTGGCCATACGTTTAACGTATGTTAAACATACGTTTAACGTACGTGCAGAAACACGTTTACATATACATAGTATCACGCGCGTTTAACATACGTTTCTGGCCATACGTTTAACGTATACATGTTTAACATATGTTTAACGTATGGTCAAAATGTATGTTATTATAGGAATAGTACCACGAATGTTTAACATATGTTTAACGTACGTTACAATACGTACGCTATTCATATAAATAGTACCACGTATGTCAAACATATGTTTCACGTACGTTTAACATATGTTCAAATACGTACGTTTTTCATGAAAATAGTACCACGCACATTTAACATACGTTTGAATACCTATGTTTTTCTTGGAAATAGTACCACGCACGTTTAACACGTTTTACTATGTATGTTTAACATATGTTCTAATGTATGCTTTAAAAATATGTTAAACATATGAAAACTCATGTTTAACATTAGATCAGTCGGTAACTTTAACAAACTTGAGAAGCTTGATGTAAGAATGCTTGAAGCGTTCATACTTATTTTGGTGAAAATCTCCCAAGCGGTATCACAGATGTCATTTATAGAAATTGTTGACAGACAGATGGACAAAAAGTGATCAGAATTACAGCTCACTTAACCCTTTACTCCATAGGGACGCGTTTTCCCGCACCAATCACAGAAGGCCTTTGAAAACAGTGCAGGAAGAGTTCAGATTGCTCATAACGAGCAATCTGAACACTTCCTGCACTGTTTTTCACTCTGTCAGTTAATGTAAACATAATTCACCCATTGCTGATATGCGGTGAATAAATGCTTTCAATTTGGAGAGTCCAAGAAAATGCTTATGGAGCAAAGGGTTAAAACTTTGGCAAGGTGAGCTTATAAGGCATAAAATGCCATACAAACAAATTATGAAAAAGGTATGACAGTAACTGTTAATATTTCAAAAATATTACAAATCTATACAATCTTTTTCTACATCTATCTGATGTATTCATTTATTTTTTACTTCCCTCCATGAATCCTTTTAAAATTTGTTTAAAACTATCAAATAAATCTGTTTATCATTGTACTCAATGGGACAGACATCATAATTCATTATTTTGTAAACATACTGTGTCTTTCATTGCATGCTCTAGTCAAAAACTACCATAGATAGCAAAGGTGAAAGATTGAAAGACAAATAAAATAATATGACTGACACAAGCTGATCACATAATAACTCAAAAGTTTTTGGCTCACGAGAGCGAATAATAATGAACAATGAAATAAATTTAAGCACATTTATATCAATCATGATGAGAAAGCAGATTTCTTTCATTGATGGTTCACTTTTACATACTAGATTCTTAAACCAGTCACAGTAATTGTTGTCTTCCAACAGGAGCGTCACAATGTTGTTAGTTTGCATTTTCCTTTTTGTAAATACTTCCTTCTCATAACATATTTAGCAAATAATCTGTAAACTCCCTTTAATTTCTCCATTATCATAGCAATATCAGTCGGGACATCAGCACATTTTCTGAAAAAATGTTCATGTGTATAACTGACATCTCATCAGCATGTAATGTTAAACTTCAGTGTATGATTTTGTCACTTGTTCTCTTCAGGTTTAAGGGATATAACTGTACCATCTATTTCAAGGTTTACTTTTCTTCCAACTAAGCTATATTATTCCATGTCTCACTTCTCAGCAATGTTCCATACCAGTTTGTCACTGGAAAATAAATATTTATGCATGTTTACACATTACATATAATATATACAAGAGGCCCATGGGCCTTAACGGTCACCTGATTATCCAAAAAACATTCACATAAGTGAATTCAGCTGTAAGAAATAACGTTTTTTTGTCAATTTCTCATAAATATAGATTTAGTAAAGTAGGCCCCGTCGCCAGAGCCAAACCGTGAGACCCAGGGGCATGAAATTCATCAATTTATAAAGGACTTATAGTCGTCAATAATCATGCTCACAATTTCTTTCTGAGTGCTTCCTATAATAGTAAGAAGATTCTTAAAGCCTACCTTGAATTTGACTGTAGGCCCCGCCCCTAAGACCTCATGGGGGTGGGAACCATGAAATACACAAAGGTATTCACCGTTATGTCAGCAACAATAAATCACACCAAAATACATTCACATAAGTCTATTCAGTCATAAAAAAAATATGTTTTTTTGTTATTTTCTCTTCTGTACCTATCATCATTTTCCATGAAAATATAAAAAAAAGAAACTAAAATTATATTATGAAAATAAGATGTATGAATGAACAAGGGGCCCAAGAGGGCCTGAATTGCTCTACTGGCAACAAATGGACAGATGTACATTTCAGAGAAAATGTTTTTTGTAAGTTTCGCTTAAACAAATCTTTTAGGAGGCCACCATGCAATGCTACACGTAAAATATTTAAGCATTGAGCTTTCAGTGAAAATGTATGTATTTTAAAATTTCGCTTAAAATGTGCCTATATAAGCCTTGTTGTGGGGGCATTTGTGGTCGAATCATGCTGGTTTAAGACCTTGTTCAAGATCTTGTGGTTATATAACAGTAAAACTGCTGTGCAAGTGTTGTTAAGATTCAATGAAAAATGAAGGTGCTATCGTGTCTACAACATTTTCCCTATGTAAAACTGTGACCCCTGTGACAGACTCAAATTTGACTCCAGGGACCAGACTTAAACACATCCTTTAAGGAACATCCATTCAATGCTACATGCGAAATTGTTTTAAATTTAATCGGTGGTTTCGGACAAGAAGATTTTTTAAGATTTTACTATAGCTTATATAGTAAACTAACCCCACCCCCTGACCGCCATGTTTTTTGACGAATCACTACGGTTTGAGAAACTTGGTGAAGGATCCTCCAATCCTGAAATTATTTTAAAATTGAGCCAGAAGTTTCTGACAAGAAGATTTTTTAAATTTTTACTAATTATACTTGCCCCACCTCCTGGCGGCCATGTTTTTTGACGAATCAAGATGACAAACTTGGTAGAGACCCAAGGAACATTTCTGTGAAATTATTTTAAAATCGAGCCAGAAGTTTCTGACAAGATTTTTTAAGTTTTTACTATAGCTATTATAGTAAACTAACCCCTCCCTGGCCGCCATGTTTTTTGACGAATCACTACGGTTTGGAAAACTTGGTGAAGGATCCTCCAAGGATCATTTCTGTTAAATTATCTTAAAATCGAGTCAATAGTTTCTGACAAGAAGATTTTTTAATTTTTTACTAATTATACTTGCCCCATCCCCTGGCAGCCATGTTTTTTGACGAATAAAGATGGCTTGAACAAACTTGGTAGAGGGTCATTTAAGGATCATTTCTGTGAAATTATTTTAAAATCGAGTAAGTGGTTACTGACAAGAAGATTTTTGAAGTTTTTACTATAGTATATATATAGTAAACTAACCCCACCCCCTGGCCGCCATGTTTTTTGACGAATCAAGATGGCTCGACAACCTTGGTGGAGGGTCACCCAAGAAACATTTCTGTGAAATTATTTTAAAATCGAGCCAGTAGTTTCTGACAAGAAGATTTTTTAAGTTTTTACTATAGCTTATATAGTAAACAAACCCTACCCCCTGGCCGCCAATTAACTTTTCAAATGTCATGGCTCCAGCTCAATCATCATTGCCTTAACTATTTTTAATAAAAAACACTAAAATTATTAATTTCAATATTTTATATTTCAGCTGAGCTTCATGTTTACCATTACTAAGCATTGTACTCCTCGGATAACAAAACTTTCATTTTCCCATATATATATATATATATATAAGCATTTCTCTTCTGGCTCATACCCATTTAAGAGTAATGATACCTTAAAAAAATATTAAAACATTTTAATGGTAACTTAACAAACTGGGAATACTGTCACAAAACATGGACTGGCCGATGTTTAAACTGGTATTAAAATGTCGCGCATGCCCATCTTGATACCTTATAGAAAACAAAATAAAACAAATTTCAGATAGAGTATCGTCCGTACATTTTAAACAACTTTTTTTTCACGATCTCCACATTTCATCTTTATATACAAATAACCTAAAACTGGGTATATCCCTTATATACCTAATACCGCGATATACGTATTACTGCGATTGCCCATATAATAGCATTATCTCACATGCGCACTTCGAATTTCTTACCTAGGGACAGTGTAACAATTGAAATGGAAGAGTGCACTTAAAATACTGTACATCAGTAAGATTTCTTGGAAGGTGGTTAACATTTTTGTACCCTCGTTTTAGCAAAACTAGAATCAATGGACAAAAATTATTAAGTGTACAAAGCTCACTGTTAATGTTGATTTGAATTTTTTATTATATTTTTCATACAGGATTAACTTAAATTATTTGAAAATCTAATCCAGTAGCAGTATTTTACCCGGTGGCGCCATTTTTACCGTCTGAATGGCCAATTTGCGGTAATATGTTTACTATGAAAAAATTAAAATGGCCGACTTTGCATTATAAACTTTTAACCAGTCTTTTCATGAGTTTATCGTTTTCAAATGTATAGTTACAAGAAACAACTTTTAGAAGGATTATTCAAGACAATAAAGTAACTTTATTATTGATGTCGTCATTTACATGGCTGGTGAACTTTTACACTCGCGGTAATAGGTATAACCAGTATATATCAGTGCTATTGTTGCAGTGTATGTTTGTTTTCAAAGATATTTTCTTCAAACTACAATTTGCTTCGTGGACAATTATGTATGTGATCATAATCATCCATAGGCTTGCATCAATATAGCGTTAATAACCAATTAAAGCGTTTACGTAACTTAGTATAACCGCGTGACCGGGGTTTTCCTAAATCATACCACGTGATCTGTCAAAACAGCTAGCAGTGTAAAAATTATAACTCTGAAACCCACTTGTCGAAACAAATCTGTGTAGTTTGAATTTCTGTATTATTAAGGTTGCGTCATAGTGGACGCAATGAACAAACTTGATTGCGTCAAATGAGATTTATTGCGTCACAAACACAAGAAATGCGCTCTGGAGAAAACACTGATAAAGAATAAAACTATTTTGACATTGCCTTTAAGTCTAGTAATCGAGGTAATAAGCATGACTGTGGTCTACTGAAGTTTCACAACAATCCGTTCAGTAGCTAAATATATTCCGGCTGTTTAATTGACATTTGTTTATTCGATGTTTTCTTATCAGATATTGGGACAAAATTTAATCCGAAATCTTTGTTTTATTTACTTGCTAAATGTCCCGTGGTTTCTCCCTTCACACCAGATATGTCTTTAAGAAGTGTCCTATCTTTCCATTATTTACTATATACTGTATAGCTATCCAAAAGCTAAATCAAGATAAGGCCTGTGCTACTGGCTGGAAAATTGCATATATGGCACAAAATGTGCACCTCTGCACAAGTATGTCCATTTGTAACCCACTATATGTCTTTGGTAACTGTGGTTAACTGTGGTTACTTGCTATATATCTTTGGTATCTAACTGTTTATCAATTATTCTTACAGGCATTTTGTCCATTTGTAACCCACTATATGCCTTTGGTAACTAGGGTTACTTATTATATGTTTTTGGTAACTATAGGATTATTTAGTAACCTGTCCTTAATAAGCACAGGAAGTTATTACATAATCTTATGTTATATTGCCCTTAATTAGCACAAGAGTGTGATATATGGCTCTCTGCAGTTGCGCTGCCCTGAGGCAAATGTTTGTGATTGATGACTGTTTCAGACCAATAATTTAAATAGCCAATCAAAATTAAGCTTTTGATTGCACAGATACATGTAGGTTAAATGGCCATGGAGAATGCGGCCCCATTTAGCATGGTCCATCCGGCCCAACTTTTTATTTTTTTTAATAGCAATATTAGGGTTAATTATCATAAACAATACATACATAAAAAAAAGACATTATTATGTTAACCAAAAAAGTTTATATCATGTTAAAAAAATGATTTTAAAAATAATAATTTCAATAAAACCAATCGGGCAGATCAAATTAAAAAATAACATGATCACCTCGGTTTTCTTAACATCTGGTTATACCAATTTGAAATAGATATACCCTTTGATTTAATTAAACAATGTTTGTTCGATACATATAAACAGAGTTGGTATGCAAATATTTGTAACTCGAATCGATTGCGATCATAAAGATTTCAAAAATAAAGAAGCATTTAAAGATTTGCATACATATATGCCATTTTACAAACCAATCTAACTGAAGACGACACACGCAATAAATATCAATAAGACACAGTGGGGGCATTATTTATAATTACAATACAATTGTATTGAGTGCATACACAATCTTTTATATCAGGAATACTTGGCCACGTTAAAATGTTGACGTTGCCATTCACTGAAATTAACTACATAATATCGTATTACAATTACCTGAAGACATGCGTTCCATTTTTTTCTTGTCTTCTTTTTAATTATAACGATTAATGACAAAAAATACTTATAACCCATATCAGAGAGAGGGAGAGACAGACAGACAGACAGACAGACAGACAGACAGACAGACAGACAGACAGACAGACAGACAGACAGAGAGACAGACAGACAGACAGACAGACAGACAGACAGACAGACAGACAGACAGACAGACAGACAGACATTGTTTATGATTATATTAATTAATTAATTATTAAATTGAATTATAAATCATAAGTATTTCATTCCCCCAAAATGTTACTTTTCATTAACAATCATTCATTATTATATGCACTATATAATTAAGAGTAAGTTTTCAATAACAATCCCACTGTAATTAATATGAGCGTTTCCAATTATCTAATAACTTTCCAATATTTCATTAGAAATACCAAATAATAATTGATATAATTTTTAAAATTAGTGTTGGGCCGGATTTTCTATGCTAAATGGGACCGGTTATTCCAAGGACGTTTCATCCCGGGGCCGGATTTCCATGGGGCCGAATACTCCATAACTCGTTTTCTTAAGATTTTATAAGTGCACAGATACATGTAGGCTAAATGCTTTTAAAATCAAGCATAGTTTTCTGAGGATTTTATAGAGTGAGTTCAGAAAAAAATAATCAGACATTTCTGGTTTTTAACATTCATTAAAGAATTTCTTCTATAGTTCCTTACTTTCATTGTGGACAAACTGGTTAAGTCTATATCTACTTCTTGTGTTACTTAATTCTTATTTTTAAAAAGGAGAGTGTTATCTGTGTTTAAAGTGGTGGATTTAGTTATCTAAATGTCGACAGGTATTAAATTATAATATTTTTAAAGATATTTTTGTTATTGTGATCTCCATATAACTCTGTTGTACTGTACAGCTATACAGAAGCACCAACACAAAACACTGTACAGGTAGACGAGAAAAAAATAGATAATACAATTGATTTGTTCATTCATATTTTTTATATTTTAATAGATGGATGCTTTTAAATAATTAAATAATTTCACACTAACATCACACACAACATCATCAACAGCAGCAGTATCATAACCATTCACACTAGCATCACACACATCATCATTAGCAGCAGCAGCAGCAACTTCACCATTCACACTAACATCACACATAGCATCATCATCAGCAGCAGCAACATAACCATTCACACTCACGGCACACACTACATCATCATTAGCAGCAATATAACCATTCACACTAACGTCACACACTACATCATCATTAGCAGCAACATAACCATTCACACTAACGCCACACACAGCATCATCAGCAGCAGCAATATCACTATTCATACTAACATCACACATATCATCATTATCAGCAGCAGCAACAAACCATTCACACTAATATCACACACATCATCATCAGCAGCAATATCACTATTCATACTAACATCACACATATCATCATTATCAGCAGGAACAACATAACCATTCACACTTACGTCACACACTACATCATCATATAATAGCAGCAGTAAACACCACCACTCATACTAATATAACACTCATCATCAGCCGCAGCAACAGCAAAATCATTTTCCACAATAACAACATCTACAACAGCATCCCCATTCACACTAACATCACATCATCAGCAAAATATTGATGAAATAGCACACAAAGGTTTTTCATAGTTTGCCAATTAATCATTCCTAATTCACAGGCAACTGATTTGTTGTACATAAACAACTGCTTTCTTGTAAACTGTTGTAAGTTGTATGTTATCTTAGATGTTTAAACAAAAAATTGTTTCGATCACGTTAAATGATCTTGAATTAATTGTATTGAGCGGCCGGTATTGGAACCTGTAAAATCCGGCCCCGTTCCAAAACGGCCATTGAGAATCCGGCCCCATTTAGCATATTCCATCCGGCCCCACTTTTTTAAAATTTTTTTAGCAGTATTAGGGTTGCTTATCATAAGCAATACCTACATAATATGTATATGCTTACATTTAAATATTTATGAAATACACATAAACACGGTAAACTTGATAATTTGTGTCGCACATCAACAGTTTTTTTCATACATCACAATTATTTAAACTGTGGAAATGTAACATTGGAAATCAATTTGCTTTTAATTTTGTAAGATATTATAAATTTGCACCATATTCAACATACTATAGATGATGGCAGACCAATACTTTTTTAATTATGCATGTGTAAATAAACCGTAAATAAAGAATAGTTGTATTAATCAACACTTATAATGAATACAGTAATCTATTTGCCTTTGAGAAAAACACGCATCGTTCTAACATAAATCTACATTTTCAACATGAGATATTGCATACAAAATTTAAATATGAAGTATAGATACACTATCTAAATTGTACACCTTTGAAATACTCGTATCAAATATAATCTATTCTGTTCATTGTGTCTATGGTCATCTCAATTTATCAAATAGCTAGTTATTTACATCACAATACTACACTTTTGAATTAGTTTTTCAACGTACAACTCATTCATTAAGTTGTGTCCCATAGCAATTTGAATCGTAAGCATTTACATACACAAATCACGTGACTGTCTGCTGAACTTTGAACTGACTGTCTACTGAATTTTGAACAGAGAGCTATTATATTGCTACACGATATGGGCGATATGGAAAAATACCCGAAACTAAATATATAATTGTTAACGCTAGTGGTAATGCGATATTTTAGAAGACAACTTAAACTATCATAATGACAGAAAGACGATTGACAATTTTGCCTCAGATTACCACTAATATTCAAAATAGAATGCACTTCAACCATTTACAAAATATCTTTCAAAAATAAGGACTCATTTAAAGGTTTGCATAAATACATGCCATTAAAACGACGAGTATTATTAAATTTGTCAGATTATAAACTCTATTAATAAATTTGTTCACTGTGCGTTCACAACAAGGGAAGTAACTCTAGCACACAAATCAATTTTCGTCCTAAAGATGTTCACCCATTTTTATTATTTTTGAAAAAAAAATATTGTTGTAGTTAAAAATTATAGAAAGTATATATATGAAAACTTTACACATGATTTACATTTAATTTTAAAAATACCTATACAGTCTTGTACTTATCTTGTTTTTCTTTAAAGGTGAGTGACTTCATCATAAAAAATTCCGCAAATGATCTTTGTTCAAATGTTCAGATTTTACAGTTTTACATATTTAGCTGCTTTACGATTTATTTAGTCTGAGTAAGCCAGTGCCGACCTTTACCTTGAAAATACCAGGAAACAGGAAACATCGATGTTGATTCACAATTTTTAATCTGTGGAACCATATAGGCCTATCTCGGTCAAAAGTAATTAAAGGATTCAAATAAACATTTTATTGCATAGTGTGTTAGTGAACCGATGTGAATACACGTTTGGTAGAGGTGAAAATGGGATAATGCTAAACCGAAAGTACAATCTTGCACAGAAGTCACAGGGCCAAGATAATCAGGTAGATCTACTGTGGTTTTTTTTAATTATTTTTTATTTATAAAGATATTTACTATTTTGGTTGATTAATTGTGTTTTTTATGTATTGATTTATATGCAAATGTTTATAGAAGTAGGTAATACTTGACATTTAGATATATTCTTTAATTCATATGATCTTCATTAAGGCCCTCTATTTCACAAAAGGAAATAAAAGATGCCATTATATTTGACAGCTTCTAAATAAGACAGATCTAGTTATATATATATATATAATTAAGAATATTTTATACTTTATTTCAGTTGTGAAGCTGTTTCAACTGTTACATTCGAGTATGCCAGCAATTAGCCTGATATGATAAGGCGTGGATGGACAGCTTTTTTATTATTTGGATATCTGATCTGCTGTCCTCGGGAGACGCAAAAATAAAAAATGTCAAAAGGCTCCTTAGAGACGTGCAATATGTCGCACTAGCCAGCAATGTGAAGTATGAAGAGGAGGACTAATTAAATATTGGACATGAAACCACACACCTTTAACTACCTAGATGGTGTATACTTGGATGATTATTATATTGTGGCTATACTACATAAGAAATACAATAAAATATTGGGGAAATATTGCCGGTTCCTTTTATATCTCGTGTCAGCTGTGATGATTTATCAGTTAAACATGTAAATGAATTAAATCATTTGGATTAAACATATGTATGACACACATATGTTTACATATGGTTTTGTTAAAATATATGAATAATATGTAACATGAATTTTGTTTAAATTAGCCTCTGCCTCTGCTTGTGATATTTCCTAAAACAGTATGTCCTAAGTGTTGTTGAAGATTTAAGCGCAATAATTATATAGGATTTTTAACATATTTTAAACGTATGAATCGAAACGCATATGAAAAACGTATGTTTCACATATGTTGATATTAACGTATGTTTTACATACGTTTTTGATTGTCAAACATGTATTTATGATTCTCGTACTTAAATTGGACCCTGCCTCTGGCTCTGCTAGTGATATTTCCAAAAATAGTGAGTGCCATGTGCTGTGGAGCATTTTAGTGAAGTAATTATATATTCATTTTAACGTATGTTAAACATATGAATTGAATCACGTATGGCAAACATACGTTTAACATGCGTTTAACATATGTTTCTGTAAACGTATGTTTAACGTGCGTTTCTGATTATCATATGTTTCTTTATGTATGTTAAACGTATGTTTTGAAATGTATACCAAAACGCATGTAAAACATACGTTAAACGTATGTTTAACATATGTTGGACAAAACATATGTTAAACATACGTGGAATTTTTATCTGTGTACTACTAATAATAATATTAATAATAAAATCTTTATTTTCTGGCTATATAGCCAAACTGACATATGGTCCTCTAAAACATACATATTATTTACAGCACATGTAAACATAAAATTAACATATCAAATATATAAAAGTTCTTTGGTCTAAAATCTTAATAAATGCACATGTAATTAAAATTATTTGTAAAAACGTATTTTTATGAATATCTATAGTAAATGCTATAATGTTTTAAAGATCAATTACATTAAACAAATTTAAAATTATGATTATCAATTTGGATATAATGAGTAAAGGAAAGATAATTCAAATATTAGAAAATTGTATAAAATGTATAGTTTAAAAATATTTAAAAGATGTTTTATTGCACGATTAATGATATGTGCTCATCATGTACCAGACATAAGGTGTGACTTAAGTGAAGCTTTAAATGAACGTATTTTAAATGAACGTATTGATTTTGAATGGCGTATTCCCAATACTTACATGTAATTTGTGTCAATACAATGCAAACAGATATCATAACATAATTGTATTAACTCAAATTGGATACAGTTTTTCATCAGATACAAATACAATCTAAATTACACATACAAATTCACGTGATAGATGATTCAATCAATATAATCTAAAATCATCTTACGGTGAAGTTTCTTATTTAAAAGTCATATTCAAATTTAAGCAAAAAAGACATACATAATATAATTACATTCTCACATTTACATTGTGGATGAAACAAAACACATTTTTTGATGATTTCAGTACTTTTAAAGATTATTAATTATGACTGTATATTATTTAAGGTCATCTGAGACTTTGTCTCAAGGGACCTTTCGCGATCGTCCTTTGTCTTTCGCCGTGCTTCGTCCGTCGTGCGTCCGTAAACAATTAACATTTTTGACTTCTTCTCAAAAACTGTAAGCTCAATCGTAATGACATGTTGTATTCTGCTTTGGTACCTAAGGATGAATCAAAATTATGAATTGCATGGTCCCCACCCACCTTGGGCCTCGTGGGCGGGGCCAAAAGTCAAATTTAAGGTAAATTTTGAAAATCTTCTTCTTATTATAGGAAACACTGGGAAACAAATGGTGAGCATGATTATGGACGTATATGGGTCCTTTATAAAATAAATCGCATTGCATGTCCCTGGGTCCCACGAATTGCCCGGGGGGGGGGGGGGTGGGGGGGTGGAGCCTACTTTACTAAATCTATATAAGAGAAAATGACAAAAAACGTCATTTCTGATGACTGAATAGACTCGTTTGAATGGTTTTAGTTGTCATTTGATGTTACTGATATGACAGTTATGCTTTTGTTGTATTATACAATCAGGTGACCGTTAAGACCAATGGGCCTCTTGTTTAATATATTCAATATATTTCTCTTTTATAGTATTTAATGATTTACAATATAAACAAATTTAATCGTTTCACAATCCATGTCTATCTAGCACATCTTTCTGTTTCTATTTTCAAATAAATAAAGTGGGCTGGTTCGCGTAGTTAATAAAATTCATACCAAAAACAGTAAATGGTCCTGGATTTGAGCCCTTAGCTCCCTGCACATCAGGTTACATTTAGTCAACAGAGGAGAAACAAACGAAAGATGAGGATAAAAAATTGAACTCTTCCGATGATAGTGAAACAAGGTAAATCCAGAAAAGGTTTAAGGAAGGAAAAGAAAGAAAAAAGGATGAACAACCAACACATGCTTCTCGGTTTTTTCACTTACTTTAGATTAAATTATCTATTTTACAACGATTGTAAAATAAGCCTATGGTTTTGATGAGTCTATCTTTCTTCTCATCTTCCTGGGTTAAAAGCTTTTCTTAGTAATGCAGGTAAAGTGCATTTTGCTCCAGGAAAACCTTCACAATGCCTTGTCGGGACTTGAACTCGTGACCTTTCAGTGACAAGTCGAAGTGCGCTAACAATTATATCACTTTATAGGAGTATATATCTTCAATTTTTGCTCTACTGGCCAAAAGTCAGGAGGAATTATGGTATGGTACTATTTTTCTTGTTTACACAATATTTTATTGGATCTTAATCAACTCACACACAATAGTTAGATAACCATGACATCTCCAGCAAAAGTGAGATAACCATGATATCTCCGGCAAAAGTTTTACAACTATGATATCTCCGGTAAGAGTGATATAACCATGATATCTCCGGTAAGAGTGAGATAACCATGATATCTCCGGCAAAATTGAGATAACCTTGATATGTCTTGCAAGAGTGAGATAGCCATGATATCTCCGGCAAGAGTTAGCTAACCACGGTATCTCAGGCAAGAGTTGGATAACCATAATATCTCCAGTACGAATGAGATTACCATGATATATCCGGCAAGAGTGAAATAAATATGATATCTCCGGCAGACCCAACAAGATCAGATCATAATTGTCCGAGTTATGGCTCATAAATGGCATAGCATGGCCTTATTTGCACAACAGAACGTTTATAATTTTAGTCCAGCATGTTGTTTAATGACAATTTCTAAAAGCAGACGGTTGCCGTATTTCGAATTTGATCTTTATTAAAGACTGTAGATAATGTTGCAACCTACGGCCTATGCAATTCTGTCCTCATTAGGAACGTTTCCTTCAAAACCCAACACTTCTTTACATCTTTCCTCCCCTCCACTATATCAGAATGGAACAAACTACCTCCTTCCACCCAGTCTTCTGTTTCCGCCCTGTCTTTCAAGCACGCTCGGAGTTTTAAGAAGAAGACTGTTCCAAAAGTTTACTACGATGGAAGAAGAGATTCGGCAATTAAGCATGCGCGGTTACGGATGCACTGCAGTTCTTTGAAAGACCATTTGTTCTCCAAAAGAAAGCCCTACCTGTGTCTGTGCAGAAATTTAGGATACGTATCACTATCTCTTCACATGCCCTTTATATCATTGTAAATGAACTCTACTCTATGACGTCCTTTGTCCTATTACTCGTATAGACCTAAATACGCTGCTGTCCAAACATACATCTCGGAGACCAAGCGTTCTATTCATTGAGTTGAACTATCATTTATTGTCATAAGAGTGACCAACAACACCTCAATAGGCAACCTGTGATCTCAACTCTCCTTTCCTTCTTCTATCTATTTATTTTATATACCGCTTTCCGTTTAATTTCTCCTCACATAGTGTTTGTAAAATAATTTAAGTTATATATTGCAAGTATTGATCAGACAGGCAGCTCATTTCTATCGCATAGGCGTAGGAGACGAGGGCCTGGGGGCAAGGGGCCAGTTTTATTTAGTATTAACATTTTGTTTCATATCTCATTCACAGACATACATAGGACGTTGCTGATAAGAAGAAAAATAAAAAAGAAAGAACAACCAAAAACTCCTGATACCAAAACAAAACCTTCTCCAAAGAGAGGTGAACCCGAACCTGGGTTAAATAAACTTAATTGTGATAAAAGCTAATGTATACAGTACTTTTCAGATGACCTTGACCTTCAAGCCCAATTAACTTATCTTCATGTTAGATCTTTAGCAATGGCATTGATTATTAATTCACATAAACATAGAATTGGTAAAAACTATACATTATACTTTGTGCCTAACATTTAACAAAGACATGAAGACTGTTTAATTAACAAATATTTGCATTTACTTAACGCCTGAAAAACAGAATCTCAGTGGCTATGATTTTGGAATGTCTATAATATATATGCCTTGAAGTTCACTAATTGGTAACAGAATAAACAACGAACTTTAGTGTTAAAGTTGTACTTCAGGGGTTTTAATGAATGACATGTGTGATCCCTATTTAGTTTATGATTGTTTTCATTTTTTATTTACAGTTCCAGCAAGAATTGGATGATCTGCACCATTATCTTGTCAGTCGTCTGCCTGCTTCTGTCTGGTATACTGATTTACATAGTGAGGTATTGTATTGTGTTTTTAGATCCTTTTCTAAGGCTATATCACGACAACCATTACGTGAGACAGAATCTTTAAGACGTAATACCACAGTGCTGCCTTACTGAAACAGCATCAGGTTTTCTTCGAGTACTCACGATATATCCCGAAGGAGATCACAGCGCACCGCGACCCGAGCAACCGAACGTGATTTATAAGTTGTAGAATGTGCTGGGTTTGATACTCGAAAACACATAACATGATTTCCTACCCAGTCTCATTATACTGACAATAAGACACCACGTTCCAGAACTGTCTCTAAATAACAAACAAGTATTTGTCATGTGTGGATCCAGTGCACCCAGAGGGAACAGAACATGATCCAGTTTATCAACCTTTGCGTTCCAGTATAAGATGACTACGCTCGGGGACTTTAATAACGAATCTGGACTTTGTAAAATAAACATGCTATTGTTTATCAATTTAAATGAAATGTGTCAACAATAAAAATTGATGTAAGATGAACGAATTGTGGAAATTTATTGGCAAATATTCACAACTCTCGGAGAAGTAACTTTTCAAACAGCGACACCTCAACTCACGAAATTGGTAGCGGGTGTAACTATCATTTGCAGCAAAACATCTCCGAGTTATCACCTGAAACACACATGTTAAAGGTTTGGTTTAAAAAAAAACAACAAGCGATTTTAAAGAAGAGGTATTATTATGCAAACAATTATCTCACACGTACCATCGGATACATATTATTCGTCTGGTACTGAAACGATGACGGACAGGAAGCGAAATATTGGTAGTAGTCAACGTAAATTGGCGTTTTCGTCGTTCAGGACTCACACCACTATTATCTCCCTTTGGTACTCCGGACAAATGAATGAGGTAGAAATAAAACGTTAGTTCTCTTTTTTTCCTTTTTTCAAGGTTTTGTATTGCAGATTTATTTTTTTCTATCATGTGTTAAATGGTCCGTATTTTAGAAATCACCAGATTTCTGGGCAATTCTGTATCGTTTCAGAATTGTTGGTTCGAACTGCATCGTGGGTGAATAGTTGCCATATTATTACACTGGAACTTTTTAGGTATCACAAAACCATTGAATTAAAAACCTGGTCATTGTATCATTTTTTTCCCTTTATAATTGCATATCTTGAACCAGTGAAGAATTTGAGTCCTGACACATGCTGCAGATTTTTTGTTTTGTTCACTGTGTTTTGGGCATAAATGTTGCAGTGGAGTCCCATGAGAACTGTAATAGTGGGTGTGACACGTAAATGTTACAATGGAGCCCTATGGGAAATGGTATAGTGGTGTGAGGCGTTAAAGTTACAATGGAGCCCTATTGGAAATGTTATAGTGGTGTGAGGCGTGAATGTTACAATGGAGCCTATCGGAAATGTAATAGTTGTGTGAGACGTTAAACGCGGTTGTCATGGTCGAGATCAGTCTTTGTTCCAGTTCCTTTAAAACGCTGTCGAAGGATGGCAATTGTAGTGGCGTGCCACATCAGAAATATTCCTTCCGACTTTAGGCATACCTTACGCCTCTGACCGTTCGTGTTCTGACGCGTTCCGATAAACGCGGCGTGTTTAATTGAAGCTAGATAAAAATCGGCAGGTGTTTTTTTGAATATGTCTCTTCACAATGTACAACATAATCAGTTTAGAAATTCAATTCTCTGTAAATTTCGAGAGCAATGTGCATAACGCGGGACATGTGCGATATTTATTGTACAAACAAGCCTGCCTTTATAAAAAAATTGTGGCTTGATAAACATTTATATCTGCACTCCATAATTACCATTCAACAAAAAAAACATTTTTTAAAATGTGTGTACAAAAAAAAAAACAAGACACTACTTGGATTTCTGCCTCTGACCTGTCCGCGTATTTGGTGAATATTGATTTTTTTTTAAATGGCCCTCATTATTGTCTATATGCATATTGTCCAATATAAAGCGCATAAGTTTCGCTAAACAGAAAAGTCCAATTTACAAAGAACGCCTATGCCTCTGCCCCTATCAATTGATAAATTTAAAAGTATATAGACACAACGAGAAAGTAGAAAGAAGAAAATCTCATATAACCTTTAACCTATACATGAACCTATACGTTAACCTTACTGAACTGAGGTCCTTTCCAGATTTCTAGGTCAATTTCTTGAAATGAATATATCTCTTTGTTCTACATAACACTGGTATGCTTGTTTTTTTAGCGCACCCTCATGTAACGCCACTGATTATGACAATGTGATGAGACACTTAAAGAAGTGCAAACCTGACAGAGCTGACATGGAATCAACAGTCTCACAACTTAAGCTAGACAGTTCACGTCAGAAAGAGAATATTATCAACTTAGAAAAAACAAAAAAAGAGCTTGAAAGTGATAAATCCGAACTTCAAAAGGCAAATAAAGGGTTGGAAACAAAAATTAGTAGCATTGAATCGACAGTCTCACAACTTAAGTTAGACAGTTCACGTCAGAAAGAGAATATTATCAACTTAGAAAAAACAAAAAAAGAGCTTGAAAGTGATAAATCCAAACTTCAAAAGGCTAATAAAGGGTTGGAAACAAACATTAGTGAGATGGAATCGACAGTTTCACAAGTTAAGTTAGACAGTTCACGTCAGAAAGAGAATATTATCAACTTAGAAAAAACAAAAAAAGAGCTTGAAAGTGATAAATCCAAACTTCAAAAGGCCAATAAAGGGTTGGAAACAAACATTAGTGAGATGGAATCGACAGTTTCACAAGTTAAGTTAGACAGTTCACGTCAGAAAGAGAATATTATCAACTTAGAAAAAACAAAAAAAAGAGCTTGAAAGTGATAAATCCAAACTTCAAAAGGCCAATAAAGGGTTGGAAACAAACATTAGTGAGATGGAATCGACAGTTTCACAAGTTAAGTTAGACAGTTCACGTCAGAAAGAGAACATTATCAACTTAGAAAAAACAAAAAAAGAGCTTGAAAGTGATAAATCCAAACTTCAAAAGGCCAATAAAGGGTTGGAAACAAGCATTAGTGAGATGGAATCGACAGTCTCACAACTTAAGTTAGACAGTTCACGTAAGAAAGAGAATATTATCAACTTAGAAAAAACAAAAAAAGAGCTTGAAAGTGATAAATCCGAACTTCAAAAGGCCAATAAAGGGTTGGAAACAGACATTAGTGACATGGAAAACGAGAACAAAAACATGACAATACGGTAAGTCTTTAAATTGTAATACATCTTATTTCATTTCATACTTCAAATATATTCAATCACATTCAAAACTATAATTAATCAATTTGAGTGAAACTCACATATATTCATAAAACCAGTAGCAAGGCACTGTTTTAAATGAGTTATCTTTAATATTAAACAGATTAATTGAATACACATATTACAGATCCGAATATTGACTGAAATCCCATAACAGAAAACATAGAAATATAATAGCTAAGTTAAGACTGTCAACTCACTGATTAGATATAAAGAAACAGGACGTCACAGGAACATTTTGATAAACGAAAAGAAATGTACTTTCTGTGGAAAAAAAAAGATTTTCACTTTTAGTCAAATGAGTTCTGTTTTATATTATGTTCCGTTTCGCATAAGCCATTTGCACATAGTTTTTATTGTTTTGTTACTTAAGTATAGTCAAAATTGTTTCCCCTTTTAAATTTAACACATATACCTGTTTTGACGAACCTAATATTTGTAGGGTTATGGTTTGTGTGAATTAAATATGTCACATATGCGATAACTGATATTTATTATTTTACATTAAAGTTGTATTAACTGTTAAGTGTTTGCGTACATGACAACTATCCATGTATGGTGTATTAATTCTCACGGCCATCCAAAATGTTTAAATTTTTAAAAAATATGTTTTAACTTTACTATAAATTATTGTTTCATGTGATGTTTATACTTATTAAGGAAAACGTTGTTATTTTTTTATGCTCAAAGAATACAATAATTGGGCTGTATGTGAGTGAGACTGTAAAAACACGATCATAAACGCGCTTAATCATATATATATAAAACATACCAAAATTAAAAAGCGTTTTTAACGCTTTTTGATTACTTTTTTAGCTCGCCGGGGCGAAGTCCAAGGAGAGCTATTGTCATGACTCCGGCGTCGTCGTTTGTAGACACCCAGGTTAAACTTTTGCGTTTACGTTTTACATATCTATGCAACCACTCAATGGATATCAATGAAACTTTGCATGTGTCTTCACCATCATCAATGGAACACACACAGACAAGAACCATAACTCTGGATTGCATTTTGGCACAGTTATGGCCCTTTTAGGACTTAGACACCCAGAGGCGAGCTTTGTTGGTCTTCTGACAACTCTTGTTAAACATTTCTCATTTGGTTATTTATGGTAATTTACTGTTTCAAACAATGTTATTATAAAATAATTAATATCTATTTAAAAGAAGTACTGCTTGTCATAGTTAGTGTCCATTTAGTAAAGATTTAACAGTTAAGAAACCCAAAGGGAGCGACTGCAGTGATGATAAACCTCTTAATAATTAAAAACGAACTTAATAATCAAATTATTTTGTAGGCTGTTATAACAAATAAGAGCGACACAATTTTGAATATTGAAACGGTTCCATTGGTTGTCATATAAGGTTAAACACTAATTATTAATCCAATAATATCTAATTGAGGTTAGCACTATGCCTATTTAGGAAGTTGTGCATAAATTAACAAAAATTAATGTAAATGCATAAAATAAAATGTGTTCGTTTTTGGTGCAAGATCAAAAAAAAAAATTTCATCTCGTGATCACCAACAATGATGAAATACAGTTCGATCTTACACCAAAACAAACAAATATCCTCTTTATAAAATATCGACTCGCCGATCGCCTTAATTTAGAATTGTGTAAGCTTGTGCATGCGTGAGATTTGAATCTTGATTAGAAAACAATGAGGATCCTGTTACGTTACATGGAAAAATGAGAAAGGCCGTAGTCAACCAGTATATTTTTCAATCAGTTAGCCATGAATGTTGTTTATTAAGCCCCAGAAACTTATATATTGAATGGAAATCATAATATATACAATATCTAGCTTAAAGCATGTGGATTATTGTTTTTTTAATAATTCGTGGTTTGGTTGCGTTAAGCTTAAAACAAAATTATGTTCTGTTCATTGTAAGAGAAAGATGCAAGAGTCCAGCTACTGTAAGAATACAGCGGGTTAAGTTAATTTATAATCCTATTGTTAATTGGTTAAATTAGTCAACAATAAAGATTGTGTCCTGTATATATAATGTACTTACTCAAAATAAAAACAATTGACACTCTGTCGAAATAATTTTGTTTTAAAAAACCACAAACAATTAAATTCAAGCTAAAAAATACCATTTCCATGAAAATTAATATTATATGCATGCATATATGTAAAGTTTTAATTAAATACTAGATGTAACAATTTTAAATATATTGTTTGCACATTGTTAAATCTACATTATCTACATTTATGAGGAGGTTATACCAAAACAATCTGTACGGTACAGGTGTGTTTTTTTTTATTTCTGATATTGCATAAACATATATTAAACTTAAATACCGGACATTTCATAAAATTCTATCCATAGGAAAATGTGACAAAAGCTATAGCAATCGTCTTTAATTATTTTCTGTTTAATGATGATGTTGTAATTCTCCTACTAGATTAAGCATAGCTCTTGCAGCTGATGCAAGTAAAGAGAATGAATTTGTAACTAAGCTAGGGGAATACAGTCCACAAAAACTTGCTGAACAGTTCACAGAAACTTACGACAATGAATACACAGAGGCTTTCATGGAACTTCAAGAAAACGATGATGATATGGATACTGAAACTACAGTTAGAATATTCCTAAACATTTTAAAGGTAGAAATTATCCATTTTGTCTTCATTTTTTCTCAATCCTCTTTCCCGGCCTATAACCTTTCTCTTCGTCCTTCTTCGTCTGCTTCATTATTTTTCTTGTGGTTTTCTCTCTCTTACTGTTTCCATATATCAATAATTACAACATTTTAGGCACGGTTTAATGATCTCATGGACGAGGGTTCGTCTCTGATTAAGGTATCTGATTCTGTCTGAACTTAGATTCATGGACATGAGCTCTTCGGTGACACTAAACGTGATAGGATTTCTATAACTGCATTTATATATGTAATATAAATGTACAGTTTTGTTAAATATACGTCACAAAGAGAACGCTTTTACGTCATAAATGACGAATGTTTATGACGCAGTGTTTATCACGTGACTTCTATTTTACAGCTTATATTATATATATTTCAAAAGTCGCTTAGATAGTTGAGATATAGGCCGAGCCTTTTTAATATAATCTTATCAAAACGTTCCTGTATATTTGTACTTTTCAGCTCGCTTATGACGAATCAACGAACTACGCAGAAAAACACCTGGATTCCATACTGCAGAGTATTACAACATTAAAAGTGGAATTTTCAAACAATCATGAGAAACAGAAATATTCACAGGTTTGATTTGTTCTGTGGTCCTTTTTTCGTGATTAACTAGAATTTACATGATTTACTGAACATACGCCCTCAGTAAATGACAAAGTTATTGAATTAGTAAATAAATAAAGTCCAATTTCACTAAACATCTCAACTTAAGATTTTCCTCAAATGCTTTAACTTTAGTTACAATGATCATTTTTCTTGAAATCCTTTTCCAACCAGTAAGACTTCATGTTCAATGTTAAATGGTCATTTAAGGTATGGTGTATTCAAAAAATTAATTAAGAGAAACTGATATATTTCTGTTGAGGAAAATCTCACCTTGAGATGTTTAGTCAAATCGACCTGAGGACCTTGTCCTGTCCTGTCCTGTAAAACGTAGTATGATCAAAGATATTTATGTGTTTATTTGATATTGTAAAGTATGTCACGTTTTCATTTATATTGCAGAAAGAATCTTCCGCCATAGATGAAGAAAAGTCGAAGGTAGGGACGGGCTTTTTCACTATTTTAGGAGGATTACGTAATGTGCTATGATGTCACATCGATTGTAGAAAAACTGATACGAATTGTGTTTACAAAATTCGTTATATTGCCATATAAAGTAATACGTTTTCTATGCAATTGTTCAATTCCGTTTTTATATTGACTATTGTTATGTAACAACAGCGCTAGAAAATAAGTATGGTATGGTTACCCAGAGCAGTCCAATGACGTCAAATTTTTGCATGCCGTTTAACTGACCAAACCGCTTCTTGTCAAAGTACCCAATGAACTCATGGGATGCAGTTTATACATGTCCTTTCACCCATTTATCATACACATCAATATATCACTCTTCACTAAATTGTGCACGTATTTTTGATACACCTCGTATATGGCCTTTATGAGTAACATGCAGTCGTGTCTGTCTATAATCATTGAATATAAAATGTCTTGCTCAAGAACATAACACGCATGACCTAGGTTTTAAGGGATCGAACCAACTAGTTGGGTGAACAAGTTTTGCACTAACCAGATCCTTTGTGATCATAATCATTGTCTGGCGTCTTCCACCATGCACCCTGTTGTATGTTATTTTTTTACTAATCTTTACCAATGTGCAGTCATCAATGATCCACCATTTTGCGCACTGTTATTGCCACATGTATTACTTGGTGGTGCAAATCCACTATATTTTATTGAAAAGTCAAACGTTTTGAACTTGAGTATGCCATTTTATCTCTGAAACTTTTGTTTTGGTTTGCCAGGCTATAATTCACTCAACTATGTCATTGCCTTTTTAAAAAGATAATTGTATAGCACGGCATTTAAAAAAGTTCAATTAAGCAACGGTGCCTATTTGATTGTACGTTCCTGGTTGCGGTTACATGGATAATATTTTTATTTTATTTATCTTTAGAAAACGGTTGATGTCTCGGTGAATCATTCATTCTCAGATGTTGAATGGAAGCAACTGTTTGATATCAGAAAAGCGTCTGCTTACAAAATGCAAAAACCTTTGATACAAGTAAGTGTTTTTTAGTTATGCTCGCCAACCATTGTTGAGAATATAATTAAACTTGAGCTTGAAATATAGATAGGATAATCACGAGAGTTTAAACTTAATATTAGCTATCCCTATTTGCTTGTATATTTTTGTTGTAGGAAATGGTCTCTAAGATTATTATTAGCTCGCCGGGTCGAAGTCCAAGGATAGCTATTGTCATGACTCCGGCGTCGTCGTCTGTAGACACCCAGGTTAAACGTTTGCGTTTAAGTTTCAAATATCTATGCAACCACTCATTGGATGTGAATGAAACTTCGCATGTGTGTTCACCATTATCAATGGAACACACAGAGACAAGAACCGTAACTCTGGATTGCATTTTGGCACAGTTATGGCACTTTTTGGACTTATACACCCAGGTTAAACTTTTGTGTTTAGTTGCGTTTAAGTTTAAGATATCTATGCAACCACATATTGGATATGAATGAAACTTCGCATGTGTTCACCATCATCAATAGAACATACAGAGACAAGAACCATAACTCTAGACTGCATTTTGGCACAGTTATGGCCCTTTTTCGACTTAATTTTTCAGGTTAAAGTTTTTTATCATGTAAAATATCTATGCAACCACACATTGGATGTGAATGAAAGTTCGCATGTGTGTTCACCATCATCAATGGAACACACAGCGACAAGAACCATAACTCTGGGATTCATTTTGACAGTTATGGCACTTTTTCAACTTAATTTTTCAGGTTAAAGTTTTTTTTTCAGGTATGATATCTATGCAACCACTCAATGAATATGAATAAAAATTCCCATATGTGTTCACCATCATCGATGGAGCACACAGAGACAAGAACCATAACTTGCGGTTGCATTTTGGCAGAGTTATGGCGTTTTTGGACTTAATTTATCGTCTGTAAACATCCAGGTTAAACTTCTGCATTTAGTTGCGTTGAAGTTTTGGTGTTTGCCTCCTATCTCAATCTTTGCATGGGTGGTGAGTTTTATCCCATCGGCGAGCTTTGTTGTCTTCTGAAAACTCTTGTTTAAAATTAATTCTTGTGTGTAAGTCAAAGAATATATTACTTTTTGGGTAAGTAGGTCAAATGTGAAGGGAACAGTCGCCTCGAATAGAAAAGTAAGTAAGGTAATTGGACAATTGGGCTTGGCACATTGTCTGCAATATTTGTAAGGACATTGGTCTTCATGACAAGAAAAGCCCTCATGTTCTTAGATTTTAGACTCAAGTGGTCAGTGATCAAGGTCACAGTGGCTTCGACTTTATAAAGCTGGTCATTTCATGGGCTCATTCTGCTCTAACTTCATGTGAATATTATTGTTCATTGTCAGTAGAACGCCCATTTTGATATTGGGGTCAAAGGGCAAGGTCACACTCGTACGAATCTGATATAAATCATGTGTACATATATGAATGCGGGGAATACGAGTTCTGCTCAGCGGACAGTTTTTTTCCAGTTAATATGCATATAACCAGTATGGTTAAAAGTTCTGACATTAAAAAAGGATTTGTTTACCATCTCGGTCAGAGTATTAAGACTTTTGAAAAATGTGATTATCAGGCATGATTTAAGGCTTTGTTGTTAAAAATGTTATATTTCGACCAGAATCTGCATGCTTGTTTTTATACCAGCGTCTTGTTTCTGTTACAGGTACTGACTGATGCCATTGTAATGAAATACAAAATAGAACCAGACTCCCAACCTCAAATGATGAAATACCTACAGAAATGTCTGAGCCTATGCTGGATAATGAATCAGAACCAGAAACCAATCTATATGAATTTTAAGGAACCAGAAGTATTTGATACGGACGTATACAGTTCATTCCTAACTTCTGGCAAACACGTGCGGTACGTTGTATGGCCTCCACTATATCTGAACAAGGATGGATTGATGCTGGCTAAGAGTATTGCAGAGGGCAAAGATTAAGCCTTTGTGTAATTTTCCAAGAAAAAAAGTGCAAGTGATGAGAGAAATTATAGAATGTAGACTTATCAAATGTTATTCCATAGAGGGTATATATGTTAAGGAATGCTGTAATGAATGATAAAGTTATTCCCTCTCTTAACTACGTATTCATCTAATTTACGGCATTTATTTAACATCGATGTGAAATGAGCCGATGTGTTTCGTGAGTAACTGTTGTTGTCTTTCTGCCTGGAAACACTTGTATTATTATTAAACATTATTGTTATCAAGAAATAAAGTTTACAGAGACGGGGCACGCTTCCATGACATTACAATGTTGGAGACAATGTCGTCTAGAAAAATAAAATGCATATCCACCGCTACCGACTACAGATGTTCCGTCCGATTTAGTAATTTTGCAACGTTTAGATGAGAGAAAGGTTCGTAGAAAACTTATGGGCCTCCGATATATCCCTTTAATATGCTACCATTGCATATACAAATTTAAATAGTGAAAAGACAATACTGCAATTCGATTTATTTTTATAAGATGGGTCATTTAGTGTTTAACCTCAGTTGACAAACAATGGCTCAATTTTCACAGTTTTGTCGCTCTGATTTGTTAAAACAGCCTACAAAATAATTTTACAATTAAGTTCGTTCTTTATTATTAAGAAGGTCCTCATCACTGCTGATGCCTGAATGACATTACGCTAGAAACGGCTTTTGCAACGGATGTGCTTTCAAACATCAATCATCTCAGCTTTCATCGTAGGTCCGCCCAGAGTTCCGGAAACTGTCAGTCAAATGACGTTTAAAATAAACCTGTGGTCGATCCCTTTAGTTTTCTTATTTGTTTTAATTTTACTTAATGAACATTAACTATTACTTGTGTGTGTGTTTGTATGTGTGTGATTCTTAGGTTTTTAGTCCCTCCGTCAAGCCCCCGGGTTGGCACAATAATGTGTGGACTGTTAACTATTACTTAAGAGAAATGATGAAGTTGGCAGGAATCCAGATCCAGTATCTACCAAATACCAAGATCGTCCAACGTTTGGCTCCATTACGTACATGTGAACATCTTGTCACTTCATTCATTGGCGCTTGTCACGAACTTTTATTTTAGAAGATATGGTCGTATAGTATATATATACAACAATATAGATACCTTATGACCATATCTTCTAAAATAAGAGCACTGATCACGAACTCTTACTTTATAAGATATATTCACATAGTATATACATGTATATACAACAATATAGATATTATATGGGCATTTCTTCTAAAATAAGAGTTCGTGAGCTGTGGCTGTGAATAAGGTGATAAGATGTTCGCAAATATTATTTAAAGTCAGACCCTACTGTATATGCCTGTGACTATCAACATTGAATTTTGGCAATCATTTAGTATAGATATACTACAGCTGTTTGATACAATCTCTTGCATTAAAATAATGTTTGGTGGCGGTTTGAAGGCATGCTCGCCCAGTAAAAGATTTGGGCAAGGATGCCATTTCCTGCAGTTTTTCTGCATATCAGAACCTATTTGCCCATTTGGAGTAATTGATTTTGGATACTTTTTCTAATATCAATCAAGACCATAAAATCACCAAATGACAACAAATCACAAAGACATTTTATTTGTTAGATCTATACTCTCAACAAAAACAAATGAGATGATACTTGCAAATGTCATGCAATGCGCGTTCATGACTATTTATTCACGAGTGTGTAACATAAGTCTTAAAATCTTTTCTTTGAGACTGAAATTAAAAACCAATAATAAGTATTAGACTAAGCATTTATTAGCGTCTATCTGATAGCAATTGTGACAATTTGCTAATTATTAGTTGAACATTAGATTATTGATGTTATCAAAGGCATACAAATACAGCAAAAGTTCATATAGTCATATTTAGTATTTCATGTATGATTTATAAAAATCTTAATGTTCCGTTGAGTATGAGTTAACGTCTACTTCTTTATTCCTATTTCTTAATTCTAAATGATAAAATGCCAGATTCTAAATACTTGATTATCATTTGTATACTGTTTTATTCTTAATTTTTATTTCTTAGTTCGAAATGATACGTTATCCATGCCAAATAAATGGTTTAATTATTTATTTCTATTTAATATACGTGATTATAGTTGTGATTATAGTGGTAGTGATTGTGATACTGTTTATGATAGTGGAAGTAGTGGTGATAGTGTTTGTCATAATGGTAATAGTTTTATGCAGAGTTTTAATGAACTTTCTTTTAAAATTTTAATTTATTAATATTTCTTCTATGAATTTTAACAGGATTTAAATCTTCAATTAATAACAATGCTGACAACATGCCAATAATTGTAGCACATGTTCTCACAGATGTCAAATGTCAACTATACCCTGAGTTCAATATAATCTTAATTAGCATTGTAAAAACTTGCAAAATGGAAGTGATTAAGTGTTAATAGTAAAATATTTCAAACTTCCCTTTTATGTAAATATCTTCAAAGACTAAGTGATTGTAACAGTTTAGAGTGTGAAAACATATTGCTGATTGTATATATTTTATTACCTATTGTTCATTTTAAAACCTAACATATTTTGTTGATTGTTTTCACTTATGTTTTCCTTTGATGATTACTTGTTTGTCCTAACATATCCTGTGCATTGTGTAAAGCTTGCGCCTGTTTAGTTTTCAAGAGTGAACTGTTAGTTATTCAAGGATATAAATAACAGAAGATCAGATACAGAAATGTAGTGCAATTCTTTTGGACAGTGTCGTTGGCTGGATAATTTACCAGTCAGATCGGAATTACCGTCAGAACATTGTGAAATTTACTTTAATAACTTTTGTTTTAAACATTAATTTGGATTCCAGCCATTATTTTATAAACTGTGTTAACGTCTAAGTTTTATTCACCATATATACTATTTCAATGGACACCGCTTTTAAAGTGTGATTTTGAGTGGATTTAATATTATTGCTTAGATGTTACTGTTACACTGTGACTTTAATTAATCAATTTCATATATATTTGAAACTTTATTTGTAATAAACTGTGTGACTTTAACACCAAATTAAAACTGATAGAATTGACAAGTGTCGCTGTATTTGCTTTCTGTGTCTTCATCATCATAATATTACTTCAAATTAGAAAAAAAAACTCACTCACCGCATCTTCCTGTCTACTCACGGACAACCGGAGTTATAATAACGACAAGAAAATTCACGGCTTAATAAGTATCGGTAGTGGCAGTTGTTATTGTAGTTGTTGTGAAAGTGGTAGTAGTAGTAGTAGTGACAGTGGTTATGGGAACATATTTGTAAATGGTATTTGTAGTAGTATAAGTAGTGGTTATGGTAGTTGTAGGTGTGATTGCGGTGGTAGATTATGGCTTAAATTCAATATTTATAAGGAATGTATAAGATGTACAGGAAAAAGAAACACTTTTATTTAGAAGTTGAAATATCAATCTTCCAATATGCACTAAACTTACATTGTAAAACAAGACAAATCTTATATAAGTGCATACAGGGGCAAACAGGGCCAGCATAGCAACGGAAAACCACGAAGTACCAGTTTTTATTTCTTCGCAAAGAGAATACTTACTTCTTTATTAAGTCAAAATATATCACCATATATCTTCTTAAGGTGCGTGATTCAGTGGTAGAGCACCGAACTCAGGATAGGAAGGTCCTGGATTCGATCCTACCCACGGCCATGTGTGATGTCCATGAGCAAAACACTGTTTCTGCATATGCTTAGTACTGGTTATACCAAGAAAGACTTCGAGCGTGATTTGTATCAGCTTGAAATAAAAGGAATAAGTTAACTATTAAATCCGCACGTGTCTATTTGAAAAAAAAATCACATTACAAAGTATCACTCCCATCTTAATTTAATTTTAAAACAGGATGGTTTTATCTTTAAAAGACAAGATGCTTTATTTATGGTACAGGATGTTATTATCGGACCCGTTTCTAAAATATTTTTGGAATATGGGAAAAAATCAGATAAGCTTGGTGACATTGCAATGCACGCACCATGTACGCACCTGCCTGTCATGATATTCAATAATAATATATCACGGAAGTTAAGAATCATGGCGACATTGCATGTATATGCTGTTGATAACCAATATAGGCGACTCAAAACTGAAAACAACAATAAGTTTATGCTAAATGTAAATAAATCATCTATCAAACGTTTTAAAAATTATGTATGTTTTGTGATCTTAAAAATAATGTATGTATACAATTTCTTCTATGTATGTATTTTGATATAAAGATAAATTTCATATTAAAGATATGATTTATGTTTATTTAACCCCACGTCCTGACAGCCCATATATCTAAGCGGGACATTCAGGAAATCGTTTATATCCATGTATGCACCAGTATAGATCATTCTTAATATTGTCTTGTGAATATGCATATCTACACAAGAACAAAGTTAGGAGTACGTCCTACCTTACAGCAACAGTAGCTCCCATACAGATAACATGGATATCTTGGATCGTAATTGAGATATAAGTCTGATAACATCAGTTTTATATCATATGCAGACATCCTGGTCAGGTATGCAGTGAACAAAACTACAAACTGTATACTATTTTTGTCTAAAAATTATATGTATCTATAAAAAGTGCCAATCAATTAGGGGATCAGTTGAAAGTAGTGGTTAGAGACTCAATATTGATTGCAGAACACATAACAATCAATGACACGTGTGGGTAGGACACACATATTATGTTAGAAGGACATATGAGAGCAAATACTTTTTCAGACACTTCTTGCAAGGATTTGTGGTCAATACCAATGTGCTTCCAATATTTTTTGGGACATGTTCTCAAAATGTTTATGTAAAAATGTCCACAAATTTATGTTTTAAAAGAACACTGCTATGCCATGGCAACGGGAATAAAAGAAATATAAAGATGGGTGTAAGTTAACAAATAGTATGAGGTCATCTGTTAATTTGGCGACATGTTCCTGAAAAAACATAATAGCTATAGGAAGTAAAACCAACCTCTACAATCAAACATTTTCCATGCTAACATTACATATATGAACAAATGAAGTATGGTTTTAAATTAATGTTGAGGCAATAGGGTCTAAATAACATATGATGTTATGTTAACCCCAATTTCATTGCATAGATTTATATTGTTAATTACTGCTCTAAGTTCACGTGTTTTAAATGCATTATTCATACTCAAGTATCTTCTGTTGTGACTGCTTGTGATAACAGTAAAGTTATATTATAAAGGTCACCGTTACAAATTAGTTGAAACTTTGATGCATTTTATGTTTATCTGTCTGTAATTCATCTAGCTTGTTATAAATCAGCTCAGCTTGTCTGCAGATCGATGATATGTATGGTATAGATCTTTATCCATTAATTGTTTATTATTAAAATCATTTTGATGCACTTAATTTATCAGTTAAGTCAACATTTATCTGAGAAAGCAGACTGCCTGTTGTTAGTTTGTAGCATAAATTACCTCTTTTCAGAGGTACTCTTTTACGTATTTCTGTGTTAAGATAAACACAGTTCAATTCATCGGAGACTTTTCATCATAAAAAGCTTTCACAATTTATAGCATTATTTATTCTATGAACATTGTAAGTCAATTATTATATGTATTTAATAAGAGAAATTGAAAATTTCAATGTCGCACCATCAAACAATAATTAAACTACATTTATATGACACTTTTAGTACTTCTATATCAATAGTGATACAAAACAAAGTATGTTAGACTTATTCCTAACATGAACAACACAAGTAAGAACTGTAAGAGCGCTTTAAATGGCTTTTCTTTTATAAAAAATCACAATATTGTGTTTTAAGATATGCATGATATATATACTAAAACTAGAGATATTTATAGATATTTATTAATTGTAAAAAAATAAAGTTAATAATTATCATGCTTAATGCCTCTCTTTTCTTACATGAATAATTGCCATAATCAAGGATAATGTATACACTTAAATAACTTTTACTTCTTAAGTTTGTACAGAAAACGAGTTATAATGCCTCGTGTAGATGGTGTAACTGGAGTTGACTGGCTAACAGGTGTGTGTTATGGTGCTGTACTGGATTTGTTACTCGCAGGTACGACGGATATCGTCTTTCCTGCGTTTAATCCATTATAAAGTGGAAATGCATTTGTGAATGATGGTGGGGGGAGATAATGGCAATATAGGAACGGCAGTCTGGAGCAATTGTGACGTTAACAAAGGTTGGGACTGGCTGATAGGTCGTGGCTAGTGGAAGTTATGTTGATGTTGGCCCTGGTGATATTTTTGAACAGTGTTGGAAGAGTGAGATCGTCGGGATTAAGGAAGGAAATACATTTGCAGGCTGCGCTAAGGTTATGGGAGGCTCCGTTCCCTACTTCTCCAAATATTATATGATTTTTCAACGGATAGTTGAATCAAATTTACACATGATTTAAATAGGGGCTATTCGATCTCAAAAGGACTAATTATCAAAGTGGGGAAGCCATTGGACCGCACGGAACTCATCTTGAGAAAATGGGGTTAGTAGACATTGGTTGAATGCTAAAACAGCCTATCCATATCCTGACTACTGAATAAACATGCCTGGCAATTGAATGGAGCCTGTGAGATAGTAATGTGTTCAGTCGGTTATCTTCCGTACACAATTTGAAAATAGCGAAAAATTCATAACATTTTACTTTACACGTCAAATCATGTAAATATTATCGTAGCTAGACCGAAATTATCATATAAAGATGCTATTACAGGGGTAAAATTAGATTGGAGTATTTTTTCCGCGATACCCGGATGGTTCCCAACCCTATGAGCTTATACCCTTAGGACTCAAAATCCTTTGAAATCTCATACGCGCTGGTCTAGGGGCTGTTCGAGGGCCGGAAACTGCCAGCTTAAAGCGATTTCTGTTCCATGACATCAATGCACCTTGCTCTCATATCGGTGCACGTGCTCCGTATATGCCGAAGTTCGTGGTATGGTAGTGACCCCCTAGCGGCGGTCTATCAAATCAACTAGCAGTGAGAACTTACCCAACGAAACCAAGATAAATAAATTCTGCCAAGGTATGAGCTGTCGGCAGAGGTTTGAACATGACACCTATTTCACGGCTTTTCAGGGCTTTTAAACCACTTTCAAAAGATTCTCACAACTTAAATACTTCTAAAATTATGATTCAAGCACATTTGATAGGCAAAATATATTTTCAAAGGATGCGGGTCCGGCTGATTGCCTTACACAAATCAGTGTTAATTACACGAGTCGAACAAAAAACATAAAAAGAAATATAATAGTTTAGCTGACTATTATGGCAAAAAAACTTACTTTGGGGAGGATGCACTTGAGAGTTCCCCTCTCGACCATTAGGCGAAATTCGATATTGTTATTGCGTAGAAACGTAAGAGCACTATCAACCTCAACCCCTACCACATCCATCTTCGAAGCGCTGCACAACTCGTCTAGGCGTGCAAGATCTTTTCTAAAGGGTACGTCATTTTTAAATAATGACTAAGTTGGCCATACTAGTGCCAGGAATTTCAGTTTAACTGTAGTTCTCTGCACATATGTGTTCACCCTCGCGGCACGATGAGCCCAACAGACTAGCCAGGGGTGGGTCTGGCCGATTGCCTTACCCTAATCACTGTTAATTACAGACTCAACAAAATCACACGAGTCAATCATGTTCAAAGTAACAAAAAAACATATATATATATAATAGTTTAGCTGACCAGCATGGAAAAAAAACTTAGTTTGGGTAAGAGGCACTGGAGGGTTCCTCTCTCGACCAAGGAGACGTGTCTTACCTGCTTGGAGAAGGAAATGTTATTCCCAGATGTAACTTCTACCATTAGAAAGAAGTCGATATTGTTGTTGCATAAAAATTCAAGAGAAGTATCAACCTAAAAAAATAACACTGGCTTCAACCCCTACAACATCCATCTTCGCAGAGCTGCACAACTCGTTTAGGTGTGCAAGATCTTTTCTGAAGGATACGTCATTTTTAAATAATGTCTATTAGTTGGCCATACTAGTGCCAGGAAGTTCAGTTTTAACTGTAGTTCTTGGCACATGTGATCACCATCGTGGCACGATGAGCCCAACAGACTAGCCAAGGGCGGGTCCGGCTGATTGCCTAACCCAAATCACTGGTTATTACTGTCTTAACAAAGTCACACGAGTCAATCATCTAAGTAACAAAAAAAAATTAATTTAGCTGACTAGCTTGGAAAAAAAACTTAGTTTGGGGAGGATGCACTGCAGGGTTCCTCTCTCGACTAATGAGGCGTGTTTTAGCTGCTTGGAGAAGAAGTGTTATTCCCGGATGTAACTTCTATCATTAGGCGGAAGTCGATATTGTTGTTGCATATAAACGCAAGAGTAGTATCAACCTAAAAAAAATACTGGCCTCAAACCCTACAACATCCATCTTCGCAGAGCTGCACAACTCGTCTAGGGGTGCAAGATCTTTTCTGAAGGGTACGTCATTTTTAAATAATGTCTTAGTTGGCCATACTAGTGCCAGGAAGGTCAGTTTAACTGTAGTTCTTGGCACATGTGTTCACCCTCGCGGCACGATGAGCCCAACAGACTAGCCAAGAACGGGTCCGGCTGATAGCCTAACCCAAATCACTGTTTATTACAGACTTAACAAATTCACACCAGTGAATCACGTTTCAAGTAACAAAAAATAAAAAGTATTATAGTTTAGCTGACCAGCATGGAAAAAACTTAGTTTGGGGAGGATGCACCAGAGGGTTCCCTCTCGACCAAGGAGACGTGTCTTAGCTGCTTGGAAAAGAAGTGTTATTCCTGGATGTGACTTCTACCATTAGGCAAAAGTCGGTAGTGTTGTTGCATAGAAACGCAAGAGAAGTATCAACCTAAAAAAAACAACACTGGCATCTACCCCTACCACACCCATCTTCACAGAACTGCACAACTCGTCTGGGCGTGCAATATCTTTTCTAAAGGGTAAATCATTTTTGAATAATGTCTGTTAGTTGGCAATACTAGTGCCAGGTATTTCAGTTTAACTTTAGTTCTTGGCACATTTGTGTTCACCTTCGCGGCGCGATGAGCCTAACAGACTAGCCAATGGCGGGTCCGGCTGATTGCCTAACCCAAATCTCTGTTAATTACAGACTCAACAAAATCACAAGAGTCAATCATGTTTAAAGTAATAAAAAAATATATAATGGTTTAGCATGGAAAAAAAACTTAATTTGGGGAGGATGAACTGGAGGGTTCACCTCTCTCTCGACCAAGGAGACAAAAAACTGACCAGCATGAAAAAAATAGTTTCGGGAGGAGGCACCGGAGGGTTCTCCCCTCGACCCAGGACATGTGTCTAAGCTACTCTGAGGAGACGGTGGTGGAGGAGAAGTATTATTCCTGGATGTGACTTCTACCATTAGGCGGTACCACTGACCCCCTACCCTACCACACCCACCTCGGCAGAGCTGCACAACTCGTCTGGGCGTGCAAGATCACGTAGCCTTCACTAAAACTAACGCAACTGGGAGCTCCATCAAGTACGTCTGTTCAGTACGGAGACGGTGAAAGAACAACATGTGCATGTCGAGAAATATAAAAAAAATAACATGTTATATTCGCCTTACATGCCCGAATTAATTTTTTATTTACTTAATAAACTATAGTTAACCTTAATTTTTTTTATTTACTAAATAAACTATAGTAAAAACTTAAAAAAATTTCTTGTCAGAAACTACTGGCTCAATTTCAAAATAATTTCACAGAAATGTTCCTTGGGTGACCCTCTACCAAGTTTGTTGAAGCCATCTTCATTCTTCAAAAAGCATGGCAGCCAGGGGGTGGGGTTAGTTTTATGTCAAATTACCCCCCCCCTCCTGTTTTATAGCATAAATGGGGTGACCCTCTACCAAGTTTGTTGAAGCCATCTTCATTCTTCAAAAAACATGGCAGCCAGGGGGTGGGGTTAGTTTTATGTCAAATTATCCCCCCCCTCTGTTTTATAGCATAAATGTCTGTATATAGCAATTATTATAAGAAGAGGTAATAAACTCTTTAAATAAACTTTTTTTTTGCTATTATTATACAATATTATACCAGATATGTTTTAAAAGATAATTCATCATAAAAAGATGAATGATACAATTATAATCAATGATTGAAATATTATTCATATTATTCAAATATAATGAATTATTTTTAGATCTATTGGCCAAAGGCCAGAAGTGCTTATGCGATGGCGCGTCGTCTGACGTCTGTTAGCAGACTTTCTCTGAAACCACTAGGCCAATTAAACTGAAACTCCCCATGGGTGTTTCTATTGCATAGGAGACACTACAGAATTTTTTTTTTCGATCTGAAATTCAAGATGGCTGCCGTTACTAAAAATAGTCCCAAACTTAAAAAATCTTCTCATGAACGGCCCAACAGATTTTCAAAATGTTTATGTAGTAATGATGACCAACTATAGTTTTGTTAGATTTGTTCAAATGGTGTCCCTAGGGTTAAATATGACCCCGCTTGGAGGGTTCAATTAGGGGACACATGTCATTATAATATTTTTTTATTTCATTTTTTTTAAATGGAAATGATTTTGCTTCACAGAAGCATTGTTTGGTGAAGGAGGGTCAGATTTGTAAAAATGACTGGGTTCCACTGTCTTAAGGGGTCAGGAGGGGCCCCAAAAGGGTAAAAATTGGGAATTACTAAATTTGTTTTCTTAAGAACCGGTATATCAGATTTGTTCATATTTTTGCATAAATTATCCCTATGTGTAGGGGTTTGATTGCAGATAAGAATTTAGGGGCTTAAATTTATAGGGGCCCTGTAAGGGGACTTAGAATTTTACATAGGGATACTATGGGAAAATTCTCTTTTTCTTTCATTTGTTTTCAAAACCACTAGGCCAATTAAACTAAAATTCCACACGGATGTTTCTGTTGCGTAGGAGACTATACAGAAGATTTTTTTATCTCAAATTCAAGATGGCTATCGTTACTAAAAATAGTCCAAAACTTAAAAAATCTTCTTCTCATGAACGGTCCAACATATTTTCAAAATGTTTATGTGGTAATGATGACCAACTATAGTTTTGTTAGATTTGTTCAAATGGTATCCCTAGAGTTAAAAATGACCCCGCCCCGATGTTTCTATTGCATAGTAGAATTTCAAAAAGTGCTATGAGTCAGTAGAGCGTCCTCAGGCCCTCTTGTTATAAGAGGTTTTAATCTGAATATAAAAGTCAAGAGTTTTTATGGTTCAGCCAGGGATGGTTTGCCGCTTCATAATAAAGCAATACCATATTTCTAGCTAGTTTCATAACAGCAAGTAGTCTGCTTGAGATTTTCAGTGTCAAAGTGTACTTGGAATATTGGAGGAGGAGATTAATTGTTTTTGGGGGAGAGTGCACTGCGACAAAGAATCTCAAGTGATATACTTTGGGAAGGCTTGTGTTTGAAACTCATAGGAATATTTATTGTGCTGGAACTGTGGATTGTTTCATGCACAATAGTTTAGTCTAATGCTTTAGTTTGAAACTGTTCTCAAACATAACAGGTTAGTTTTGTGCTGGAACTGGATTTTTATCTTAGTTCGAAGACTAAACATCTATAGTATAAACTTCAAAAACCTTCTTGTCAGAATCTACTGACCTGATTTTCATGTAAGTTCACTGACATTTACCATAGGTGAACCTCTATCAAGTTTGAACTCTTCTACGCATCTGTTACATCTTCAAAACAAATCAAAATTCTAACTACTTGCCCATCTCATCTTTCTGGAATTTTGAGCGTACATGTATTATATAATCTACTTATGTTGGGTGAATCAAAGTTAGTCAGGTGAGCGATAAAGGGCCATCTTGGCCCTCTTGTTTTTAAATAGCATACAATAGTGCTCCTAGCCGTATGGGTTCTTGTTATCGATATGTATTTTCGATTTAATAGCCATATCGATATATTCAGATAAGTCTTTTCAAAAATCGATACAAGCAAATATGCAACTTTTACCATGATGACTTTTAGGGAGTGAAGGGTGAAAATTCCGTACCCGGTAAAATACGCGAAAATCCTTGTCCTGTATGCAAGAAACATGTATTCTATATTTTGTTGATATTAAATACATTTTGATTGATAAAGATATCCATGCTTTTTCTGATTGTTTTATACATATAGATAATAAATACTGTTTTATGACGAGGCTAGAATAGTTGTATTAACGCTGTTTTCTGATAGCTCTTGTTATTAATGAAAATGAAATGAAAGTTTAAATAAGATATAGAATTAAGATCCTGCCCACCATTATATGATTTTAAATGACAACGTAACTGTGGAACTTTAATATCAGACATTGTCTTCAAGTAATGAGGTCATAGACACATGGATTATTTCAACTTAGTATTTTGTAGCCCCCACCCCCGATACGGATGATCCTGCTGGTCAGTTTTCATCAATATTATACAGTATAGCAGAAAATCTATCCCAAAAACCTCGACAAATCCAAAACGCCCTCAAAAACCATGGTATGATGATGACTGCAAGAATGCAGTCCAGCCTTAAGTCAATTTAATTTACGACCTACCCAAGATAATTTAGACGATTTTAAAGTGTTTCGTGCAAAAGCAAGACTTCTCTTAAGGAGAGTAATAAAAAGTCCTGGAGAGATTACGTCTCTAGGCTTTATTCTCGTACTAACCTTAAGAAAGCGTGGGACATGGTTCGAAAAATCAACGGTAAGGGTACTCAAGGTTGCGTAAACTATATAAAAACTGAAAATCATACTGCCACATCTGCCAAAGACATCATAAATACTTTGGCAGATAATTTTTCGAAAACTTCATCTACTACTAATTGCAACCCAAAATTTTTAAAACAAAAACAGCAGACTGAAAACAGAAATTGAATAAGAAATTCTCTTTGAGTGAATTGAAAATTCCTTAAAGAAGGCACATGATACATCAGCTGGTCCTGATAATATCCATTATCAACTTTTGAAACATTTACCCGAATCGTCCTTATTAATTTTACTTGATATATTTAACTCTGTTTAAGTGATCCCCCTGTCGATTGTGATTAGAATTTACTGACTGCTCGTTCCAAGCAGAGAGTTAAGATCCTCCCCGAAAAGGAACACACCTGTTGACCGTTGGTGGCGACCCGTGCGGTTGGATGAAGAAGTCCTTGTGGTTGAGCGCCGCAGAAGTTTGCGACGCAACACACCACTTTGGTCCGGATTTCTAGTCAAAACGGGAGGTCGGATGGGCCAGGTCTTGATCAATCGGTCTGTCATGATATTTTTCTTGGATTATATTTTATCATGAATCATCCTTTCTCCATTATTTCACCCACATTGAATTTTTCCATTCTCATATACTTGTTTATATTAATTTTCAATGAATATACTTCCAATTATCTAATTTCCAAATCCTTGAAAACTGGGCTAATCTTGTAAAGTAAAATGCTATATGGTTATACGTATGCCATTTTTAGATGGATGTTGGTGCGGTTCTTGTCTTGTCAGGACTTGAATTTACATCCAACGGGTGGTATGCGGGATCTGATGTATAACTTTGCTGGAGTATATTGTTCACGTATTCTTGGCATCATGTCTGTGTTTGCGTTATCTCGGGGCGATGGCCGAGTACGAGTACCGACACAGAAGTGATTGTTATGCCGACTTGCGAACTGCAGCGCGATCGTTTTTGGGGCGGGGGTCATATCTGATGTGGAACGGTATTGCTTACGGATATCGCACCCCAATGGTTGCTATTGTGGAAAATTTGAATGCCTGTAAATATAGGGAAAACATCCTGGGTCTTCATGTTGTCCCACTGCTTCAAACCCATGGCGTCATATCGACATTTCAACAAGATAATGCCACACCCCACGTTGCCCGTGACAACATGGTTTTTGCAAAACCACAATCTGGTTTCATCGACAATTAGCCCTCGAAAAGCCCGGAATTGAATCCAAAAGAACATCTATGGGATAATTTGACCGACGCGTATGCCGACGTCAAAACCTGCCTGGCAACGTGAATGAGGTTCGAGCAGCACTGCTTGAAGAGTGTGATTATATCCCACAGTATGAGATAAACAAGCCTGTGCTCTCAATGCGACGTCGCTGTCAAGCAGTCATCATTGCACGTGGCGGCCACACACGCTACTGATAACCCGATGTTGAAATCCATCCCTTCCTGTTTTAAGGATATTCCAGTATGGCTGCCTATATGACATTGACTGATTGCACTTGTTGACTTAATTTGTAAAAGGAATGTCAAATAAAGTTTAAAATATATTTTACTACCTATTTCACAACAACATGTATAAAGTGTAATAGATAGGCAAACTTTATATAAAATGCACTTTTGAAATAAATAGTAACTTACTTCAAACAACAGCAATCTTTGTGGCTTAACATTCACAATTTCCTCAAAGTAATAATAAAATAATTAACACTAATATGTTCTTAGTACTTTGGTCCATGGGCAGTGGTATGTCACAAAACCACTTTCACTCACAAACAAATGTCACCATATTAATATGTTGGCATGTAATCCAAATCAAACTGAAGTTTCCACATGTACAATCCTTCAAAAAAAGTAGTCCCTTCAAAACATTGTTGAATTGTATGGTGGCCAACTGTTGTCACTTGTGTGTAAAAAAGATCGTTTTTATTATCGGTGATGAAAGTCTTTTCAGAGAAGTAATACATGTCTTAAAAAAACAAAACATTAGCATTATCTCCCTTTAACAAGATATATCAGCATCACTGTAGGCAGTTAATACATGTATGTGTTTTGATAAAAAGTGATACATCCACAGCATGTGTCCCCTTGTTGGGCTCCGACACGGGTGAGAAACGTTGACAACGAAACAAACACAAACTCATGGCTTCAAAAAAAAAGACACCAAAACAATACTACAAAACGACCTACACTAGCTCAGTCTGTTCTGAAGCGTGCTCGACACGATTCAGTGGAGACTGAATCAGATATTTATTTACTTCTATTAATTGGCCAAGATTTTTAACAGTTACATCTACAGATCCGTCCAGACTGGTAACAAAGCTTTTACCTTTTGCGATTTACAAGCAAATACTTGGTATTGCTGGTAAGCCGCGAGAGGTGAAAAAGTTCAAATCTGATAAGATTTTGATTGAATGTCCGAAAAAAAAGTCATTCCGATAATCTCCTTTCAATAAAAAAAATGTTGACATACCTGTAGAAGTCCGTCCGCATATTACACTCAACTCCTCCAAAGGAGTCATTCGTTCCATAGAACTGGAACAATGTACTGTTGAATAGAAGAGTGTCAATTTGAAACCACGGAGTTTCAGAGGTGACCAGAATTAATACTAGGAATGATGGCAATATAAAACCGACTAATACCTTTATCCTTACGTTCAATACTCCAAACCTACCAAAATCTGTAAAGATCGGTTATAAATCTTTACCCGTTGACCTTTTTATACCATACCCACTTCGTTGTTTTAAATGTCATCAGTTTGGACACCATCGAGAAAGATGTAGTCCTGTGTGCTGGCTGTGTCGAATAAGGGCACGCAGACCTCGTCTTGTACAAAACCCGCCCTTTGCACTTATTGCAAAGGGAACCACGGGGCTTTCTCGGGGGATTGTCCTAAATGGAAACTAGAACGCAAAATTCAAAAAGTTAAATTACAAAATAAAGTATCATTCCCGGAGGCCAGACGTCTTGTTGAACTCCAATCTCCAACTGCTCCTGCAGGCAAATCATATGCTGAAGTGAGTAGAATTGTTGAGAAAAAGACAAGATGTATGGAAATTCAAACCGATATTACATGGCTTAATGATAATCCCATACCATATATTGCTGTCATTCCTGGTAGTTCCAAAATTTAATCTGAGACTCAGACTTTAACACCAGTAATTAAACCAAGTATACAACCTAAACCTAATATGAAACAAAACAAAAAAAATCTGACATCTATTTCTGATAAGAAATCGGCGAACTCGGGGAATGTCCCGAGTTCCCCAAAACCATCGAGCTCTGGTATTATCAAGAGTCCAATTACTCAGCAGAAGGCTAAGATACATCTAGCCACTGCAAAAGTATGCGTAACAGGGAAGCAACTTGAAGAGTCTGATGACTCTATACGGTTGAAAAATAAATTTTCCTACCTTGATATGGAAACCGATGATGCATCATCGGATTCCTCCAAGGTCGTTATGTTAAAAGTACCTTTAGCACCTATTCTTCCACCTAAATGAACAATCTAAATTCAAATAAAATAATACAGTGGAATTGTCGAGGTTTAAAACCAAATTATGATGAGATCAGTCTACTTTTAAATGAACATAACCCTAGTGCATTTTGTCTTCAAGAAACTTTTTTTAACTCAGATGATAAAACTACTTTTAAACAGTATTCTTTATATAATACAATTTGTGATACAGGTGAAAAAGTAACTTGTGGCGTGTCTATTCTTGTCAATAGAAACGTCCCGCACAACACTATTGCATTAGACACTCATCTGCAAGCAGTTGCAGTTAGTGTTACAATGCATAGAGTTATTACAATTTGCTCTTTATATTTACCACCAAATGCAACCCTTGTTCCGAAGGATCTTGATAAACTCATTGCCGATTGCCATCACCTTTTATGCTTTTGGGGGATTTTAATGCCCACAGTTGCATATGGTGTTGTAAAGACATAAATGATCACGGTAATAAAATTGAATCTTTTTTAAATCAAAATAACCTATGTCTTTATAATGACAATGATAATAAATCGTATACATATTTACACCCTGCTTAACTTCCATCGATTTATCAGTTTGAGCCATCACTTTTATTAGACTTTTCATGGAGTGCTGGTAATGACCTCTGCGGGAATGCAGTCAAGGATCGTAAAAAAGCATTAAGTCAATTTAATTTACGGCCTACGCAACATAATTTGGACAATTTTAAAGTGTTTCGTGCAAAAGCAAGACGTACTCTTAAGGAAAGTAAGAGAAAGTCCTGGAGAGATAACGTCTCTAGGCTTAATTCTCGTACTTCCCTTAAGAAAGCGTGGGGTATGGTCCGAAAAATCAACGATAAGGGTACTCCAGGTTGCATTAACCATTTAAAAACTGAAAATCATACTGCCACATCTGCCAAAGACATCGTTAATACTTTAGCAGATACTTTTTCATAAAATTCATCTACTACTAATTGCAATCCAACATTTTTACAACATAAACATCAGACTGAAAAACAGAAACTAAACTTTAACTTTAAATCAAATAATTCAGAAACATATAAGAAATACTCTTTAAGTGAATTGAAAAAATCCCTAAAGAAGGAATATGATACATCATCAGGTCCTGATGATATCCACTATCAATTTTTAAAACATTTACCCGAATCGTCCTTATATCTACTTGATATATTTAACTCTGTTTGGGTGACTGGAAACTTCCCCGGGTCTTGGAGGGAAGCTATCGTTATTCCGGTACCCGAACCTGATAAAAGATTACACGGATCCAGTTAATTACCGTCCAATTGCTTTGACAAGTTGTGTTTGTAAAACCATGGAACGTATGATTAATGGTCGCCTCGTTTGGTTCTTGGAATCCAACAACTTAATTACTAAGTATCAAAGTGGATTCCGACGCCAAAGAGGCACTACAGACCATTTAGTTAGATTTGAATCGTTTATTAGGGAGGCTTTCATAAAGAAAGAACATTTAGTCGCTGTATTTTTTTACTTAGAGAAAGCCTACGACACCACGTGGAAGTATGGCATTATGAAAGATCTTCATAATATGGGCCTTCGTAGCGTTTAGCTAACTTTATTTTAAACTTTTTAGACGATAGACAGTTTCAAGTCCGAATGGGCACGACCCTCTCTGATATTCACAAACAGGAGATGGGCGTACCACAAGGCAGTATTCTGTTTGTCACACTTTTTAATATAAAAATTAATAATATTGTTAAGAGCATAAATCCTGGTGTGGATTGCTCTTTATATGTTGACGATTTTGTAATTTGTTACCGTTCAAAAAATATGAAAACTATTGAAAGGCAACTGCAACCATGCCTTAATAAACTTTAGACTTGGTCTGATGAAAACGGTTTTAAATTTTCTAAGTCTAAAACAAATTGTATGCATTTTTGCTAACTACGTAAACATCACGATGATCCAAATCTGACTTTAGACGGGACATATATACCTATTATATATAAAAATTTTAGGTCTTATTTTTACCGTTAACTTACTTGTATTCCTTATCTTAAATATCTTAAGACAAAGTGTAATAAAGCACTAAATTTATTAAAAGTCCCCTGCGGACAGTCTTTATGTAGAGGCAAACGAACCATCATTGTACTTAAGACGTGAAAAACTGGCTCTTCAATATGCAATTAAACTTCATTCAAATCCATCTAATCCTGCTTTTAATCTTACTTTTGACCCAAATTATGAAACTCTCTTTGATAAAAAACCTAAAACTATTCGAACTTTCGCTCTCCGGATCAAACCTAAACTAACCGAAGCCAATATTGATCTTAATTTAATTGCTAAATACAAAGTCTCAGAGATACCACCATGGACTTTGGAAAAGCCAAAAATCATTTTTGAACTTTGTAAAGACAAAAAATCTGAAACAGACTCCACTTTCTTCCAAAGTAAATTTAATCAAATCAAATCGTCTTACAATATTTATGTGTCGACGTACCGTAAAACACCATTCATTCATACAATCATTATTGTCACATATATACAGATGGTTCTAAAGATGGAGAAACCGTGGCTGCAGCTGCTGTTACAGGACAGCACATCTCAAAGAGCCGATTACCAAACGGAGCCTCCATCTTTTCAGCTGAACTCAAAGCCATCGATTTGGCATTGGACTACATTAATGATTCTGAAGGAAAAAAAAACAGCTTATTATATTTTATGTAGATGGCATGAAAGATGATAATCCTCTTGTACTCAACTTTTAAATAAATACAATGTACTAAGTAAAGATAATACTATTGTTTTCTGCTGGCTTCCTAACCATACAGGAATTCGAGGAAACGATAAAGCTGATAAGGTTGCGAAAGCGGCCTTAAGCTTGAATATTATTACTTTTAAACTACCTTTTACAGATTTTAAATCTAATATTAATAAGTATATTTTTAGTTCATGGCAGTCCTCTTGGGATCTTGCCATACATAATAAGTTACATTATATCAAATCAAAACTTGGCGAATGGCATCCTAGCAATAGGATTGTTCTTCGAGAAGAAGTTGTGTTAGCCCGGTGTAGAATTGGACATTCACGCTGTTTGTACCGCTTACTGTGAAGCACATACTGGTCGACTGTGAACTTTTCTTCAATGTATTTGGTTTATTTAAAGAGGCTAAGCTTTTTAATCATTTTTAGTACCAATTATTATATTATTGACCTTGTTTACTAAACTTTCTTGTTCATTTATTTATTTGTAAATAGTTTTAATAATTTTTAACCGTATTTATTTAATATATTTTGTCTTCCATTAATCTTTGCGCGCACAAAATGAACTATTTATGTGTCGACGTGCCGTAAAACACCATTCATGCAAAACTACTCCTGTTTTACAAATCTCTATGGATATGCACAGATTACGCTTCTTACAGTGTTATTGTTGTGTATGAAATTTGAAAATAAATTTCAATTGTGTTAACACTGCTAAAGTTTCTAAATCAGTTGAGTGTATCATTATATTGTTAAATGAAACAAATACTTTGATAACATACACAAACGCATCCAGATATATAAATCTTATATTATTATATTAAGCAAATACCAAACAGCAGTTTTTAAACAAAATGAAAATACAAACCCTAGGTTTTGAGAAAATGAGACTGGTGATACTCTGGATTTAACATCACAAGTCTCTTTTTTAAATCAGGAACGGCACCATTCAAAGGAGACATCCGACACAATCGCATAAACACAATACACATGTACTAACTATGAGTACGATTGTGGTAACATACAGAAGTTATGTGTAACGTAAACTTCAAGACTCATTGCTTTAACAGCACTTTACAAAACAATCCATCATTCTATCTTGTTTGCTAAGGCAAGAAGTGTCACTTGTAACGTTCAATGGTATTTATAGATGATATACTCTAAATCCTTTAGGCCTTAATTAACATAGACATAGGTATCTTTTGTTTCTCAAGTGTTTTCTTCATTCAAAACTACTCCCGTTTTACAAATCTCTATATGATTATGTTCTATTCACTATGTTTAAAAGCCGCAACAAGTCGCACGATTTGAAGTCGCATTACAACTGTCAGAAACCCTCCCGACTCTTCATCGTGAACAAGTTCTTCTCGGTGAACAGATGAATGTTCTGCTTGTACCTGAAAAGACTGTTCTCCACCATCCGGGGTTATCTGACTACGTGACGGCTGGTATCATTCCTCACTCTCACTGTATGACTCCTTATAGCGTTGGTCGTCTCCACTTGTGTCAGATATGCTACAGTGCTCACTGTCTCAAATACTTCTTATTTTCTGACCACGTGACGGCAGGTATGATGGTACGTTATTTCCGCTGTTACTGACAAAGCTTAGGTTCACTCCCCTAAGTTCAGATATGATCCTGAGCTGACTGTCTGTTCTATCTCTTGTCATCTGACCACATGTCGGCCGGTATGATTCTACCTCACGTCCGCTGTAACTGCCACCATGTGACTGCCCATAATCTAGGTTTCCTCCCCTGGGGTCAGATAAGATCCTGAAATGATTGTCTGTTCTGTCTATTGTCATTTGACCACGTGACGGCTTGTCTGATGCTACCCTATTTTCACCGTAACTGCTACCGTGTGAATGCCCATAATCTAGGTTTCCGGCCCTGGGGGTCAGATATGATCCTGAGCTGACTCTGTTCTATCTCGTGTTATTTGACCTCGTGTCAGCCGGTACGATTCTACATCACGTCCGCTGTACTGCCACCGTGTGACTGCCCATAATCTAGGTTTCCTCCCCTTGGGTCAAATATGATCCTGAACTGACTGTTTGTTCTATCTCTTGTCATCTGACCACGTGAAGGCTCGTCTGATGCTACCCTATTTTCACCGTAACTGCTACCGTGCGACTGCCCATAATCTAGGTTTCCTCCCCTTGGGTCAGATATGATCCTGAGCTGACTGTCTGTTTTATCTCTTATCATCTGACCACGTGTCGGCCGGTATGATTCTACATCACGTCCGCTGTACTGCCACCGTGTGACTGCCCATAATCAAGGTTTCCTCCTCTTGGGTCAGATATGATCCTGAGCTGACTGTCTGTTCTATCTCTTGCCACGTGACGGCTTGTCTGATGCTACCCTATTTTCACCGTAACTGCTACCGTATGACTGCCCATAATCAAGGTTTCCTCTTGGGTCAGATATGATCCTGAGCTGACTGTCTGTTCTATCTCTTGCCACGTGACGGCTTGTCTGATGCTACATTATTTTCACCGTAACTGCTACCGTATGACTGCCCTAGGTTTCCGCCCCTGGGGGTCAGATATGATCCTGAGCTGACTGTCTGTTCTATCTCTTATCATCTGACCACGTGTCGGCTGGTATGATTTTACATCACGTCCGCTGTACTGCCACCGTGTGACTGCCAATAATCAAGGTTTCCTCCCCTGGGGGTCAGATATGGTTCTATCTCTTATCATCTGACCTTGTGTCAGCCGGTATGATTCTACATCACGTCCGCTGTACTACCACCGTGTGACTGCCCGTAATTTAGGTTTCCGCCCCTGGGGGTCAGATATGATCCTGAGCTGACACTCTGTTCTATCTCTTATCATCTGACCACGTGTCGGCCGGTATGATTCTACATCACGTCCGCTGTACTGCCACCGTGTGACTGCCAATAATCAAGGTTTCCTCCCCTGGGGGTCAGATATGGTTCTATCTCTTATCATCTGACCTCGTGTCAGCCGGTATGATTCTACATCACGTCCGCTGTACTACCACCGTGTGACTTCCCGTAATTTAGGTTTCCTCTCCTTGGGTCAGATATGATCCTGAGCTGACTGTCTGTTTTATCTCTTGTCATCTGTGTCGGCCGGTATGATTCTACCTCACGTCCACTGTAACTGCTACAGTGTGACTGCCCATAATCAATGTTTCCTCCACCTGGGTCAGATATGATCCTGAGCTTACTGTCTGTTCTATCTCTTGTCATCTGACCACGTGACGGCTTGTCTGATGCTTCCTTATTTTCACTGTAACTGCTACCGTGTGACTGCCCATAATCTAGGTTTCCGCCCCTGGGGTCAGATATGATCCTGAGCTGACTTGACTGTCTGTTCTATCTCTTGTCATCTGACCACGTGTGACTGCCCATAATCAAGGTTTCCTCCCCTTGGGTCCGATATGATCCAGAGCTGATTGTCTGTTCTATCTCTTGTCACCTGACCACGTGACGGCTTGTCTGATGCTACCCTATTTTCACCGTAATCTAGGTTTCCGCCCCTGGGGGTCAGATATGATCCTGAGCTGACTGTCTGTTCTATATCTTGTCATCTGACCACGTGACGGCTTGTCTTGACGGCTACCCCATTTCAACCGTGACGGCCATCGTGAGTGGTCATTTCCTTTGGGGCCAGATATGGTCTTACGATGGTTTACCGCTCGTCATCTGACCCTTGACGACTGGTCTGATGCTACCCCATTTCTACCGTAACGGCCACCGTGTGAGTCATCATTTCCTTTGGGTCCACAGATATGGTCTTACGCTGACTGATTGGTTTACCGCTATCTGTTGTTGATACTGTGTGTTTTTGGGACTTCGATGCATAATACATTATATACCACACACAGACTGTGATGATTAGAATCAAACTGCCAGACGTTGCGCAGAGATCAAACGAGTATCCTAGTTCTGAGGAGCTATACTTTGACGATAGTACGATGCAGCCAACTACACTCAGCAAACCTTGCGGAGAAATATGTAATATTTTAATCAATAACATTTACTTCATGTATACACATCTCCGTTTTAAAGTATTTGCAAGACAAAATGCTACAAAAAAAAGAATACAAATTAGTTTCTAAACAGTATTTTCATGAAGGCTAATGAATATGTAATAACCTATTACTCCATAACACGCTTGACCCGTCTAATTCAATTGATAACGTGTCTGACTGACAATCCAGGGATCGTGAGTTCAAATTCCGTCCGGCCGCCGTTTCTGTGATTATTGGCAATTACCATATTTAGGTGTGGGGAAATAGAGACTTAACTTGTGTCCAATATCGCAGGTACTGGTTATCCAGAACGATGGTTAGGTCGGATGATCGCTGTTATATAACTTAAATACACATGAAAAATAACAATAAACAAACAAACTGCCTAGCTCCAGCTTAAGATGAATTTTACTAATTGGTTGTAATAAAGGTTTTTAATTGAGCAAAATCACCTACTGAATAAGATTATACCTAATGGATGATTATGTTTTTTGTATATATTGTCAAGTACGGATGATGCTAATTTGTGAAACGTTCATACATCTAAAGAGAGAGTTTTAGGTAATTTTAAACAAAAATAGTTCAATGAAATTCAAAACACTAATAATTGCTTTTAAAACAAAAATAGATCGTACAACCGAATATATATATATAATATTCTTTCCTGAAACAGTTAGCATAACAACACCTTATAATTTAAGATTTACCAATGATTTTAGCAAATGTTAATTTTGAATTATACGGTTTATATCAAAATGTTACATATTTAAACAGTATATATAATATTCTTATGGTATTTTTATTGTTTATAGTGTACATATATAGTGCTTATTTATCAAAATGACATGTACACTACAGTGACTGTTAGATTTAGAACATTAGCACAAATGTTCATAAATGTTAAGAAATACGCAGCCTAATATGGCTTATCAGTCACTGTTTTATCAAAATTGCAATTGCTTCAACACAAATATAAAGAAACTTACATGACATTATTAAACATCGGAGACAAAAAAAAATTAAAAAAATTAGAATGCATTTTAACCTATTTCCATTAATTAAATGTGAAAACGAACAATTTTACTTACAATTTTTTTGTTAAAAGGATTATATTGGCATATTACCGTCAAATACACACGCCCAGCATGAAGATACACTTATAACTGATATACGCATCTAATGAGTCTTATTGCATAACCTCTTTATTACAAACATCGGTGTTTGTGAAGCGACGTTTGTGTTTTTGTTTACATTCGCTATCTTCAACGAACCGCTTTCGGGTTTCCGATCAACCATCGGATAACATCGTGAAGACTCGTTTTCGAGGCTTTGTTCGGGAAGTTTACGGAGTTCAATGTAAACATTGCGCAATACTTTATTGCGGGACGTATTAACGTTTTGACCAATATTCAATTATTGTTAATTTGATAAAGGTTATACGTTAATACATAAGCATTATTTTATGAACACTGCATACAGGAAAAATCTGGATTAACAGCATGTTTGTATTACTTACCAATATAATCCCTTTAATTAATTCATAATTACACCTCACGAACGGTGATTCGTCGTAATATAACCCGCCAATCAATTACACATTTAATATGTGAAATAAACATGTCCTTGATCTGTGGCAAAATAATATATAACACGCTAAAGGACAACACAAGATTTGCTCTTGTTTACGTATCGGTGAATTCCTTGGAATCGAGATACAGGAAGTAAATCATTACCTGGATCTACTATCCTGTTGTTGAAAAGAAACGGGACTACTTAAGATGTGTGCAATGTTTATGATATGTCTACAATGAGTATGACAAAAATTTGTACCATTTTCTCTTATAATATCTTATATTTGTTTTGTTTGCTTAAAAGGTATATATATATAGGCACATGAAGTAGAGTTGCATGTACTTGGTAAAACGAATTTAATATACATCTCTCAAAGCAGCGCTGTTAGGAAAAGTAATGTAATTCGACGAGACCTTCATTTAATTTTGTTTATCATTTAAGTATGCACCATGGTGCAAATAAGACACAAATGCTAAAGGACATGAGGTAAGTAACAAATTTATATAATGTAGATATATGAATAATGCAAATGAGACTCAATATAGATCATCTGCCCCGCATGTCGGATTTACATAGTTCACAATACATGTCAGATTATTAATTTTTATATTTGCATAGCTTACAATACATGGCAGATAAATGTCGCTATGTTTACATAGTTTACGATACATGTCAGATAATGGCGTTATATTTGCATAGTTTACAATATATGTCAGATTATTGAGTTATATTTGCATAGTTTACAATTCATGTCAGATAATTGAGTTATATTTGCATATTTTACAATACATGTCGGATAATTGAGTTATATTTGCATAGTTTACAATACATGTCGGATAATTGAGTTATATTTGCATAGTTTACAATACATGTCAGATAATTGAGTTATATTAGCATAGTTTACAATACATGTCAGATAATTGAGTTATATTTGCATAGATTACAATATATGTCGGATAATTGAGTTATATTTACCTAGTTTACAATACATGTCAGATAATTGAGTTATATTTGCTTAGTTTGCAATACATGTAAGAAAATTGAGTTATATTTACCTAGTTTACAATATATGTCGGATAATTGAGTTATATTTACCTAGTTTACAATACATGTCGGATAACTGAATTATATTTACCTAGTTTACAATACATGTCGAATAATTGAGTTATATTTACCTAGTTTGCAATACATGTAAGATAATTGAGTTATATTTGCATAGTTTACAATGCATGTCAGATAATGGCGTTATATTTATCTAGTTTGCAATACATGTCGGATAATTGAGTTATATTTACCTAGTTTGCAATACATGTCGGATAATTGAGTTATATTTACCTAGTTTATAATACATGTCAGATAATGGAGTTACATATGCATAGTTTACAATACATGTAAGATAATTGAGTTATATCTAATTGCTTAGTGTACTAGTATTATTTGCTTATACACACTTTATAATTGCAAGATATTTTCGGTTGCAAGTGATTTTTTCAAATATCATATAACTTGTCTAAATGGTTGTCTAATTGCGAAACCTTATAAGAAATTGGCTCGTAAAATGACTATTGAAACACTACACTTTCTAGAAAAAATTGTTTATTTATAAAAAAAAAATATACAGAAGCGTTTGGAATGTGGATTTTTGGACTATATCTTGTACATATATGTAAAAAGATAACCGCCACTTGGTAGTTTAGTTAATACTAATCTAGTTTTGCTTGATTGCGCAGAAAGCTCGAACCTTTTATGAATCGCTATCGAGTCTTGGGTCCGTTTCACTAACGTTTGCAAGTTTACAAATTTCTTAGTGTCAAATTTAAAGTAAGGAAAATAGTCGGGAAATTCGATTAGTTTTTCACTTGCATCATTTAACAAATTAGCCTTGTAAATAGTATTCTTTTCAAAAAATTAAAAATACTGGGCAAACGAAACGTTTTTAGGTGTCACAATTTGTTCGCACGAAAATCTTAAGACTAGCGAAGGTTAGTGATACGGGCCCCTGTTTCGTGGATAGAACAAGTACTTAGTGTTGTTATTGAGAATTACCGGGTTAGGCCCGTGACCGTTAACATGGGCGGTTAACGACAACACATGGATAGTTTTGAATATTTATAAACAGTTTATCATTTGTAAACATTCTTTATGTGTTTAATGTATCGCGTTGTAAATAATCAATAAACGGTGGCGCAATAGTTTACTTCTGGTTAGATCGTTTTGTGCTGTTTTGGAAGTTAGCCAAACTATTTCTTTTGTTTAATTTAAAAAGCCCGACCGAGTTTTACATAAGGCAATACATTTAAGACGCAATGGGGTTTTGTTACTTATTGGAAAAGGTGTCTTTGAATTTGTTTTAAAAAAAATTTATACAGATTTTCATTTTTTGAAAATCAGGTTTTAAAGGTCAGTGTTAATGCAAAAATACTTGTGTGGCCGATGGTGGTTGTATCAGGAACTAAGATCAGTGAGGGGTTTATTGGGTTGAATGCAGTTCTTATACGCTGTTTACACCATAGACAAAAACCTGCAATGACACAGTACGATACATAAATTACAAGACATGAAACCAACGGTTACGACAAACTTCAAACAATTTCACGCGATACATAATTCACACATTTCACATAATACAAATACGGTTTTAAATGAGAATGAAAAGTCAAATAATTGTTTACCAGGCTGATTTAGTAAGTAGCGAAACAAGACAATTCCTTTTATTAGAAAATCTGTGAAGTGAAGATTTTCTATATGTCCTTATCGTTCAACTGTCAGAAGAAAAGTGCCTATATGGTTAGTTTGGCGGGAATTGGAAATTGTTTATTTACCCATCATGCAATAAAATAGCTCACTCATCGCTCACTCATTCGCTTAATTACTTCATGCAAAACATACATGTATACAAACAGATACACTCACATCACAATACATTGATCTTTTTACAGACGCTAGAGTACTTGTGACCAGGAGGCTCGCAACTAAAAATTAAAATACCTAATGTGACCAAAAGCAAGCCATGGTCACACTTTAATATATTTGTGATGCCCATTTACACCAGATTTTGCATGTTCGATCACAGGCTTCACCGGATGGTCTCTCACATACATTTTTATAATCGGTTCTCGAACACGTTTCACTGAAGCTCTGAAATCAAAATTGCAAAATGAATATTAGTAGCCTTGAATGTTTATATTTATAATTGAAATATAGATATATGTAATTATGACAACATAAACATTATAATAATATTAATAAACTAATTTATGTTTAGAATAAAATATAGGAAATAATATTAAAGGCAGGATGGAAAAATGCAATAATGTATAAAATGAATAAAAACTACATCGAATTTGGTAGGCTACAATTATTGAATAAAGACATAATTAAATGAATAGTTATAGTTTATATTTATTGGCATTGAATAGTTATAGTTTATATTTATTGGCATAAAATGGTCATGTCTTCAAGACAAAATAGAAAGTTTGGCAAATATGGATTACAATTGTGCAGTCACGAAACGTTTATCTAGAAAAAACATCAGATATATTGAATTGTAAAAGGCTGCTTACTTGACTATGAATCCTGGGAACAGACATTCACAAAGACAGCTATTTAATATTCATCTAAATAAAAATGTTTTGTACACCGATCACTATACGCTGGCTTCTGAGACTGCAAACTACTGCAATTACAACATGTCTGCTTGAATCCACTGTCTGAAGCAATGACGAAGGTTATTTAACGAATATTGACCTAAACTCGATTTTCATCCCAGGCACTCATCTGTCATGATAGTCTGAAGTAATACAACAACTGCTTCTACATAGCTATTTCTAAGTGTTGGTTTGGAGGGATATTTAGCGACGTATGTATATATAAAGTAATATTTTTTTCTTTATATTTCAAAAGCCCTAAAACACATGTCGAATGGGTACCGTTTCAGTTGAAAAGTGACAGCAAGACGGAGTCACCGTCAGAATCACATTGTCATAATTAATGCCACAAGTAAGCCCCCTTCAATAACCCGATTTAGTCTTTTATACGACAACACCTATTATATAAGACATAATTAAATGAATAGTAATGGTTTATATTTATTGGCCTCAAATGACCATGGCTAGAACTAAAATTGTTCAAAACAAGCTAGGCCAGTTTATAAGTACATATATATAAACCTACTGGTATACAGTTACAGGCATCGATCACATACTACTTTTAGTATGTATGGTCGTATACTTAATTCATATTGGGTGTATGACATGAATAGTCTACTTTGATATTCATTTGAATAAGACTTTGGCACAATGTCAGCAACAAACTCACGTAACCAAAACGACGTGGATTCGTCTTGCCAGATCAAAATGATGCCTCGGTTGTATACTTTAATCTGGATTCGTACTGCCCACTAAAAATGATGCTTCGGTGGTATACATCAATTGAGATTCTTAGACTTAAGTGTAGCTTTTTTAAATATTAATAAATATTCAACCAACTTGCAAACAATTTTATTTCTAAAAGGGGAATAAGTGTTGCACACTGTATTTATATTAACTGGAGGGCAGCTTTAAATCCATCGAATTGATGTATTTGGTTGTGTTTCTAGACATTATAATATTACAGGCTGCGTGTATGGTAATTCATTTTCTTTCATTTTATGATACACTTTCAGGCAGTTATTAAACAATCAGGATGGGGGACACTGGGGTGTTACTGTGCTGCAGTTGCTGTTTTCTCTTCCCAACATTTGTTCTACAAGCAATTGGATTCTTTTCCCCTGCATGGGTGTCGAACGAGAGCTGTGACTCGCTTGGACTTTTCTATCACTGTTGTGGAGGGTCGGGCAATACATCATGCAAGACGTATGGCGACGATGAAGGTATGGTGGTCGTCATTAGTAGTAAAACAAATATGTGTAAGATGCTATTTATAGGTTACATGTTATATGAAATTCCTTGTAACTTATATCTGGCGTAAATATGTATCTATAGATGCTTTTCGTTACTGGGTACCAGTCTATCGTGCGTCCCTCATAGTTTTTCATGAACACAATCCCTGAAAACAATTTGCATATTATTTTAATATTTAGCGGATTTATTGCCATTGGGGGAGGGTAACAAAGGATCAGATAACCTAACCTAACTACTTTTTCCTGCGATCCTGGAAAGTCTTAACAGTAATCGAGCACCTATCTTCACAACTGACTAATAACATTCCCACTTGAATCATTAGCGGTGAGAGACGAAAGCCAATGAGACGCAGTCACGTATACCAATCATCACAGAGAGACTGGCAGTGTTGGGATTCTTACTTACGACCCGTGGATTGAGCCCGATCCCTGAAAACGAAGTGTAATAATAATATTATTTGTTTGCACATGTAGTAGAGTGCAACTTTACTGTTTTAAATATTTTAAAGCTAGCAGACCCTTGTATGTTGACGTTAATTACACTCTACCACACACGATACCGTTTGTATATATCCACAGAACTTGACGATCGTGTGCTGGCACTACAGGCTACGTCGTTTACGGTCATGATTCTGACTATAATTGGCTTCTGTTGTAGTGGAGAGGATGACGATGACGACGACATTGGCTTTTGTGGCCTTCTTGGTGGATGTTGTTTTTTTTGCTATCCTGTCGCAGGTATATTTAAAGTGACGTGATGAATATATTTGCATGATAACAATATAATATAAATGACATTTCGATTACAAAGTGAATTGTACAAATTCCGACAAACGGAGTATGTTTTGTTCACGGCCGTAGATGAGTTTCAATTATTGAGGAGGGGAGGGCATTTTGGTGTATCCCCTCCCGTTGTTGATGGGGGATATCCTTGAACATTTTGATATATTCAACACCAAATGCTGCATAATAGGAAGATGTTATGAATAATTTTAGGAGTTTTATTTACTCATGGGACCAATATTGTGTGACTTAAATGTTTTATTAAGTAAATAATATAAGATGTACTAAATTTTTAGGCGTTACACACGCATTTAAAAAGAATAATATTTTTATGTTGAATGTCATTATCGAAAACCTATCATTTGACAGAGACGACAAAAAATCCACCATGAGTACATCATGCAATGTGGGATAGAGAAATCTCACTTTCTGGGTCAAAATTAAATGTAGGGACGAGGCTCTACCTTATCCATTTGATCAAACTTACATACAGGGATCTCGGGTGAAATAGGTTTATTCCACATGGATAGGGTACTCATGATGAATTATTATATACTTACCTTACTTATGTTTCATTACGTTTCATGAACAGACTTGATAAAACCAAGTATGTATTTTTATTGTCTTGGTTACATTTCATGTAGCAGATACCATGAAACGGAGATATGTATACATATAGTAACTGTTATTGATTAAGATACTAAATATATTTCTCCGCCAGGTTTGCTGAGTGTTGTTGGATGCATCGTACTGGCGTCGAAACATAGCACCTCAGAGCTCGGATACTCGTTTTATCTCTGCGTAGCGTCTGGAAGTTTTGTTCTACTTTTCATAATCTGCTTCTGTGGTATAATGTGCTATGCGTTGAAGGATGACGACGACACGGTTTCAACAAGAGGTAGACAAAACAGTCAGATCAGTACCATTTCTGACCGTAACCAGTCATACGGTGGCAGTTACGAGGTAGAATCATACCAGCCGTCACGTGGTCCGATATCCCCGTATGGAGGGGACCAGTCTTTCCAAGTACACGCACAACAGGCAACTGTTCACCAATCCGCCATCGTTCACGATGAAGAGTCGGGAGGGTTTCTGATGGTTGTGAGGCGACTTCAAATCACTCGGCTTGTTGCGTCTTTCCGTCACAGCGATTAGAACATGAAAAAGGCGATATGTAAAACGGGATCAATAGAACATTTTTAATGTAGATGTCGCCTATGTTAATCAAAAGCCTTTATAGATTTAGAATTTTTTAAAATACCTTTTAACGTTTAAAGAAATACTTGTCTTAGCCAAAATAACAGAAAGGTGGATTATTTTGTGAAGTGTTTATCAAGAGCCTATATAGATTTAGACTTTATTAAAAGATCGTTTAACCTTAAATGTGACACTTGCCTTAGTAAAAAGAAAGAAAGATGGAAAAAAAATTGTGAAGTTCAAATCAATTCAATTTAATACATTTTATTGTATAAAGTATCAAACAAACTCTAAGAGCAAATTGCTTAGGCATAATAAATATACTTCGTTAAATTAATTATGTTACGTGTGCAAGGGTGTGTCAACGTTTTTCATGATACAATTTAGACACTCTCTGTCTTTCCTGACTGTATCTGTGTGTCTACCTGTGTCGATTGCGAGGTTATGTGCTGATATTTTAAATCTTATTAAGGCTATTCGATATTTATTTTCTATAAAAAATATGGTTCTAAGAGTAATTCATGTTCGTATTGCTGTCAAATTGTACTCTGGCTGAATTTATGATGGTTAAATACCAAGTTTATTTATACATATCGATGACTTTGTTTTAATTGGTAAACTATTTAATTGTGTATACTATTCTTTGTTGATTCAAATGTTAGACATTCTAATTCAGTCTAATATGTTTAGTTTGGACGGCCCGATTTAAACCGTTACAGTTTTTTTTATTATCTACGTCCTTTTATAACATTCAATATACTTTGAATGTTATTGTATGCTCGTCTGATTGATATTTTGATCCAATATTTATTCATCGATTTTCCTAACTATATGTATGCATGGGTTCACGTCCCAGCTCACCATATAAAGCTTCGATATTTGTTGATTTTTTTACACAATGTTTTTTCTAAAAATATTAGTATGGATCTGTTCAATTTCTTTAGCCACAATATTTCCCATATTTATGAACAACAATATTTTAGTGTAAACCCTACAGGACTATCGGTCAATTGCCTCTTTACTTAATAGGTAAGTCGATTTGATTTATAACAAAAAAGAAAGAGTTCTTGCACACTGCACTCCCTCTCAATGTTGAAGATTCAACAAAAAAAATTTAAGTTTTTTTTTCCTGACAAAAGTGTTAATTTGATAAAGAGAGATAATTCAAAATGTTAGCAAGGTAGTGTTATGGTTCTTGCCCTAACTCTCAATTTCTTCTGTCATTGAGTGAAAACTCACTTGAATAGTTTTGGAGTTATGCTCCGGACAAGTAAATTTAAAAAATGAAGACACTAGTAATTAAAAAAGTAAGCAAGGTACAGTTATGGATCTTGTACACTACACTTCCTCTCAATGTCCTCTCTCATTATGTGGAGTTTCAACAAAATCGCTTGAATAGTTCTGCAGTTATGCACCGGACAAAAATGTTACGGACGGACGGACAGAGACTATTACCACGTTCCTCTTCGCCTTCTGTGGGGGATAATTAAACCTGACGTTTGGAATAAAGTAAATGCTTTAGTAGTAGTTTAATATCTGTAAAAAATTGGAAATTTCTGAACACCATCAATTAAATCCAGGTAAGCAGTCAAGTTTCAACTTAGATTTATACCACGGATATTGATATATTCCTTCTTAATGGTTATCGCTGCGGATAGTCGTTCGGTTGGCCAGTATTCGATTTCTGTTATAAGAATCTTTTTTGTTCATTTTCCTTGCAACACTACTTTTACCTAAAGTGGCTATGATAATTCACAAATATGTTTGTCATTCATAAACAAATGGTTTCTTTCTTTACATAATAAATATCTTTCGATACTGGGAGTGCCGCTTAAAATAAGTGCAGGTCACTCAAGAATTTATTTACTTGAATGTGTTCCGTGCCATTTTTATATATTACAGGTAAGATCTGGCATTTCCAGATTTATTGGCGGTGGAAATCCTCAGGATAAATCTGATTAGAACCATCGTCCTTCTGCAAGTGGCATGTTTTTGGAACGAGTCCACACTCAACCCATAACCTGAGCAGTGGAAGCTAAATAACACTATACATGTACGAGGGGTGATCCAGAAGTTTGTGGACACATATCACAATATGAAAAAGATATGTCTGATTGTTTTGAAGTTTTACATGTATTATGTTTAATCTATGTGCAAACTGTGTGCAAAATATGAAGAAAATAAGTATTGTAAATATGTCGTGTACGTTTATTCGCCGCAGGTCAGATTAACATTACGTTGTCGCCACGTAAATTTATTTCACAAGTAATTTTCGTACTCTTATTTGTCACTCAAATCATACTCTTTTAGCAATCGAGGAACCGTGTGAGCACTCGAATGACTTGTATGGAATTCATTCTTAATATTCATGTGCACTGTACCGTAACCTATACTTAGTCTGCAGCATGTTCATGAATTGTATTATGGCAATCCTTATTGAGGCACCTTTTACTACGCGGCTTTTGCGCGATTTCGACAAAGGGTGACCACACCTATTATCATCCAATATTGTTTCTCGTTCCTCACTCAATTGTCGACTAAAATGCACTATAAACAACTTTTTCACAGCTTTACTGAGCACATCTATCGTCTGGATCGGTGTTTTGCTAATACTGACATGAAACTTATTGTGGTTCGCCTTTTCCTCAGACGCAATTTTTGCTTGTGAACGAATTTACCTTTTCAATTTTAGTTTGTTTGAACTTCTTACACTTGCCCGCAATGCTTTTACTGGATTGACATATGGAAATACTGATGTCACGTCCTCAATCATATGCATGTATGATTAACCATGAGTTTTACAGAATAGAGCAGCAAGAAATATCTCTAATGCGTTCCTTTTTGAAATTCAGGGCCTTTGAAGAACTTCACCGAATGCCAGTAAAGATAAGGATTCAGTATCATACATTATTACTTGTTTATACCTGTTTAAACGCCCAGGCATCTAATATTTGTCAATTAGACATGCACATGTTGGAGATAATAAACCCTTACAGTATAAGGAATGTTGGAAATGTATATGTTAAAAAGCCCCAAGACTGAGCTTTACAAATGATCATTTTATTATTCTGGCTCACTTTTATGGAACAATCTACCTACTGAAATTCGTTATACATAATTATTCCAGTAATAATAAGAAATTGACTGTTGGGAGTAATATGAAGAATATAAACCAAAAAAGTGGAATAAACACCAAGATTTGAAAAATGTTTTGACTGCTTTTTTTTTTATCAACCACGATGAATATTTTACAAATTTTTTTTAATCGTAAATGAGTATTTTTAAATATTTTATCTTCGTACTACTTTATATATGCATCACCAACAGCTTAATTTGTATTCGGAAAATACAAAATTAAATTAACTATCCATTATCATTTAAAACGAAAAAGAACGGCCCGTGTTTTACACTTTTCTTTGTATATCCGGTTCCGAATTAAATGTAGTGTTTACTTTCTATTTTTTATACTTTTATACATAATTAATATGAATATGTGTTATGACAGTCGACCGTAAATTGCAATTTAATCGATATCAGTCCTCCAAAACTGTTGATAAAGTGCGAGCTACAAAGTATCTTCAAATTAAGTACTATGGTTATGCCTAAATTGAGATGTTTATGCTCCCTCCCCCAAAGGAGGGAAGTATATAGTCTCCGCTTCGTCCGTCCGTTCCCAAATTCTTGTCCGGGCTATTTCTCTACAACCCAATGTTGGAATTTTATGAAACTTGCTAGGATGCATCATTACCAAGTGCAGTTGTGCATATTGTCTTTGTTTTCCGGTCCGATTATTTTTCATGGAGATATGGCCCTTTAATTGAGCGTTAAACACTCACTTGGGGAACATCCACCGATATTTTCTTGTTTCTTCTGTTTTCTTTGAAGACTTCCAGTCCAGATATCTGGATAAAAAGTGTATTTGACATATAATTGTACCAGAGGTAACATACGTGAAAATAATCAGATCTTTGTCAACTTTTATTATAATCCTACGACGGACATTTGTTATTAAAATATATGAACATGGTCTCAGTTGTTTTACTGTTTTCAACATTAAGGACGTTATACATTAATTGATACAGTGTCGCCGGTGTTAAGGAATCATTTTCTTTTATTACTTGTGAATTCAATCTTTAAATTGTTAGTTATGGTTTGTTTATAGTTCATTTAAAGAGAAATTATTTATCTAGTATTCTTTGAAGTTTCCATTTTAAATTCGATCTTACAATGTCTACAGCGTGTGTTATTGCCAGTGCCTTTTCAGATGATACCGGGTCGTAACGAATCGGGCATATTTTATGATGAAGCTGTGTCCGAGGGCTGTTTAAAATGTACTGTGCAATATTTTTCAATCAGCTTTACAGTAATTATTACCAAATAGTGTTTTTCTTCCTTTTTAATTAAAGTAAGTCAACAGATGATAAATTCGGCCTTAAAATTATTGTCATAAATGCGATCACCGTTCGTTTAGGTTCTATACTTATATAAAATGGTACAACCTTGCATTAAATGAACAATAAATATTCTAAAAAAGGACTTTATCCATTCTTTCACGAATCAGAAAGAGAAAAATGTCAAACAAGCAATGTGAAAACAGTCACTATAATATGTGTAAATTACAATTAACATCATACACATGCAATGAAAAAGTTATATGTACATTTTTGGCAACTACTCTAGGTCATATTTATTTTGGCACGACACAGCGAAAAATGTAATACTATAAATGATATATTTACAAGATATCACAACCTTAAGAAACAAAGCTGGACGCAGGATTTCTACATGGCTTATACACTCTTTACTACTAGTGTCAAATCGCTCTAGAAATAAGGTAAACCAGTAACACATTGTAACTTTAGTTCCCGTTTTACATTTGTTACTTGCTGAACTTTACTTTGAATGTTTTAATCAGGTATCCAGATCAAACATATACATGTATCTCTGTCTTGAATATTGATGTATTCGCGGTCTACGATTAACAGGCACAGGCTGTCTCACTTTGAATGCATGGTAACATTTTGATTACACTATTCTTCACATAGACTGTTAACATAGCATGAGTTCCTCCTTGGGCTGCGGTTCTATCATTTGTGAATGAAAAGTTTTCTCTCCCTTAATTAAACATCTCATATATCTTATTCAATTGCATACAGTATTGTGCATACTAGAGTAGACATAATTATATGTGCTCACAATTAACAAGATGTCCACCTAACACCATTCACATAATTTTGGTTTCAAATAAGAAAACATGCAATCAGGCAATGGATACATAAAACTGTTATATTAGGCAAAACGCGACTATGATTTTAAGCATATTGTGACTAATTATTCAACCAATCAACTGGTCACTACGTTTGCCTTATTGTTTATATTCAATATAGTTATCTACTGTTGCATGAGTCTTAATTACGCATTTGACTGTGTAATTTATGATGAACAAATAAAATAAGCCAAAATTAAAGAATGTTCTGTTCTGATTTGTCATTGAAATGCTAAACTGGTCCGCCCTATTCAATATTAACATATTGACTGTAACAGTAAGTTATATGTTCGTATGAAAAATGTATTTTGAAATTGTCGATATACAGGGAAGCATTCCAAATTAGTGTTTCGTTTATTTTTGCATTGTCAGTCTAAACATTTTTTCACTTTATGTACAGCAGCGTTTCGGATATCGTTTATCAGAAATTGTTTGTGGAATTAATTTATTTCAAATGGCATGCAAGCGGAAAATCTATCAGAAAATGTTTGTCGAAACAAGTTATTTCAGATGGCATACAGGCTGAGAAAGTTTGTCAGAAAATGTTTGTGAAATTAATTTATTTGAAATGGCTCGCAGGCTGAGAACGTTTGTCAGCAAATGTTTGTGGAAATAAAGTTATTTCAAATTACATGCAAGAGGAAAACGTTGTCAGAGAATGTTTGTGGAGTTGAGTTATTTCAAATAACATGCAGTTTGAGAACGTTTGTCAGAGAATTTCTGTGGAATTAAGTTATTTCAAATGGCATGCAGGCGGAGAACGTTTGTCAGCAAATGTTTGTGGAATTAAGTTATTTCAAATTACATGCAGGAGGAGAACGTTTGTCAGAAAATGTTGGTGTAATTAAGTTATTTCAAACTACGAGTAGGCGCAGAACGTTTGTCAGCAAATGTTTGTGGAATTAAGTTATTTCAAATTACATGCAGGAGGAGAACGTTTGTCAGAAAATGTTGGTGTAATTAAGTTATTTCAAACTACGAGTAGGCGCAGAACGTTTGTCAGCAAATGTTTGTGGAATTAAGTTATTTCAAATTACATGCAGGAGGAGAACGTTTGTCAGAAATGTTGGTGGAATTAAGTTATTTCAAATTACGAGCAGGCGGAGAACGTTTGTCAGCAAATGTTTGTGGAATTAATTTATTTCAAATTACATGCAGGCGGAGAACGTTTGTCAGAAAATGTTTGTGGAATTAATTTATTTCAAATAACATGCAGGCGGAGAAACGTTTGTCAGAAAATGTTTGTGGAATTAATTTATTTCAAATTACATGCAGGCCGAGAACGTTTTGTCAGAAAGTGTTGGTAATATTAAGTTATTTCAAATTACATGCAGGCGGAGAACGTTTGTCAGAAAATGTTGGTAGAATTAAGTTATTTCAAATTACATGCAAGCGGAGAACGTTTGTCAGAAAATTGGTGGAATTAAGTTATTTCAAATTACATGCAGGCGGAGAACGTTTGTCAGAAAATGTTTGTAGAATTAAGTTATTTCAAATTACATGCAGGCGGAGAACGTTTGTCAGAAAATGTTTGTAGAATTAAGTTATTTCATATTACATGCAGGAGGAGAACGTTTGTCAGAAAATGTTTGTGGAATTAAGTTGTTTCATATTACATGCAGGCGGAGAACGTTTGTCAGCAAATGTTTGTGGAATTAAGTTATTTCAAATTACATCTTCTATATTATTAGTACTACTACTGCTACTATTACTTCTACTATTACTACTACTGCTACTTTTACTTCTACTATTACTGGTGCTTCTACTACTACTACTGCTACTACTACTATAACAAATATTATTACTATTGCTACTACTACTACTGTTACTTTTACTACTACTACTTCTACTATTACTGCTACTAATACTACTATTACAACTACTACAAATACTGCTGTGCTGCTACTATTACTACTACTGCTACTACTACCACTACTACAACTATTACTTCTACTACTACGTCTATTACTACTACTACTACTACTACTACTACTACTGCTACTACTATTACTATTACAATACTACTACTTCAACTATTTCTACTACTACTACTACTTCAACTACTACTACTTCAAATTACTGCTGCTGCTACTACTACAACTACTACTTACTACTACTACTACTATTACTACTACTAATATTGTTACTACTACAAATACTATTCTTTACTTAAACAATGGACTAACATCAAAAGTTAGCCTCTGAAATAGTAAAAAAATAACACAAAATTATGTTTAGTCCAGGAAGAGTTGTTTCTTATATTGGAAAAAAACCGCAAAATGTGACATTTGAAATTTAAATAAGCTCCTGCAGTCACTCATATCTCTGTTTATGTCTATGTTACTACTACCAAGACTAATACTATATATATCTCTTTAAAGTCAAATTTCTTCTGGGCACCAAGAGTTTACGCAGAATAATCTTATAAAAGACGATGTATACAGAAACCGTCGATAAGCTGTGAATGGCAAATACCTATAATTCTGCGCGGATCGTCTGCTTATTTTTTTTATTTCGTCTGCTACAGGTAATCGCTATCGGAAATATCCCGAATTTAACGAGCGATACTCGCCAAGGCTTTCGTAACATATCGACAGTTTCCGGTAAAATGAGCAAAATGTTTCACTTTAAATATTGTTTTACTTTATGAAATTTAATATAAATAAAACAGTAAATAGAACTTGTTTATTAATTTTAGCGAGAATATATTCATTTTTTTTATTTTTAATGAAATGGCAACTTAAGTGTGATCAGCTTAGGTAAATTATAAATATTAAAATAAATAAAGATACTTATGGAAAGTATGGTTGTTCTACTGGGATTCTGATTTCTTCTTGCACCAGTAAAACTGGATACGCCGTATTTACTTTACCTGTTGTTGAGGAAACAAAATTTTAGGTCTTATTTTTTACCGTAAACTTACTTTTATTCCTCATCTTAAATATCTTAAGACAAAGTGTAATAAAGCACTAAATTTATTAAAAGTTGTTGCCAATACTAATGGGGGTGCAGATCGTAAAGTTTTACTTCGACTTTACAGATCTCTAATCAGATCAAAATTGGACTACGGCTCTATTGTATATGGATCAGCTCGCAAGACTTACTTAGCGATGCTTGATCCTATACACAACCAAGGACTACGACTCGCCCTTGGTGCCTTTCGTACGTCCCCAGCCGACAGTCTCTATGTAGAGGCAAATGAACCATCATTGTATTTAAGACGTGGCAAACTGGCTCTTCAATATGCCATTAAACTTCACTCAAATCCATCTAATCCTGCTTTTAATATTACTTTTGACCCCTATTATGAAACTCTATTTGATAAAAAACCTAAAGCTATTCGAACTTTTGGTCTCCGGATCAAACCAAAACTCACCGAAGCCAATATTGATCTTAATTTAATTGCTAAGTACAAAGTCTCACAAATACCACCATGGACTTTGGAAAAGCCAAAAATCATTTTTGAACTTTGTAAAGACAAAAAATCTGAAACAGACTCCACTATCTTCCAAAGTAAGTTTAATGAAGTCAAATCGACTTACAATCATTATTGTCAAATATATACAGATGGTTCTAAAGATGGAGATACCGTGGCTGCAGCTGCTGTTACGGGACAGCACATCTCAAAGAGCCGTTTACCAAACGGAGCCTCCATCTTTTCAGCTGAACTTAAAGCCATTGATTTGGCATTTAACTACATTAATGAATCTGATAAAAACAGTTTATTATATTTTCTGATTCACTTTCATCTCTTCAAGCTATAGATGGCATGAAAGATGATAATCCTCTTGTTCTTCAACTTTTATATAAATACAATGTACTATGTAAAGAAAATACTATTGTTCTCTGCTGGCTTCCTGGTCATACAGGAATAAGTGGAAATGATAAGGCTGCGAAAGCGGCCTTCAGCTTGAATATTTCATTTTTAAACTACCTTTTACAGATTTTAAATCTAATATTAATAAGTATATTTTTAGTTCATGGCAGTCCTCTTGGAATCTTGCCATACATAATAAGTTACATTATATCAAACCAAAACTTGGCGAATGGCATCCTAGCAATAGGATTATTCGTCGAGAAGAAGTTATTTTAGCTCGGTGCAGAATAGGGCATACCCGCTGTACCCATTCATATCTTTTAAAGCGTGAAGCTGTCCCAGAATGTGTGCCCTGTTTTGCACCGCTTACTGTTAAGCATATACTTATCGACTGTGTTGACTTTGCTCCAATGAGAGCGAAGTACTACAGGGTTGATAGTATGAAAGAGCTTTTTAATAAAGTTAATGTAACCAGTATATTTGCCTTTTTAAAAGAGGTTTAACTGTTTAAACATTTTTAGTTTAAAACCCGTTGACGGGTTAAATGATTTAGTATATCGTTGATTTCCCTGTATTTAATTGATGTTTTCATTTATTTATTTATTTAAATAATTTCATTTATTGATTTGTAAATAGTTTTAATAAATTTTAACCATATTTATTTAATATAATTATTTTTGTCATCACATTCATTAATCTTTGCGCGCACAAAATGACCTATTTATGTGTCGACGTGCCGTAAAACACCATTCATTCATTCATTCATTCATTCATACTACTACTACCACCACTTATACTACTACTGCTACTGCTATTACTACTACTTCTTCTTCTACTACTACTGCTACTACTTATACTGCTATTACTACTACTTCTACTTCTACTACTACTACTATTTCTACTAGTGCTACTAGTACTACTACTACTACTTTTACTACTACTACTACTACTATTTCTACTACTACTACTACTATTGCTACCACTACTACAACTATTAATATCTAATACTACTACTACTTCTACTATACTATTATTATTACTACTACTACTACTACTACTACTACTACTACTACTACTACAAATACTGCTGCTGCTACAATTACTACTACTACTACTACTTTACTACTACTATTATTACCCATAAAAATTATTACCCATAGTTTCCCATAAAAAAGTAAAAAAAAAACACAAAATTATGTTTATGTTTCTTATATCTGAAATAAAAAACGTCAATTGTGATATTTGAAATTTAAATAAGCACCTGAAGTCACCAATATCTCTGTTTATCTTCTTTAAAGTCAAATTTCTTCTGGGCACCAAGAGTTTACGCGTGATTGAACAGAATAAATGTATAATAGACGAGATAGGGATGTATACGGAAACCGTCGATAAGCTATGAATGGTGAAT